>CM022947.1:134896624-135397750 GCA_012931725.1 Litsea cubeba
TAGATCTGTAGCCTGGGCCGATGCATCTGTCTGCTTAAGGATTCAATAATATGCTTGGCCTGGTACTGAGTTTTAGGCCAAATGGCTGGACTTGGACTAGCTCCAGGCGAGCCCACTTCAACCCTGTTTTTCAGATCCATCGTTACTTGTTAGGGCCTGTCGGTTCACATCTGATTAGTCTCAAGGTATAGAAAATGGACTATTGTTTCCTTTATTTAGTGATTAACTCGAGTTGCTCCTCGTGATGCTTGCCTAATTTGGTTTTTTGCAGTTCTTGCTTCCACTGACTATCTGAGAGTTGAACAGAGAGTCGCATATGAAGATATCTCCATTTCTAGAGGACCCAAGATGTAGCAGGAGATACAGTGAACTTCCATACTGCTTTACCAATTTACATGCCTGGTTCGTGGTAATTCATCTTTATGGAAATTTTTTTACAGTAGCCCATAGGTAGTCAGCGATGAGGTAAATCAACCACATGCATTAGATTTAGGAATTAGAAAAGATGAGAAGAGGCTAGGCCACCTCTTCTCACGTGATGTTGGTGTTCAAAAATAAAAATTAGCTATCATTCTCCCCTATTCTACATTTAAAATTTGTAGTGATATTATGACTTGTTTTTTGTTATGGTATTAAAATTTAGCCATAACCAGGTCATATGACTCGGGTTACTGCTATTACTGATAATGATTTTCTTGGATTTATTCTGAGATCTAATTGGAACTCCATTCTCATAACCTTTATATTCTGGTTTAGATGCATATAATGAAAGATACATTCTTTTGTTTTTTATTTTTATTTTCTGGTTATCTTTTACATTCCTTTTTCCTTTGGAGAAAAAGCGCCGAACACACTGATTTGTCTGCTGATACATAAAGGTTTTGTCTTTCGCCTATACTGTTCTACAACCATGATTTTGGGGTTAGAAGAAAACCCAAAATTTGTACTGATATTTCAGCAGATATGTATCTAAATTATCTTTTTACCAGACTTATATGTTAGCCCTTAGTTGTCTGCCTTGGATCCTGTGATCAGAGCCTAAGATTCAGAGTAATAAAATCCGTCTATAAGCTGCATTAACACAGGATCCATTCAACAATCACCTGAGGATCCAGGAGTTGAGAACGAGATCCTATCTCACCCCTGCCTCACCTTTCATGATTTGAATTTCAACTTTTAAATCATCATCGATTCATCATCATCATCATCATTATTATCTGCTTCTAAAAGAATCACATCAGACTACTGCCATTTTAAAGTTTTGTTTCTTAAGGTCGTTTTCCTGTTGTCTTGGTATTCTTGAAATCTCCTCAATTTTTTCTTTTAATGGCAAATCTCATCTCAGTCACTTCTGCTCTTTTCAACCTTCAACCTTCTAAGCATTTGAATTTTAGAGGATTTACCTCTAAACGTCTAAAACAGATAGAGGCCAGAATGTTGTGCCAAACTTTCATATTTTCATAACCTATGTCCGCTTTAGACATTTAAACAAGTAGAGGCTAGAAATAGAGATGTCAAACATAGGCAAAGTGTCTTTCATTCCCCAAGCCTCTGAAAGGGGCTGTATGCCTTGCATGGAATTGACTATGTAGGAATTCTTGGGCAAATGGGCTCCAATTTGAAAAACCCCTTACATTTCAAAACTTTTATGCAGTTTTCACTTATGGCCCCCAAATTTTCAGAAAATCCTATGAGTTTTTGAAAATTCCATATATTATTTACACATGCCAACTGCTCCGGGGTATTCATTTTCCATCTCCCCGATTTACTTTTAATATTAGGGGAGATTATTTGATTGTCATTTTTATATATTTACCTTTGTGTTTTCAATTTAAACTATTTTTATAAATATAAGTCATACATGAACCCAACCTGGACTCGACCTATTTCCGTCTTTACACACTTATTTCTTCTGCTGTATTAATGTGGACAGATTGTCGACCAAAACCGTCTGCAGTAGAGGGCAGCATATTTATGGTAAGACCACAAATCACTTTGATTGGTTTCCCTAACCTTCCAAATTAATCGACTAAAAAGTGGTGGTTGAAGATAGTGAAAGATATTATAAAAACAATCTACAATTCGGTTAAAACTATTTAAGATCGTAAGATCTCTGGGCCCAAAGGCCCCAAACTGGTTATAGAGACCAAATTTTAGCAGTGATTCGTGCATTGTACATGAGGTGCTCTAGCCCAAAGCCAGTTGAGGTTTTGGATTTATTTGGGTTGACCCCTTGGGCATGTGGCGTGGGCCTAGAACGTCTGCTTTGTAGCCCGACTAGATTGCACATCTGTCCCACAGGTTCGACAAAATTTGAGCCTCTTGTTTCACACTAAATCTTCACCTACGGAACCTCACTGAATTCATGTGCCAGATTTTTTATGATGCTGACAATCTCTATATGGGAACGTCCTTATGAGATATATGTCAGCTACTGAGCTCAGCATTTTTTTTTTAACTTCATCTATATTCCCATTTTGATCTTCCTAAATCTTGTTGATGGGTCCCAAAATTGATGGCTTCTATCATTATAATATCCGTCTATCATTGAAGCCTATGTACCACAATGCAAGGAGCAGTTCATTGCTGTGCCGTGTCGAATGTCGATTAATAAAGAGAGTATTTTTCACAATTTCTTAGGAATAAGACATCTATTTATAGGATTCTTCACTCTCTTATTTCCCTCAAATAGTTTCATAAAATGGTGCAAACCTTCTAAGGAAAAAAGGTCCTTAATATAAAATTAGGAGACTCAGATTTCTAGTGTCAATCTTCTTAACCCGCGTATCTAAACCCATTTAATCTATTTAGTAGTTAAATATTATGGTACTTAGAACATTTTTTTTAATAAAATGAGTTGGCCTTGTGTTGGGCATTTTTTTTTTTTTTTTTTGGCTTGTAACTCAACTCAAATATAGTTTTAATATTTGAGAGTTTGGGCGAAACTTATACAAGTTGGGTCTGGGGTTAAATAAGTTGACCCACATTAAATGTGAGTAATGGGGCTCAGCTCATATTAACCCGCATTGAGTGCGCGTTAGAATTACTTAGAACATTTTTAAAATGGGTACTCAGATATGGGTTGGACCTACTTGTTTATCACCCCTAGATTAGGATGATCACTGGAACTCTATTCACTCACTACCACCAAAAGGACCCACATCCAATCTTATCACTTGGTGTCTCGTATTCGGTCTGCTTTAATAATAGAACCTGAGAACGGTGTCTTACAAGAGTGGTAAGATGCATCATTTCTCATCAGGAGGTATAGGTTTTGACCCTGGCCTCCCTCATTTTTTGCATGTGTGAGTTTTCATCTTTCTGCATGTGCGAATTTATCACTCGCGTGAGAGTTCATTTCCTATGTTTGTGGGTTTTCTTTTGGCCTATGAAAGTCTCTAGGCACCCAGCCCCCTTTAAGTGGGAATGGGATACCTTAAAAAACACAACCAATAAAACCGATACGGAAATTGCATGTTTTGTGTTTGTGGCTCTCGTGGTTGTGGGTTTAATTTTGGTGGTGTTAGCTTGTGTTTCTCTTTTCTTTCCTTTTTGGCTTTTCAGTATTTCCCTCTTGCACTATTCACTTTGATCAATGAAAGTCAACATTAAAAAAAAAAAATTTTGCATGCTTTGGTCCAACGGACGACCTGGAGTGGGCTCCTAGTTGGGCTTTTCCTTTCTTTCGTTTCGACAACTTGATCACTCCTTCAAATTTTGTTTCCTCTCTCAGATAATTTTCCAAACAAAACTTCTGTCATTTTATCTTTAATTTGTCATTTTATTATGTACCGTCATTGTTATAAGAGTTGTAATTTGAAAACATGTTACTGTGGAAAATTAGTATATTTATTGGAACATTTTATCCTAAAAGTAAAAGATAGATATGTAAAATAGGTATCTTTATTAAAAAAATCCTTTACAATTATAACTAGGAGATTTTTGGATTCAGTTTTGACCGTCGGTTATAAATTTGATCGGAAGTTACATCAACTACCTTCTTTTATCTTTTTATCATAACCACACATAAGTGCCCGCCACTTTTTTTTTTCTTTTATTTCTCAAAGACTTTGTTTTAATCCAAACTCTATTATTCTCTTTCTACTCTAATCCTCATTTTTTCATTCTATGATACCAATTCTTCAATTATATAAATACATACTTATAATTTTTTTTCTTTTGCTTTCTTTTATAAAAGCTATGGATTTTTTTATACATGAGTATTTAAATTGTAATGTTTGTCATATATGTGCTGAGCAAAGGTAATTTTACTAGTAGTATTAATGACAGCTAAAAACTAGCACGTTAGATAATAAGCGTGATGTCTGCTTTTATTTCACTACTCATGAAATTTTACATTTCATTTCAACAGTGTTGTATTCAATGTTAAATTCACCACATTTAAAATATGGGGAGCTCTATTGGCACCATGATTTTTACTCTTCCCACCGCGAAAAAAGAAAACCTTTCCTAAACTACCCCTCCCCCTTTCTCCCTCCTCCCCCTCCTTCTCCCTCCTCCCCCTCCCTCATCTTCCATTCCTCTCCCAGCCTCCACCCTCCCTCATCCCCCTCCCCACCCCCCCACCCCCCCCCCCCCCCAGTCGCCGGCGGGGAGGGAGCCCCAGCCGGCGGCCTGCTGCAGCCCGATCTCCCTCCCCGCCGGCGACTGGGAGGGGGAGGGGGAGGGAGAAGAAGAGTAGGGGAGGGAAGGAGAGGGAGGGAGAGAGGGAGAAGAGGGAAAGAAGAGGGAGAGAGGAAGAAAGAGGGAGAGGGGGAGGGAGGCCAGCCGGCTGGGGCTTCTGCCGCCTACTGCCGGCCGGGGCTCCCTCCCCGTCGGCGACTGGGGGGGTGGGGGAGGGGGATGAGGGTGGAGGGTGGGAGAGGGAGGGAGGAGGAGAAAGGGAAGAGAGGGAGGAGGGAGGAAGGTTAGTTTAGGAAAAAAAATTATCTTCTAGTGCGGTGAGGAGAGAAAAATTCGTGGTGCCAATAGCACCACTCTTAAAATATTTAGTCATCGTTTCAACGCATGATGGGAACTTTGTTGATGAGGGACAAAAGATTTTATAATTTCATAAAGAGCCCCAAAGCTATTTTTTTGTATCTTTTTTTTTATGCTTTCATCATAAGTGGACCATTCACCGTGTACCACATCATCAATAAAACTAGCAATGCAGTAGAGGATCCATACTCATAATTTTTTGTTTCGCCCCCACTATCCCTAGCTAGGTCTATGTGAGAACAAAAAGAGAAGTGAGCCTCACACAAGTTATAGGTTGATGGTCAGGAGCGGACCTAGGTATGTGGGTGCAATTGCATCCGTCAAATTTTAGTGCGCTATTCAGAAACCTATATTAAAACTTCGGGTCCACTTTTAAAATTCCAATAAAAATCACAACTTCACCCTCAAAATCTACATAAAAATACTAGGGGCATTTGGCGACAGGTCCCTGAACATGTCACTTTATGGCCTTAGATCACAAGAAAAAGTCATAGAGGTAAAGGTCCCTCCCACACTTTCTCATACCTGAAATGTCTAATTTACCCTTTCTTTAAATCATAACCCATGATTGGTGGGATATCCCATTAATAATGGTCAACTAATATTTAATTGCCCACGATTAATGGAATCCCCAGATTTTCAAATAAATTCTAAAAACACACAAATAAATTTCAAAATAACGAAAATAAATTTTAAAAAATGAAATAATTTCGAAAAATGCAATAAGTTTAAAAAAAGCAATATATAATCAAATAACGCAAATAAATTTAAAAATATACAAATAAGTTTCAAAATATCCAAATAAATTTCAGAAAATATAAATAAATTTCAAAAGACTCAAATAAATCTCAAAAGATCCAAATAAAATTTCAAAAAATGCAAATAAGTTTAAAATAACGAAAATAAATTTTAAAAAATGCAATAATTTTAAAAAACGCAATAAATTTGAAAAGATACAAATAAATTTCAAAAGGCGCAAATAAACCTAAAAAACGCATATAGATTTCAAAAAACGTAACTAAATTTGCTAAAAAACTCAGATAAATTTTGAAAAAAATTCAGATAAATTTACCAAAAACACAAAGAAGTATGACAGAAAACAGATAAATTTGAACAACACTCGGATAAATTTGACAAAAACTCAGATAAATGTGAAAAAAAATCAGATAAATTTACCAAAAACTCAGATAAATTTTGAAAAAAACTCAGATATATCTACCAAAAATACAAAGAAATATGAAAGAAATAGATAAATTTGAACAACACTTAGATTCATATGACAGAAAACAGATAAATTTGACAGAAAATAGATAAATTTGACAAAAGAGATAAACAACGCAAAAGCGATCACCGGGGGATGTCAGCCCTCCACGGAATGCAAACGGGTCAGGTCAACTCGACTCGGAACCCGGAGGGAACCAACTTGGCCTGGGTGAAAAGCCCAGGTCGTCTTCTTCTTTGACTTTTGGTTTCTGCAACCAGAAATAACCATGCGCTAAAGAAGAAGTACCGGAACGTCGTCAACCAGATCGGTTCAGGCAAGGACTTCTCCTTCAAGAGCCCTCACGAGTAGGCCACCTTCGAGACCTCGGGCAAGATCTGGAGCACCGCGTCATCTGCCCCCATCGACGAGGACGAGGACGGCAACAGCCACTCGAACGCCAGCGGACGCGGCGGAAACAAGGTCCCCAGGTCGCGGTGCAGAGGATGGAAGAGATTGGATGATGTTTTCGGAGGTCATCCGCATCCGCCTCCGCAATCTGCGGCGCCCATGGAAGATAATCTGCCAAACTTTCCTCATTCGACACTGCCATCAGCAGCTACGGCAGGCGCTGCAAATCCTAATGTAACTAATGTTATTGAGGATACAGTCCAGAGCTGCCTTTCTCCCTTGTTTAAGGAGTTGTTATACTGCGTGATCAATGGGCCTTGCAATTCGGCGGTTGGAGGCGTGGCTTTGAATCCCCTACCATTGAATTTCTTTGAAATTTATCTGCATTATGCCGTGCCATCACCAGATCTTCGGCGATGTCTGGGAAACAGTGCCCTGTCACCTCTTCTTCCTCGTTCTGTTAACAACACAACTTTGCAAGCGCCAGGCCGGATCCAGTGCCTCCCTTGGTTCTTCGATCTGTCTGGCCCACCAAGAAACTGATCTTCTGCGAGTTCTCTGCAACAAACTGATTCCGGAATCCTTCTTCTTCGATCTCTCTTTTCTGCAAGGAATAACCATACGCTGCCCAATCCCAGGAGGGAGAATATAAATTTTGAAATTTGAAATTTCAAAATTTCATGCCTAAAACGGTTGAAAGGGCAATTTAGTCCTCAAAAATGAAATCATGTGGATGCAAGGACCTAAGGCTGGAAAAAGTCTAGCTGAGTGGACCATAAGCCTTAAAAAGTTTTTCCTTGGACTAGAGGCTGGATACATTCACTTATAGGGACCTTTCGCTAATTTTGTCAAAATACTAAACTATCTATTTGAGTCCGCACCCCTCTAATGAAAATTCCGAGTCTACTAAAGTTGAGGGTTGCTGTAACTCTAGTAGTAAAAAAAAAATGATAATGGAGAGTGTCCCAGTTCTTTGGGCCTGAATAATTCATACGAACCCCGGAGAGCCAGATAAATCACATGTGATTCCAATGTAGTAGAGCAATTTCGAACCCTCAACTTCATAGTCCATACAATGATACTAGGCCAACAAAGCTATATCTAGGAGTTACTCTAGCAGCAAAATTAGATGAGTCGCAAACTAACATCACACCTTATACAAAGCAGTCTTCCAGATGATTCTGACAATTTTTGTCCTCAACAAAGTATTTCTTAGCGTGTTATTTGTATGATAATTCTAAAAAAAACAAAATAAATAAATACCGACAATAAAAAAGAACAGGATTAGCATGAAATATGACAGGGCGTCTGTTCACGATAGACAATAAAAGGGAAAGACAAAATTGGTAGGACAGGTGGGCCCCACATGCCTAGATCATAAAAATCTAGATAATTTCTCTCCCAAATCTACACTAAGGAGAAAATTTAGAGATTTTACCTCGAGTTTCCATAACAAGAAATTACCAAAAACTAATATAAGTTTAAAATACTGAACTCACAACAGTAAAGACGGTTTCGATTGAATGTGTGCAGGCTCACTACAATTTACACGCATCACTCTACCATATGATCCAACCCTTTCCTCTTTTTTATAGACACTTTCGTATATATATTTTTTTTATAAGGAGCAATTGGTAGGTGCTAGAGAGACACTTTCGTTTTAGGGTTTGCAATCACTAAAAATATTTTTTATTCTTGTAATATTGACTTCTTGTGCAGCTCACCAATGAAATTTGTAATCTTGACAATAAAGGGAGGTAAGAGAATAAATACATTAGGATGTAGGTAATATCGGTATCATAAATTCTAGGCCTTAATACAAGGCCACAATCTTCAAATCAGTGCCAAATTCAAGATGATAGGTCTTTTAGAAGCGAATTGACTTATGATGGTTCTGAGAAATTGCACTATCATTACCAAGGTTGCACAAATACAAGATTTAAAACCGGGGGCTCAAATGAATAATCTTGACCAGGTCCTCCCATATCCCTCCCACCTAATTAAGGATAGTAAATCATTGACAGGATGGAAGACCCCTTTTCTATTCTTAACCCCACCCCTCCTTAAACTCAAAGAAAGCTATTCAATCAAATCAAATCCCCATCTAACAAACTTAACAAACCCCCATCCAACTCCCTCCCAAATAAACAACACCCAACTCACCCCACCCTTTCAATCCACCTCTCCCACCCTCTCTCTTTCTCTCTCCCTCCACTAAAAAGAAAAAGAGAGAGAGAGACCCCAAAAGCCAAAAAAATCACACACATGCAAGGCTGCCACCCCCACTTCCTCTTCTTCTTTTGCAGTTGAAGTTGTTCCTCCAAACCCATCCTCCCTCTTCCTTAAAACCAAACCCACCATACCAAACCAAATCAAATCAAATCCCTCCATTTCTCTCTCTCTTTCTTCTTTCCTTCTCATAAATTGAGAATCTTCTTCTTCTATTCCTGATGTGGTGGGGAAAGTCCCATCGTAGAAGCCATTCGTTCGCGCATTCCACCTCATTCAAAGACATCCAAGAACTCTGCAAAGAAGACGAACAAGGAGCAGGAGGAGCTGGAGCTGGAGCTGGAGGAGGACCAGTTGCGATACCGCGACCACCCAAGAGAGCGTCTTCCATATTCCACCGAGTCCGGATCGCCACAGCCGCACTCCGATCCTTCAACTCGCTCGCGACTCGCACCGAGTCGGTCTCAGATGGGGAGAAGCGGATCGTGGTCTACCTCACCAGCCTCCGCGTCGTGCGCAAGACATTCGATGACTGCCGCGCCGTCCAATCGATCTTGAAGGGCTTCCGGCTCTCAATCGACGAACGAGATCTGTCGATGCATCCTGGGTTTTTGAATGAGCTGAAGGGGATTTTGGGGAAGAAGATTCTGTCGCTGCCGAGGGTTTTTATTGGAGGGAGGTACATGGGCGGTGCCGAGGAGATCCGGCAGTTGCACGAGACGGGTGAGCTGAAGAAGATCCTTGAAGGGTTTCCGAGGGCGGAGCCCGGCGTCTGCGGAGGCTGTGGGGGGCTGCGATTCGTGCTCTGTGGCAATTGCAGCGGCAGCCACAAGTGTTATTCTGAAAAGGGGGGGTTCAGAATCTGCTCTGCGTGCAATGAGAATGGGCTCGTTAGATGCTCTGCATGTTGCTGATGAAATGCCAGTTAGAGGAAGAGACGCCGAAAACGGATAAAAATGGAAGATTTGGTGAAATGGGTCAGATGGGGTTTGCTCTTTTCGTCGATTTTATTCTGTGAGTTTCAGATTTGGGGCAGGGAGGTAAGAGAGAGAAAGAGAGGGAGAGAACAAGAAAAAAAACAAAAAAGAGGGGGGCTTTTCTGTTGTGGGTGGTTATTGTTAATTTCTCTCTTTCTTCTATTTCCGTTTGGTGTTGTATTTCTTTCCATCAAACTCAATACTGATCTTTTTATCTTGTTGGTGTCCTGATTTTAAGTATGTGGATGGATGGGTGGATTGGAAATAGGGAGGAAGAAAGTAGAGATTGTATTTCTAAAATTTAGGGGAAGATTTCTACAGTGATTAATTAAATGAACCAATGGCTGCTTATTATACGGTTTTCTCCATCTTTGGCATGTGTTCATCATCCATCACAAGCAAATGAGGTCTTGTTATTGTTTATTTTGATTGCTACTTGGGTGTTCTGTTCTTCCATCATATGGAAGAAATTTATGGGGTGACAAGAATAATGGACCCCACTGTTTATAGACTGCACGATCAAGCCATTGGATTGAGGGGATTTTATTTATACAATGAGATGTGTGGGACAAGGCTTTGATAGGATACTCCAAAGAGCCAAGAATGAGGCGCGTTGAGAAATCAAAAATGATTTATAGGTATGGAATCCTTTTTACCACCTTTCTGAGGAATCCTCTCTATCTTCAGGAATTTCATAGACATGAGGACTGGGTAACACCAGAAACATTTAGATTCCACGCAAACATGCCTGTTTTTGGATCTTGGAAAAGGACTGTAGGCAACTGCATTTTCAGTGTAGGTTGGGGATTTTTTTGGATCTTGGGAAAAGGACTAGAGGTATCTTTGTTTATGCCTATGAAAATGGAGAGGTTGGGGTGTAACCTATAACAAGTTACTGGTAGTTGTTTTATCCTCTGGTTACGCTGGGCATCTGGAGCTAGAGTTTTTGGGATCCCAATTGGGCTAGAGTTTGCTTGGGGGCAAACAGCAATGTAGATAGGAATTTGATTTTGTCATGATCATTTCCTAAAGGAGGAAGCTATTTTATAGCCCTCTTTTGAATGTTCACCTATGCTCTTGGGAAAGGGAAGTCAATGCCCATCAAACATGGGCCTTAAATAATGGTTCTTACATTTACAAAAAAAAAAAACGAAAGAAAGGTTCATTCTCTTTTGAATTATCTCAATTGTTTTGATTTTTGCTTGTTTTGTTGCAACAACCCAAACAGAGCCTAACATTTTGAACAATGTGAAGAGAAAAGAACCCTAATCAGCTAATTTTCAGCCGGGGACCAATGTCCCCTGGCATTTGTGGTTGTGTGTTGCTGAACAAAAACTATTACTTTGAAATGGTTGAGTACAGTGAGGTTGTATCAGCTGTCTTTGTCAAATCACACAATAGTATTAATTTTCTCTCGGTCTTGAGAGTAATTTACTTGATAAAAATCTCTTGTAGATGCTACTAGAAGATTGCTGAGAATCTCTAATTGGAACATTGTAATGGTTGGGCCCACGGTTGATGGTCAGTGGACGAAATTCTTTCAGAAATAAGATAACAACCATCCGATTAGGGGAATGTTCTTCTGAGCAAGCAAAACTGTGGGTTTTCTGAACATGTAGGATATGTCTTATTCTCCAATCATACCTTTACGAGGTCTAAATTCTCTATCACTCGAATCATACGTGTTAGCATGTTACTTCTGATAAATTCATTCATAGTCCGGTTGCCCTGTCTATTTGCCAGCTGCTTGTATTTATAGGACTTCAATTCATTGTAAAATGTAAAGAACTATCCAATGTGTATTTTGTCAAAAGAAAAAAGAAAGTAAGTTCATTGAATGTTACTAACAGTCTTGCGAAATGAAAGAGGGATTTTGCATATAGTTGTACTCAAAAGAAATAAGTTCATTGAAACTTTACTCACAGTAGTTTCTTTGGATCCGGCCATTGGCACCATCCAATAGATCTAGACCTAATCTTTGTAGACAAATGAATACCGTACCTTAGACTATGTCATGTGTCCTATTTTAATAAAATAGTAAAAAGTTTTCAATCTTAAAATTCTAGACTTTGAATTTCTAAAAATCTTTGTTACTGTTATCTTTGTTTTCTGTTTGCGTCTAAAGCATTTGCATCAAAGGACATTGTAAACATAAAATGCTGAGATGCGAAAAAGGTTTATGGCCAGTTAGCCTTGCAAATTTGTTGAAGTGGAGTGTGAATTTGGTCATCTGCCAAAATCAGCTCATCCAATTTCACAGCCATCAAAATCGTCTTTGAAATATAAGGCCAAAGAAAAGCAGACAAGGCCCAATATTGACATGAACTATAAAGCTAAAATTGATAGGTGAAACTTCACCAATAATGATGATGACAATATGATTATATAGCGAGCAGTTGCTATATTAGGCCGAGTTTTAATTTGTGATTTCCTTTATAAAAAGATTTGTATGGACAATATTTCCCATCAAAATAACTCATGTTGCCACTTACCAAAGTAACCCACTTTGGTTGTGAAACCCAAAAGAGAGTGATGAGGAAGGGAAGGGGCTAGCAAGGAGCAATGATTAAAAAGAGAAAGGAATGCAAAGTGAGAAGTTACTTCTTCACGTGAAGGTGGTTGTTGCCTCGTTCGTCTCTAGGAGTACTTGTTTAATTACTTTGTCAGATTCAGGTACTCTTTTAACATGGGTCCAGTGACTCCAGTCCCCATTAGAGGAAGAGATGGATTACAATTTACACATCTTTCTTTCTCTCTCCACCCATTCCCCCTCTCCTTTTTTTTATTAAACCTTTTCTGCTCTATCTGCTGTGAATCTACCACCAGTTTTTTTTTTTGGTTAAAATTACCTCTTATAGGTGTCCTGTGGGGACTGAGGATGCATGTGTGATGTGTCTCTTGAATCTCAATCCAGACCTAAACACCCCACACCCTACCTCACCACCATATCAATCTCTCTCTCTCTCTCTGCACCCATTCCCCCTCTGTCTTTTTTTTTTTTTTAATCTGTTCTGTTCTATCTGGTGTGGATCTATCACCAGCTTTTTTTGTTAAATTAAAATTACCTCTGGGGACTCTCAAATCAACAAGAGACCAGCCAAGTCCAATTAGTGGATGGGCCAGCCATGAGATTTGCCATGATTTCATCATTTAAAGTACAGAAATCACTTCAATTTCATCATAAGTTATGCAGGGCCATCATAATTTCAATGTTATATGGGTGAGGATACCATCTTGATTCCATTATTAGGTAAGATGTTTGCAGTTGGAAGAATTCTTTTTAGCACCCTCCTCCACTACATACTAGATGATTTCTCTGGCAGCTTATCTACAGCCAGATTTAAATTTAATTTAATAACAGGGACTTGAAGCAAATTTAAGATTTTAAGGGTCAAACTTCTAATTCAGGATTCATCGGAGGTACAGAGACTTTTCTAATATACTCCAATAAAAAAAATTAGTAGGTGGAGAAAAAAGTCTCCTTTCTTTTCCCCTTGTATTTATCCCTCTCCTGATGTAGAAGCTTTTCCTTGCCTAAAGTCAAGAATTCAGCATTTGGAATATGGATTAAAACTGGAGGAGCTTCAAATGTCCAGATACAGAAAAGGTAAGGTGATGAAAAAAGGAAGAAAAATAAGTCATGAAGAAAAGATTGTGGATCTAGACAGCCACTTCAAAACATCTCAAAGTATTGACAATTTTAGAGGATGCAATTCCATCAATATGGCACTTATGGCAGCTAACAAATAATTTAACATGTCAGGGTGTACATTTTTTAGATCCAATTTGCTCATATTAAATGATATGTACCATTAGATTAACATGTATGAAGTATATATTCCACACGATAACATTAACGTTTCATGACACTCTGTTGAGAGTGAAATTGAAGCCATTTAGCCGGTACATATGGGATCTGTGTGATATGAAGGGTTTGATCATGTGCACTCTGCCCCCAAAAGACAAAATCAGGAGTCCAGTTGCAGTAAGAACCATGTTGACAGCAACATGGGAACATTTCTACCAATTTATGATGGTGGTGGTGGTGGTGGTGGTGGTGGTGGGTCAAAAAAGACCGTCCCGTCCATTAAAGACTAAAAAGTTTTGACACATCAGTCCCAGAAATCAATTGACTCAACCACTGAACCAAAGACCCTATGTTTTCTGATACACCGACAAGTATACAAACAGCACTGGACGGTGGACACCATACACAGCACAGAAAATCAGATGTACATCCAACCGCAAGGAGAGCAAAACCAAGAAACCACATCCTGGGCCAAGAGGCAGCAGCCATCTCACTGTTCTCAACTACTTGTCGAATGCTAGAAGTCCATGCATGTCGATCTAGAAAATCCATATATCACACGTGGATGAAAAGAGGGTCAAAGCACCTTAGAGAACAATCCAAATTATTCAAATGATGATATTTTCTTGTTGGACACTGCTGTACAGTTATGAACTTATTTTCCGCGCCCCCCCCCCCGCCCCCCCAAACATCAATGTCCTTTTGATCAATACATGCATGTATTGGTCGAAACTGCAATTTAACAATCTTGCACCACAGTGTGCCCCAAGATGCAGATATAAAGAGAGGTTGGAGAGCACTCAAGGCCATGCGAATCTTTTAAACAGTTATGCTGTAAAGAATTTTACTTTAAAACAAGGCTGTAAAACAGCATAAGAGTCGAATATGGTAAAAGAGGGTAAAAGGCACTAGCTCCAAGAATCAAGGACAAAAAAGAACAATTCCCAGGTGGCTACAACCTACCTGCCTGCTGGACATGAATGAGAAAGATTACAGACCCCAGCGATGGAGGTAATACATGACCACTTAAAATGGTAGAGGAATTTGAGGTCATATTCCACAGCTAAATGGAGATTGATGACCCAACACACTTGATATCTCAATGTGTGTTGGCACCCTAGTTTCACATGACCGACCACCCAGAGATCGATCCCTAGGCGAATAGGCTGATATCCAGTCCTTCTAACCAGTAGCACCTATCTAACCAGAAAAAAAAAATGTAGAATGGTGACATGCAGTAGTACGATAAAATGAATCCATGGGTCCCCATAATGCATTGAAAAAAATCTCAACGTGAATGTTCCCAACTCTTTAGTCAGTGACTTATAGACAAAACTGTTTAAAATAGAATAATAGTGAAGCTCAAGAAATGAGGTCACAAAATTATTTGGGTCTTCCAATTTGCAAGGTCCCTGAATATCATCTATTTGATAGCCCATACCTACAATCTGGGAGATGCCTTGAGGCCTGTCTACTGACATTTGGTTATAGAAAACTCATCCAACAAGGAACTAGAGAAAACACAAATTACCATTATTTTACACTTAAATTGCACATCATGTATTTACATGTATTAGGAATCAAATATAAAATAATACATGAAGATTTACAACTGCATCTGAGGAAGAAATCAAGCTGAGCTAACGGGTATTAATTCCTAAGTTTGCAATGCGGGACTTGAAGTATGACCTTATCTGATTCCAAACAGAAAAATTGGAACCAAAGAAGCGTACCCGTACAGATTTTCTTGATCCTTCTTTGACAAATTCTACATCACTCAAAATGTCATGCTGAACAGATTCAGGACTGTCAAGAAGAGGCAAGGCAACAGAACCTTGGGATTCTAGGTTCAAAATCCACCCACGTAATAAATAGTTCACAACCTATTGAACAAGGAGGATCAGATAGTCAGAAATAATAAAGGGAGCTCTAAAGACTCAACACCATTCTCAATTAAATAGATAAACAAATAAACAGAATCAAAGCCAAACACCAGTCTCAATCAAATCGATAAACAAATAAATGGACTCAAAACCAAACAAATGAAAACAAAACTTGTATCCTTATCAAGGAAAGAGCACATACTTCAGGAACCTCATCATGGGGGCAATGACCAGCAGGGCTGATTTCATAGTATGGAGCTTCAGGCACCTGCTGCTTCACCTTAAGGCCCCAAACAGGCTTCACCCATGGATCTTCTTTCCCATACATGAGACAAATTGGTATACTGTTCATCTGACACCTGCATGAGATAGTTTGCAGGAAATATTAGAGGAAGAAATAATTTCTTGGCACAAAAACATACCTATATGCAACCATGAGGTTGCAACTACAAGTCCTGTTACCACTTAATGTGTATCTATGTAATTCTCCAGATCACCAATTTCCCAGCAACCCTTTTCTGAGTTTTCATACTTGGGGCCCACCTTTACTCAATCCCTTGATTGTCATGCATCCAGGTGGGTCCACCAAAAGGGGGATTTTTTCTCACTGTAGCACAGCCCATATATATACCTACCTACCTATATATCTATCTATCTATACATACACACCCACACGCACGTGCATGTTCACACACACATACAGATATATATTATAAGCAGGCAAACCAAGTAACAAAAATTACAAACGTTAATAACAAAGTGAGTTCTAGGCATACCTAATCAAAGATTCCTGGAAAGATAGCTGACTCCTTGGAGCAAACATGATCGAAGCAAATGATGCAGCTGCTGCTGGATGTTCTGTTGTTTCAAGTATCCTGGAGAAGACTTCGTCAATTTTTGTTGAATGATCAGCATAAACTTGCTTAAGTACTTCCCGTATGCTTCTAGGATCACTGATCTTTTGCCATCTGAATAGCAGCAACAAGAAATTTCAATTCATCAATGCAGCAGCTGAAAGACTAAAGGAAATGCAAATTGAAGCATTCTTTGTAACAAGTTCATGATCGAGAAGCAGCATTAAGCAATAGTTTGATTTCAGGTTTTCAATTCTAATAACTAGGAATCATAAAATCCTGACGGATCAAGGAATGGTAGTTGTCTGCTTTGTGAAAGGCCATAACCTACCGTGAGCCAATGGGAAACTGTTAGGACAAAGCGGACAGGATACAACACCTATCCCATAGATCAAGGGAAAACAAATCCCATTCTCTAAATGGCCCGGACATTCAGATTTATTGATTGCGTTGTCCCCAGCGCACAGTAGTGTTTCTCATTGTAGGGGTTTTCTTTCCTTTTTCTCTTTCTTCTTTCTTTCTTTTGTTTGGCTCCGATGGGCTGGGTAGTGTTATTTGTTTTGATATCCACAAGCTTCCAATTCTGTAAATCCTCCAACAGCAATAGGTCCATAAGGTCAGTGGTCAGGACCACACTACAGCAGGTTCACATGCCTGGGCTCGTGGATCACAATACTGTTCTTGTTCTAAATGAGGGAAGTGGCTGTGCTCTTTATTGCATGTTAATGTTACTTGGGACTTGGGTTATTTCCACTGATTTCCCATTTTTTAAGCTGACATATGTAAATTAGTATTGCTTCCTATGTACAAATTATAATTGTCCCATTGCCCCTGTTCTTGTTGGACCTGTTATAAGAAATTTGAGACCTTTTGTCTCGGACACGTTTACCAAGCATTCCTATGGGAATGAATGCTAGATCGTCATTGCTGAAATTTGGTAGTTTGGCGAATCAGTGAGTTGTAAGTTTTTACCTGTTTATATCAAATCTTAAACTAGTGTCACTTTTTAGGGGCCAAAAGTTTTATTTCGTAAAGCAAGGGAAAAATGGACAAAAAGGTATCCAATTTCACATAATTTTACACCCATGTAAAATTTCAGATGCATAGATATTAACCAAGAAATGCCGCTAAATAAACCTTGGAACAAAATCAATCTTTATGTAAATTGTTGCATACAAATGCTCTTTTTAATTAATAAGAACGAGATCTTACACAATTTCTGTGAGCTTTCTCACACTAGATGGCAAAGGAAAGGTACCAGCCCATGGGAAAATTTTGGCCAATCCTGGTGATCTGACTGGATTAGGAAGAAAACCCCAAAATGGTGTTGCATTGAGCAGGGTGACACCCTTCACCAGCTGAGGATTGCACGCTGCAAAGTACAGTGCCACAAATCCTCCTAGTGAGTTCCCAACAATATAAACTGGTTCACCAACAACCTGTAAGAAGGAAAACCAGCTTAGTAAGTACCATATCCATAAAAACAAAGAGAGAATAATAATCTGAAGGCTTTTTAGCTTAAAAGAAACAAATGCCATCTTTTGCTCCCAGCACCATAAATGGAATGATCCAAAGTCAAAATTAAACATGCGAATATCAACATGTTAATCATAGATCTAACAAAGTAAAAATAAGGACATGCATTCTTCTGGC
Source organism: Litsea cubeba (assembly GCA_012931725.1). Lineage (NCBI taxonomy): Eukaryota > Viridiplantae > Streptophyta > Magnoliopsida > Laurales > Lauraceae > Litsea > Litsea cubeba. Next base: position 134,914,642 of record CM022947.1, read on the forward strand.
AGTAAATTGTTCAGCAATCTAATGGACAGAGTAAAACAGAACACAGAATTTCAAAACATTCATCCTTCTGGCAGTAAATTGTTATAAATTGTTCAACAATATATATGGAAATATTCATGCGCATCTATCCCTTCACCATAATATGGTGAAGGAGAACACAGTGGGGCCAACTTCATAATCCATCCGAACCATCCACACACATGGGACCCTCTGAATTCACTAGATCCATTGAGTTTTCACTGATCCAAATGGATTGGACCGTTTGATCGAGGGTCAAAACAGAGATCTCAAGTGAAAAACAAAGCAAGTTCAGCGGTCTACCTGTTCTACAAAATCGCGAACTTGGTCGCACCAAAGATCCATTGAGTAGACCAGTTCATTTGCCCATGGTACGGCTTTTTCTCCAAAACCCCATACCTGATCCTTCTCTTCTGAAACATCTAATGTAGTCAAAGGAGCAGGGTCTTCAGATGGCAATGACTTCCCTTGCCCAAGAAAATCCAGAGCCCATACTCTAAAATCACAACCCAAATCCTTTAACTGTTTCTCATAGTGAAAGGATCCAACACCAAAACCGGGAAGAAATAGCACTGCTGGGGAATTAACATTTTCAGACCCAGATTTTTCATAATGCACAGAAAATTTTGGTTTCCATTCCCAGAAACAACTACTGATAGACGAACCGCAATTGCCACCAGAATCACCTGGCAGACTTGGAATTAAAACCTTTGGCGGAGAACCCTCCCTCTCTGAAATATTACTTAGATCCTCATTTCCATCCACAACATAATTGTTATAATTTACATTCAAGATATTGGAATTTATTACACTTGTAAAGCCTTCACCTGGACCTAACAACCCAGTCACCCCTTGCTGATCAATATTCTTGACCTTCAAATGATTTAGATGACCTCTCTCGAAACCTCTGAAGAGTTTCTGTCTGGGTTTTGTCCTAGCATAAACAACGTGAGCTCTTCTTGTGAGAATGAACTTCGACCGACTTGAATTCAAATTTTTCTCCACAAATTTCAAGTTTAAACTACCAATCTGACAGGAATATGAAGATGAACAGGAAAACGCTAGCAGTTCCATCCCTCGGCAACGTTCTTTTATGATAACCAACTGCAAATCATACATTGCCAAATTTTTTTAAAAAAATAAAAATTTATGAAACCAACATAAACATATTAATGGAAAAAAATGAAGTGATTGACTTCAACAAAGTAAACAAATGACAAACAATGGATTTCCTAGGTTTTGAAAGTCAATGGATGAGTCACTCTATACATAAACTCCATGAGACAAATTAATAAAGTGCTTTATTTAGTAAAGAAAAAGGCCACTACAGCCATTATAATAATAGCAGTCACTCTATATCATGCACTTCAGCAAATAGTACCTTGTGCAAACAATACCAACTACACTTAAAATTCCCAGTCCAGTTCAAACAGTATTGTATTAAATATCATATTGCTCTTTAAATGAGTAACTGATCCATTAACAAAAAGCTTCACAATGTGAAATAACAATTACAAGAATCAAATTACCTTGGATGCATAATAATTTCTTAGTACTTTGAGCCCCCATCAAAATAAAATAAGAAAGAAATTGTGATACATGTGAAATTTTCAGGAAATAGAAGAGCATGTTTGGATCTAGAACAAATTGTAATCAGACCAGCTATTTAACCATAGTTTTAAACACATAATTTCAAAAGATGTACTCTCCGTGGTGCCAACTGCTATCTAACTGCCCATATTATTAAATCCAAGACTGAGTATGGAGCACAGAGGAAACTGGAATCCACATAAGATTGACTTGGGCTTACATCAAACCGCAAAGCACAAAAATAAAAACATACATAGCTCCCAAAGATCCAAACTTCCTGTGATTTGGGCTTACATCAGAACTAACCCTATAATCAAAGCAAAATGGACCGGATCTTAAACAGATCTCCTCCAACACCCAATTTAATAGAAAGAAATATCTGAACTTTCTACTAGAAGAAGATGGGAGAAGAAATCGAGTGCAATAGGAAAAAGAAGGGGGGAACAGGGATTACGTGATTTTTTAGCTTGATTGGAATCTGGGATGGGGAAATGATAAGTTGGTACCTCTTATTTGCAGGTCGATCAAACATCCATGCAAGATTCCTCTGAAAATATTAGTTCAGTTTCTTGTATTAGTTTTCAAACAGTGGCGTGGAGTCGTTGGGGATTGTCGCTGTTGCTTGAAATGGAAGCTTTCTCCCTCTCCAAACTTCTGCAAACGGTCCTCTGAGCTTCTCCTTCAGCCCTACCAATATCTTGAGCTAATTGGCCTTGGGATCCGATTGGGCCCAATGACATGGCCGGCCTTGTTTTGAAGCGTAATTTGACATTCCAAATGAAACAAGAAACACAGGATATCTTCTTCTTTTCTTCTCTTTTTGTTTTTTGCTCTTTTTTATTATTATTATTATGAAGATAGAATCCACAAGAGGCTGTTGGTTTTAGAGTATACTTGAAAATTCTTGTACCAAGGATATGTAAGTTCTCCAGGTTGTCATTTAAAGTCCTTGAGCATTTTGAAAGCTGAAATTAATCCTTCACGTATTAAAAGTTGAAATTTAGAAAGTAGAGAAACTCTTTGTTCTAAAGAAAAATCCATGAATAACCAATGACTATGCAAATCAAATAAATTTGCTTGGTCACCTAGATTCAATCCCTTCAGGGCTGGACCCAAAAATTTAACTTAGCGGGCTCCCTGTAAAAGAAATATTAGGGGATGGGCAAATGTTAAAAAAAAAAAAAAACATAAGAATTTACAGGGATTTAAAGAAATTTAAGCTTTTCGCCAGCTATGGGTGGGGCTCCAGGCCCAAGCCCTTCTATCTGGGTCTACCCGTGAATCCCTATGTCATTTGGCAGTAGTGTCACCCCAATGTAGTAAAGGAAAAGAGAGAAAAGAAGAAGAAATAGACCCCCAAAGCATTCAGCTTAATGAGATTAGACAGTCAAGTTATTAAGAAACTGCATTCAATAGGGAGAAGAAGAAATAGACATTTATAGACCCCTAAGCATTCAGCTTAATGAGATTAGACAGTCTAAGTTTTTAAGAAACTGCATTCAAGAAGGAGAAGAAGAAATAGACTCCTAAGCAGTTAGCTTAATGAGATTAGACAATCAAGTTTTTAAGAAACTGCATTCAAGAAGAAGAAATAGACCCCTAAGCATTCAGCTTAATGAGATTAGACAGTCAAGTTTTTAAGAAACTGCATTCAAGGGCCCTTCTTCAAGCAATGAGCTGTGCAAAGGCCCAAGTATAACACAAAAGGGTCCACAATCCATATATTATATCTTTGAAAGCTCAGGTCTATCATAGAATAGCAAGATTCGAGTCACTCCCATGAGCTAAGTTTGGGTCCGGCTATGGACACTGGCCATGTCAATCTAGCAAATTCCAATTGTTGGTGCCTGGTGCGTCATGTCCATAAGAATTCTTTTGTAAAAGAAGAGCCAAGGTGGATCTCTCCGTCCACTCTACCATGGTAGAGTAGAGTGATTATAATGTGGAAGACTCATCATTCATGCCATGGCCTGGAAAGGAAAGAAGTTGAATTATGCGTCTCTGGGATGTCGGTATCGAAATGCAGCAGTGGCAGTGCCCAACGTGATTTTTTCAGAACGCACTATCCTGACCGTCCAATTAGTGAGATCTTTTTGGCCTTTAGACAATGGAGGCAGACTTTTTTATTTTCCTTTTTTTTCATCTCAGTCATTGTTTTGTTAAAATAAAGGGGTCCATGTTGTCCATCTCGTGAACGTGACATTTGCTAGTAACAAGTTCTGCACCTTTTGGTAATTTTATATATAAAATAAAGTATATTAAAGCATCAAAATAAGAGAGAATAAAATATAATGGAGTCAAAATAATATTTTATTTTTAATTATTTGGTATGAATTTACTTTGTGGGGCTCTTTTGTCTTTTAGTAGAGAAAGGATGTTACTTTTTTTCTTTTTAAAAAAGATGCAGGTAATTTTGAATTAAAATATTATGAATTTGACTCATTATATGAAAAATAAAAACTTTACTTGACTTTTACGTAAATTAGTAAAGTGCCAAATGGGACTGTTAAAACATAAAGTTCCTTGGTGTCGAGATTCTCTCACTCTACTACACTTACAAGATTCAAGTGGAACTTCATGGTGGAACCTCCATGTTAAACTTTTAAAATGTTCAAAATAAATAGTATGCGGCAAATTTTTTTATTATTGTAAGAGTTTTTTTCTGTCATAAAATTAAATACATATAAGGCATATGATGACTTTTTTATTTTAACTTATTCCTCGCCACTAGTAGGAATGTAGAAGAAATAAATACAATAGGAGATAAGGGCCCAACGTAAAAGTGATCAACTTCAAGTCTACAACTCTACAAGACTGCCCCATCGTCTTTAGGGTGTGTTTATGCAAAACCGTAGAAACCCCGGGCGTAGTTATTGGTTTCCCGACTATTAACTAGTGGTGGCTCTAGAAATTCGAGTACGTAGGGTCAACAAAAGACTTATCTTCCGCAAATCGAATAAATTTATTTTTCACTTTATCAACATCTATCATCTACTTTCGATAATTCGATAAATATAATATAAAATTCTCAAATAATCTCTTTTCGATAATCCGATAAAGATAACATTGAATTATCAAACAAAAATAAACAGAAATTCTCATACATTGTTACCTCAAGTGCACTTTTCTTCTTCTTTTTTTATCCTCTACTGATCGGCTGGGGCCTGGGAGTCTATATGCCTGAATTTGAATGTTAGGGTTTTCTAATTCTAATACGGGGAGAATACCGTATTTAGGGGTTAAGTTAGGATAAATGAAGAGTTACTGACATAATGTCTAAAAAAGAGAATTTAAAAAAAATAAAAATTAGACCCATTAATTTTTTATTTTGTCTTGGTAGACAGATTGCCCATTAACTTAGGCATTGACTGGAAGCTTCCCATAAGTTCAATTCATAAAAGAAAAAAAAAATTAATATTTTTTCAAATCAATTGACCCCACTGTAATCAACATAACACGGTATTAACACTGCACAAACCTCACTCGAATTCAAATTTGAGTATTGACTTTCAGCCCAAGCTATACTCAAGAGTGAAGCGGGAAATGATTGACTCCATTTTCAGTTTTTCCGGGCTTTGGGTCAGATGGATCCAGGTTGGACTTGGGCCCGTCCAAAAACATCCCCAGACAATACAAAAGTTGTGGATGCGAGAAATAATATCAAGCAACACCGACTGTCCATGTCAGAACCATATCCACGCAAACGTGCTTTTCAACGCTTGCGTGTTTGGATGGAACACGTGATTGGTTGGTTAGGCAAATGTCTGTTGTCTCTGTTCCTACTTTTATTTGTGGTTTCTACGCAGTGAATTTTCGGTGAGGCATGTGAATAGCGTGTTCCGCGGAAAGCTTTCTGCGGTCATCATGGCCTGCGCTGTTGGGCTGGGCTTGGCCCTAGTTGCTAGCAAAGCCTGCACGTTTCTATGCATAGCGGCGAAAACCTTGCATTCCTGCCTCTTCACTCTTCAGTGCAAAGTCAAAGTCCTCTCTAGCGGAAAATATGTCACATTAGACAATGAAACGATGGGAAAAAAACAGAATAAACAGAAGAATTTATGTGTCATAGAACCCTCTCTTCAACAAACTCACCCTCTAGAAGAAATTCCAATTGAAACAAAAAATTCATTCCCCATTTCTCACTTTATTAGTAAGTGAGGGCAATTCTCACGTGACTGTTTAGGATTCGAAACTTAAGCTCGCCACTTCTTTCTACTTGTATGGACTCTCTTACCACTTATACAGGCTCCTTTCCTAATTTGTAAGAGATTCTTCAAAGGTAGCCCTTGAAATTACCTTTCAAAATCACTTTTTTATGCTGTTTGGTATATTTGGTCCGAGAGAACCCATAGCGTAAGTGAAATATCATTCAAGGCTTGTGTTCACTCTTTGGAGTTGCATGCAGTTTAGTTCGGCAATTGGCATGTGCTCCAAGAATGGGAAAAGGCGGGCTGTTTCATAGAAAAATAATAACAGGCCAGCCCCACTAAGATCAGACAAAATTTGTATTAAATGACGATGCTTGGCTGGGGCTGCATTTTTTGGGAATCAGATCTGCTCGGGCACATGGCGAATGGAGGTGCTAGTGGAAATCCAACAAAAAAAAAAATGGACATCGGATGCTGGTGGGCCAGAAGGACCTACAAAGAAACTCAGGAGAGAGGAATGTAAGTTATCCATCTATCGAAAAACAGACTTTATCAAACATTGGTATTTCAATCAAAGACAAGGAAATCTATGGTGGATGATTTTGTACCTTGACTGCCTTCATGACCTTGGATGGGAAGACTTGGATGTGAAGTTAGGGCCCGTTTCTTTACCAAAATTTATTACTAGAATTTGGGAGGTTGGGGTTTTTTGGACATGATGTGACATCTTGTCCCCAGGCATTTGAAATGCTGTGTTTTTTTCATTAGAATTTCAAATTCCAACAACCCAAAAGACATTTTGGAATTCCACTTGTTATACCATTTGTTGGAATTTCAAATCCTCCATCAAAAAGAGGAATTTGGAATTCCACTTAAGGGGACAACTTTTGGAGAATTTGAAATTCTCACAGACATGAATTCTTGGAATTCTGATAAAGAAACGGGACCTTAGATTTTCGAAGTCACCCTCCTCGAATTCATGGGGCCCCTTGCCCCTTCCCACTTGTGTGTATGTGTAGGCTCTTTTTCCATTTGAATGGACTGTCTTCTCATATGCGTGCAGACTCGTTTTTGGGTCCCACCTCCCTTGGCTGGGAGTGCCAAAATAGAAATAATGCCACGTGACGAGAACAGAGGTTTCATGTTAAGTGCATTCATGTTTCGGGTCAACTTCCCCACCATGTCCCCACGGAGACTGAATTAGCCATCAACAAAAGCTCAAATTCCACAACATTGTTAGCCGTCCAATATAAAGCTTTAAAACCATGCCAGTTAGAGCCTATATGTACAATTCTAACCGTTTTTATTATTTTTTCTGTTTCTTTTTTTTTTTTTTTTTTTTTGTTTCCCTCTCAGCAAAGCTGTTTGACATGGGCTGGATAGTCCAGGTCAAGTGATCTGGCTTAACCTGAAAACTTCCCTTGCATCAAACTGAAATTCCCCAGCAGATTGTGTGAAAGGAGTGTAGTTAACAGTCCTTTTATTTTTCACCCTTCTACTCTGCTGCCTCATCTGCTCTTCCTTCTAGACATTGAAAGAACATATCCTTCTTATCTTTGATTGTATATCTTTCTTGTAGCCTTTAAAAAGTACACTCCACACCCAGGAAAAAAGGCATAAACAAAGACCCTTAGGCAGGCAAATTTGTTTTAAAACAAATGATACAACTAGCACACTCAGCAGTGTCAATATATTAGATTCAAGGATCTTTGGAGCCTTAGATATCAGATATTCTACTGATAAAACAAAGTATTCTTTTCTTGCTTCTCCATCCAATGCACTGCACGGGCCTCAATGACCACTTTTCCCATGGCATATGCAAGTCATCATTTCAGTGCTCGGCACAATGTCCAGCGAAAAACTACAACATATACAAACTTCTGTAGCAGAGACTGGCCATTGATTTCAATCATGGTTTAGAAACCTTGCACTGCAAAGTTTACAAATGCTATCTCATCCATTTGATCCGCGACGAAGTTTAGAGGCTCTATCTCTCCAAGAACCTTGCTGCATAGATATCACCTGCCACCAAAAAAATTACATTTGTTTCTTATTTTATTTTGAATTCAATTTTATTTAGACACAAATTGGCTATTGCAGGGACTAATCTTTGCCTCAGCACTGGCAGCACCCAGCAGATATTGATCTCTATTTAAAAAGTGAAGAAGCATGTTGTGCATGGCCTTTCAACAGACACTTGGTATCAGGCTTGGATAGAGCCTGAAGAGAGGAAAAGCTAAAATTGAAGCTAGAGCATGGCGTTTCAATGTATCAAGCCCTGAATTTGTCAAGCCTGACCGATCAGGCTTGACAATGACATAGCATCAGCCTATGCGAAAGGAAGCCCGCCAGCCCACAGGACAGCTGTGTCCATGAATAGCCCCACAATCAGAGGTTGTAATCCATTAGGACTCCAACTTGCATGGACAGTGACATCTGCCCCCCTCCCTTTCCATGCACACTTTCTTTTCTTCTTTTGTTTCCTTAAGGGAGGCTTAAAATGGCCCATAATTACGAAGTCTTACTTTTTCACTCATGAGGTTTCTACCAGGTTCTTCACTCTCTTTTGTAATGCTCTCTTCAGCATGAACTTTTTGCGTGGCGACAGGTGAAGAGTCTACAGGAGAAGCTGCTGATGAACCGAATATAGCCTGATCATGAGCTGCTTGAATATCTGCTTCTCGTTTTGCCTGTGAACAGAGACAAACACAATAAAAAATAAAAAAAATTGCTGAATTACAGTCATTAACATAGGGGCAATTTGATTGCCCAGATCCCACCTTTAACTGGCATTTTTGGTTGAGAAAAAATAGTTGAATCCCTGAGAACTAGAATTGAAGCCAAAATATTCAACTGCAATCTCAAAATATACAAAAAATATTTCTACAGAGTTCTAACTAACTCATCTCATCAAGTTGTGACCTTTTCTCCTCATCAAAAGATTTAACAAACACAACTTCAGATTTATGAGAACCCTTTCATCTCCTATGCAACAGAACATCCCCTAAGTTAATCTGTGAGATGGTGAATATAAAATACCTCAAAAGCAGAAAACCTGAAACTTCGATCCAAATTCTTGACTAATGCTGCATCATCTTCTGCCACTGTAGAGTAAGAAAAAAAACGTCAGTAAACTTCACCACATCTCAAACTGTGAAAAGAGATGACATACGTCCAACTCAAATCATCTAAACAGTCTTGGTGGGACCCCAACAGGCCAATACAGTGAAATTAGTAGTTGACCTTCCAAAAGAACTATTGAAACAATTTTTGCTTAACCCATCAGTCAACATCCACATCAACTGATACTTCAAGATTAATTGCACATTTAAATATTGATTCCAATTTATCTTAAAACATAAAATGAATATTTCACACAAAACTCATCAAGTGATCTACGTATCCTGTTGTGAGTTACAGCTCATTGGGATCCACCTACACTCACATCTCCCTCATGCCCACTAACCCCTATGAAGCATTGCCAGGCCCAATTTGACACTTCTAAATTATATCTGGCGTTGGATTTTACATTTAAACATTTTTATGGATTTTTCATTCACTTGACCATGATGCTTTAATATATACAGGCCGCAAGATGAGCAATCAGGTTGATTCTTGGCCTATCCACAACAACATTTGCCCCTCCAAACACCCCACCGAAGTGGGCTGACTCATAAAAAGAGAGCCTCATCTCTCAGCGGATCATCAGTGGAATCATCAGCGTTACGCACGCACACACACAGAAGTACATGTGTGTGTGTGTGTCTATATATATAAAAGAGAAAACAGAGGAAAGTTTAACCTTCTATTTCTTCATCATCAAGCGGCGCATCCTTGTTAAAGTCAAAACGTTCCCATCCTGTGGTCGTAACTGTATCCTTTGCGGCTGCAAAAATAACACTTTCTAGATTAACTGAAAAACTATCACAAAGCAAAATATTCTTAACAATATTCTAGTAGAAATCCCACAAAAGATAACTACCAAAAAGGGGCTGAATAGCTAAAGTTGCTAGACATTGAGCATTAGACTGTTGTAATGCATATTAGCAGAATACTGACAAGCAATAGCATGTCTTTCAATGTCAAGACACTTATCACATAAAACAGAGACTCGGAAGGGATATAAGTGTGAGAAGATGATTTGTGGTTTCCAAATGTTCACACATAAATATAAGGGCTTTAGCTCAGCTGGTTATGGACCACCAAATGCCCCCTGCAAAACCCGCCCCTTCACCCCCACCCCCCAAAAGGGTGCGGGGGTGCATGAGTCGAGTCTTTTCTATAGCAAACAACAACAACAACAACAATACAAGGGAAGTAATGGGAGTGGGACCAGCAGAAAGACTCAACAATTGAACTAGCAGGGTTGTGAGAAAGGCAGTTCAAATCCTTTCTTGAAACTAAGGTCAGGAGAACATGAGTTTAAACATATATTGACTAAGTCACTTGCATTGAGAAGCCAAAACTTTTTTTGGTATCAGTAGAAAAAATTTCATTAAAGAGAGCAAATACAAAAGCACCAACCAAAAAGATTGGGTCTCCAAGGTAAAAAAGCCTTATACCAATGGAAAAAAGAACAAAAACTACACAGGAATATCAACAAAAGGCGAAGATCTGTCCACCCCTAGTTTAGCCAAAGAATCCGCCAGAGCATTAGCCGATCAACCAATATGTCTAAACACCACATGGAATGAGGAAGACAGGGCCTTGATTTCATTGAAGAAGAAATGCCAAAGAACAAGCATTTCATTGAGAAGCCAGAACTTAAAAATTGGTTTGGATGACTTCCCTCAACTTCAGGGCTGGAAATGGGGTGATGTGAAAGAAAATAAAAAAGTGCCCAATTAAAATTTCTTAAATAATAATAGTAATCTTTTTTCTTATACATCTTACCTACGTCAAGCAACTGTATTCGCCTAAGGCGATTGTCAGTCACTTCAATACCAATTACTGTGCTGTTAGGCTGACTTGCAGGACATTATATACGGAATGACGGACAGGCCATCATCGATAATGTTTGCATGGAGAGAGAGAGAGAGAGAGAGAGAGAGAGAGAGAGAGAGAGAGAGAGAGAGCTCTAATCCACGATTGAGTTTGTACTGGACAGATAATGTTATGACATGGGCGAAAGGGAGTAGAAAAGTAAATAGGACAACTTTTTTTTTAATGGTAACAGCAAATTTGATTAAAAAGAAAGGATTACAAGAAGAAAAGCCCCGCCACAGGGATGGAGGAAGCACAATAATATACAAGAACTATACAAAAGTAAAAACCAAAATTACAAAGAGGACAATGACAGAGCTAGGTTCGTTTTTTAGTATTATACATCAAAAGGATGTACATTATCAAATGCACCACTACCACCCATTGTATGTATTTACATCTTATGTCATTAATCAAGTAAGCGGGTATGGACTATGGACCCTAGTGGGCTGGGATCTGATTTAGATATTAATTAGCTCCAGAATTGTATCAGTACCTGATTAGTAATTGAGCCCAGAAATATTGTCCGTACCCTTCAGGTTGTATCCTTTGGAGTTTGGAGTAATCAGGAGCCATTGACTCACTAAAGAGGATAAAACAAATGAACCATGCTCTTCTTGCTACATGGTGGTAGCTGTCTGGGTCGAAAGGATGGGTGCTTTAAACAGAGGTGATTCTCTTCATATATGAAGCTAGGATAGGTGTGTGGCGAGCCACAAAGGTTGACGAAGGTAAGAGATCAACCATTTTTGGGACATAGCAACATATGCTCTACCTGGAAACTAGTTGGGAGATGCTTAGAACAATGCACCACATTTAGATGGGTAAAGGTAAATCTCCTTTGGAGAGGGATCACTGCTAGGCAAGAAACCATTATCAGCATCTTATCTGAGGCTTTACGGTATTGATGAAAATAGAGGGGCTTATGGGCTATGCAAGGTGATATGGATATGTCCCTCGGAAAGCCAAAGTGAGATCTAAAACTACAAGAAATTATTCTCCTCACGAATTTCCTAACTATGACGACTTAATGAATTTGTAGCATGCAAGAAAATAATCGATGATAGTTGTGCCTATAATCAAAAGTGGAAATGGAGGACACAGGGTACTTTTTCAGTGATAATGCTTCTTCAGAATCTAATCCAACAAGAAGGGAAAACTTCCTCATTTGAAGGCTGAGGGAGGGGATTTCTCCAGGGATATAAGCTTTGATTGGAAAGCCAGGGCATGTTATATCCTTACTCTGATCTACATAGTAGGATTTCAAGGTTTCTTTGAGTTTGTTTGGAAACTCTGATCTGTTTGAAATAGAGCTATTTCGATTAGATCTGTTTGAAATAGAGTTGTCTCAAATAGAGTGTTTTACAAATAAACTGCTTAGATGCAAATTTGACAAATTTGTCATATAGTGAAATTAATATGGCAAATTTGACATATAGTAATAGTAGCAAACTTGTCTTGTCACATATTAAAATAAAATAAAAAAAAGTTGTTTGATTGCTTTATTAATTGATGTCTAATTGGATTATCTTCCCTTTCGTAAGTTTCTGAAAAATATAAAATTTGTCTTAATGATGATTCAATCAGAGAGGAAAATTAACTTCTACCGACAGTCTTGATCACTCAAACATCTGTTCGGACCAATTTAAAGTCAAATAGGCCCCCTTTTTGGACCTGTCAAATACACCTTAGTAAATATGTCATGTAAGGCTGCAAATGGTCAATGGTGTAACAAGACCTACACCCAATTATTAATTGGAACATATACTAGACCCGGAAACAAATTGTTTACCCACTCATTATATATTACTGTATAATTATATACGTTATTATGTAATATTAGAATATGTTTACATAAAATATATACATAATCATCGACTAAACAGGTATGAACCATTTTGAACTCAGACCCAAAACCGACTAATAATTATGTATAAAAATGGTCCGAATCAATTTTCACCCCTCAGGTCCATCGGGTGATCAGGCAATCAGGGTCCTGTTGACAGCCTTGGAGCCATCTGAAGAAGACGATAAGACTGTTAAACATCTTTTTGTCATATGTAAGTGTGCAATTCAAGTTTGGACTCCCTCTAAAACTTTTTTGAGGCAAACTATCTTGATGGATGTTATAGAAGGCTGGATGGAGGATCCTTTTAAGTTTTAACACTAAGTTGGGGTTATCCGCCAAGAACTGCGGTAGAGCAGTTTATGACTGTCTCCACACTGGACTTGATTTTACCAAGGATGATGAGAACGTGAACTCCCAAATGAGGTTCATCAAAATTCAAGATGGAACTTCTGTAATTGATTCTGCTTTTAGCAGTCTTGTGAGATTTAGCAGTCTTGTGAGATATCTGAAGAGGAAGATGATGACTTTTGAAAACAGAAATACAGGCCTACAGGTCATGGCAGCTTCCATAAAATGAAATTCATGCAGCAGGCAGAAGGAAGCCTAAATTTATGGAATGTGAGCTGCAACATTTATCATTTAAGATCATTACAATTTGATATTTGACAATGTGCACAATGTACTTTTTGTCATTGTGAAAATAGAGATTTCATGTAAGATCATGTACTCTGAAACAAGACTAATTCATATACATAGTTCCAACTTGAAAATTGAGAACTTCGCGACAGACAAATTTTGCAATCAGAATGAAGAAGTTGCTGCAAAAAAGAAAAGGATATATTCTATATTGTCTAAAAGGCCTTTCAGATGGACAAAATTAAAAAGTCGAGAATTCTAAAAGTATAACAAAGCAACCAATATGGTACCAGTTTGAGAAAGCTGAAGCTTCATCTTTGCTTTGACTCTTTCAGGTAGTGTCTGCTTAGAAAGAACACAGTTGTTACTATCTAAAATTATAATAAATAGAAAATGGTAAGAAAAGGAGAAAGAGCATGCACGACCTGTCTATGTCATTCTAGCATGCATGATGCAGAGCTGGGGTACCAAGTGCAGGGCGGGTGGAGATGGAGGGTGGAAGGGATATGTCAAGCTTTCGCCTGAAAATTGGCCTCACGCCAAACTCCCCCTCGCGAGCGAGGAAGAAGAGACAACTTGGGAAGACCCAAAATCACTCACGAGAATTTTCATTAATCAATAACTAATGCCAAATGAAGCATTACAATGCTTAAATATATAAAAGATTAACCCTAAAACTAATCCGGACCATTCAAATGCAATGATGGCCAGGATTAAAGCATTCACCTAAATACAACTTAAGACATAAATAAGTAAATAAAACTCTGAGTAGGCTAAGAAAGGTGGGCTAGGCCCAAAGAACTGGTCGAGACAGATGGGCTGGGCACATCGACCCATGGGGACCATGGGTCTGTCCTGCATAAATGCATATGTGTATGTGTAGTTTTTCACTTTTAGGATTTCCCTTTTTTCTCCCCTTGTGGGTGGGCTGTGGTGGTTGAACTTCACAATTTTACTATTTGATATCATCTGTCATTACTTTTGTAAAAAAAAAAAAAAAGGCAAAAGAGTGTGGCTAACTCCTTAATGCGACTCAAAGCATTCAGCTGCATGCATAAAGATTTTTCTTGATTTTCTTACTAGGAAAAACAATGAAGAAAGCAAATGGCATTTCAAAAATAAAAGTGACATAAAAATATAAGTACAAATAAGCATCATATGACAATGCATTCTAAATAAGTTGAATGGATATGGTGCATTATGTGTTTGAGGAGTGCAGAAACAGCAGTTGATCGCTTATTTATCCATTGTTCCTTTACTGCTGTAATTTGGGGGAACTTTTACAGGCTCTTCAATATCAATTGGATTCATACGGCCACAACAATAGATCTTTTCTTGAATCTGGAACCAATTTAATATGGCTGATTGAAAAACTTCAGCAACTTATAAACACAATTGACTATCCTCCACTCCAAATGTCGCAATGTGCAGGAAGGACAAAACTAAACAAACCATGACACTGAGTATTGCTTTGATTTGTGATTTACACATTGATAAGATAATTATGAAATGCACAAACATAATCCTTTCATTTTCTCATGATAAGCCAGCAAACAAACATCAAATCACTCGAAATACCATGATATGTGATCATCAACAAGGGAAAAAAAATAGAGATGTGATTGAAAAAAGCAGTGCAGCAGTAGAAACAATACTCAACTGAACAAAACAATTTTGACTCAAATTCCAAAATAAATCAATCAAACTTCATATGATCAAAATCCATACTAACCATCTCATCATACCCAGGAATCAGTCGTGAATAATCGACAATACCCCCATTATTCTCCCTTGTAGCATTCCTCTCGCCTCTACTCTCTCCTCCTCTCCCATCGCGCCTTTCCGACCTCCGTGGCCGCGGCGAAGAGCTCCTGCTCCTGCTCCTCCTCCGCCGTCGACGACTCCTCTCTTCATCACTACTACAAGATCTATGCCGTCTGGAACTCGATCTGCGATCATCTCTATCTCTATCTCTCCTCCTTCTCCTCGAAGACTCCTCTCTATCGGAATGCTCTTCCTCTCTGCTCGATCGATGACGATGTTTGTGCCCTAGATCGCGATCGCTTTCGTGGCTCTGGGTAGTGGAAGGGATTGGTTTGGATTTGTTTAGTTTGGATTGGATTTTGTGGAGCTGAGCCTCTCTCTGTAGCTTGGAAGCCGAGACGGGGCTGGAAGCGCGGACGAAGCTAGAGAGGAAAGAGGAGGAAGCAGCAGGAGGAGGATTTGAAGGAGAAGAGGAGTAGCCGAGGCCTTGTTTGAATCTCGCAGCGCCTTCGCCTTTGCGTGTCAGCTCTTCGTAGTACGCAGCGGCTTTCTCTTCTTCCATTTTTGTCTGAGACAGTGCCGAGAGAGGGGTTGGGGCTGGGGGTTCTGCAATCAGGTGCGCATTTCATCGAACAGGCACTGCCACTGATTCATAGGCGGGCGCCACCGATGATTCCGGGTTGGGTCACTAGCTGATCGTAGATTGTCGAGCCAACTCGTGACTTGGTGGTGGGACAGATGTGCTTTTATCGCCGATTGGATCCACTATTGTGCATGTCAATTATTCACAATTTTCATCAAATTGTCAATAAAGTCGTGGAAAAAACTTGGATTGATATAAAATTTGATGATGCCCTATGCTTTGAGGGTGCTTATTTTTAATGGTTAGGATTTCAACAGGTGAATTCCACTATGCAGTTTTATTTTTTGAACTCAAGAATTTCACTATGAAGTTTTATTTTTTGAACTCAAGATTACTCTAGGTTAAAAAACGTGGAGAACCCAAACTATAGTGGTCAATTTCATTTTAGTTGTCATTTCAGTGCGAGGAAGAGGTATAGGGAGTAAAACACAAATATATAAGCATATTATATGTATCAACTTTATTCTTTACGATAAATAAAAAGAAAAAGTAAGGCCATTTTGACAAAATTCCTACACCCCAATTCCATAGCTTTGCGACCGTTATCCCGATTATAATTTTCCTATCCCAAGAGATAAAGGAAACGTCCTTCCCTTTTAGGCCGGTTGTGGGTGAGGAAGGATTCAAAACCTTGACACTGTGGTTCGTAGCCACGTGCTCTAATCCTCTTAGCTACAGGCCTCACTCAATCTTGGCAGGATCTGTTCCCATAGTACCTTGAAAAATGAACTTTTTCTCCTCTCGGCCATTTTGGGTTAAGAGCCTCTAAGATAAAATATTTTGGAGTTTTGGTGAAACTTTTTTGAATGATTTTTTAAAATGATTAAAAATAAAAAATATATAGAAATAAAAAATAAAAAATAAATTATGTGTATTTATTGATATGGATATTGATAACAAAAAAAGAAAAAAAAACTTATCAAAATTGATGATGCCAAAAATAGATTCGGACACCACCCGTCAAGGTATTAATGAAAGTATTAAATGCGGTAATAAAATGAGAGAGAGAGAGTTATAATGGTTCGGTCAAGAGTGACCTACGTCCACTTCAAAATGGAGATCTTCGATTATGGTGAGAGGTTACAGGTATGAGAAAGGTAGTAAAGGCATGTAATCATTGCCCCTCAAGTGATGAGGAGACCCTGAATTTATAACTCTTCCCCAACAGATGGGATGCAAAATTAAAGCAACGTCTCTCTGGAGCCTGGAGCCTCAGACGTGTTCCTCGAGGAACGAGCAAGGTGGAGGGTCTGGAGCCTCAGACGTGTCCTCGAGGAACGAGCAAGGTGGAGGGCAGGTGAGAGCTTCTCCGCGAGATTTGGTAAGAGCGGGTGAGGGGAGGACTTCGTCGTGATGACTCGGAGGCCTTGACGTGACGAGGCTTCCTTCAACGAGTTTCGAATATCAACTGAGCTAACCTGGCCTGACCCATGACCTTGGACGGACCGGGTTGTCTGGACCTGACTCTTTACCGCAATCCGGGTTGGGCCTGACCCATCAAAAATTATGTTTGCACACTACAGGACAATAGAGAAGGCAGCCGCACAAACTAAAATCGAGCAGAATTTAAATATTTAAACCAAACAAATAGGATTTTAGGATTGACCACTATGACCTAAACTTAGATATTCTTTTTTTTTTTGGGTGGGGATGGGGCGCGGGATTATGGATTTTAAGAACATGGCACAATATCCCTTGGTATGAGGTGTCCATCTATCGTATTTATAGAAATAAATGTTTAAATATAAAAATAATATGCAAAAAATAAAATAAAAGGTAATGTAAGAAATAACACAATATATAAAACAGTAGACATTTAGAGAGAGATGGGAAAAAAGATTAATGGCAAACAAATTATTATTATTATTTTGGAAAATCCAATCCACCTTAATTGATGAGTACGTTCGACTTATGAACCAGCTTATCTACTCTGATACCATGGGGCCACATCCTAAATGTCCTTTCTGTTCCCTTCTTGGCACAAGTGGAGTTTGGTGGTGAAATTCAAGGCCCGACCAGACATTGGTCAATGTTCAGGGTACAGGGGGAAGGAAGTTTTAATCGCGACCTCCATAAAAACAGCTCCCCTAAATTAAAGGAACCCATCAAAACTCTGCATAAGATTCGACAATCAGGAATGTTAAACGCCCTTCCATTGCATTGGCACGTTCATTTAAAGGTCAAGACTAGAAAATCCAAGCATAGTTTTTTTTTTTAACCTTTTGTTTGATAGCTGGGTTTGGTTTTGGATCCACATATCAAGTATGATTCGCAATGGGTTTATGTCCAGCTGGATGCAGTCCAAAGACCTAAAAGCATGAGTTTTATGAGATATATATATATATATATCAAATTTAATTGGAAAAAACTCTTAATGCGCACGTGTGACGCGGTCAAACATTTTAAATCTATTTGGTACATCGTCGGCGCCAACTTTATTTATATTAAAAGTTGTAGCCTTTTCAAGCGTTCTCAGAAAAAAATTTCTAAGTCGGAGTCGGTGATGACCCTAGCGGTGTAAAATGAGGTCATCACCGTCGCAGGCTTCCTATTTTTTTTTACTAAAAGTTGTAACTTTTTCTGGCATTTTTGGAAAAAAATTCTAAGTCAAGGTCGGTGATGCCCCTAGCAGCGTAAAAAAAGGTATCACCGACGCATGTTTCCTTTTTTTTTTTTTTTTTACCAAACGTTGTAACTTTTTACGGGCATTCTCTGAAAAAAAACTCTAAATCAGGGTTCGGTGATGACCCTGACAATATAAAATAAGTGATACAGCGTTAATGATGACGCGAAATACATTTGGAAAAAAAAAATCCTAAGGAAGAGGACCAATACATTTACATCAAAAGCCCCATATGTGCTTCAAATACAACATTTGTGAATTTAAATAAAAAAATTTATTTCATGCATTCAATTGACATTCAATCAATCCATCAACACTATATACATTTACTTAAATTCTCTGCACATCTCTTACGTTTAAAGTTACAAATTGACAGCATCCACAACATAACCTCTTCAATTACAAGTTACATTAGGATTAATATCCAATAACACATATAGCACAATAAATATAGAGAGAGGTTCATTGCAAGTCAAGCAGCAAGACCAGGAGTGGAGGGAAGTTAGGATAAAGCACTCAAACATAACCACTCCTACAAAAAATGACAGTCTGAATAACGTTAGCCGTAGATCGAGAGTATATCAAACCATGTTCGATGGCGGCGAAAATGTGATGCTATTGCTCGCACAAAAATATGGCTTGGTTGTGCATTTGAGATACTAGCCTTGTTGCGGGGTAATTCGTCCTTGCATATATTCTTTTTAGACATCTGTGTATATCCAAATTAAACGTGATAGCATTAAATATTTATGAAGGCAAGTATGCATAAAAAGGCAAGCATACATAAAAAAATGTTCACAATACGGAAATAGTGAACACTAAAATTTTTCATGCTTATATGAAAAAGTGAACACTAAAAAATATACATTTCATGACAATCCATTAAAGTTAGATTACGCCCACTTGAAGTAAGAGATAAACAACCTTGTCTAACACCACAATAGTTAAAGTTCATGAATGGTAGGTAGATTGTTGATTTCACAAGGAAGTGTATGATGTATTATTGGTTATTTGCAACCAGCTACATTTGTTAATATTATTGATTTTACTTATTAATTGCATTGTATAAAAAATATGCACTAAAAATTTGGTGCATCTCCAATTTTTACTCTCTTTACAATTTTCGTATTACAAATTTAGCTGGTTGTTTGCCTGTGCTCGGCCTGAATTTATCTTTGCTAGTAAAGTATGATACCAATAGTATTCTAGTTAATTTATCCTAACATTTTAATTTTCTAAGCTTTATCTTTGTATATGAACCATTTCTCTGATAAATAGTCCGATTAAAAAGAGTTTCATTATTGATCCCATGGTGGTTCCTTGATAATAGTTTCAGATCTGGTTCAACTAAAATGTGGTTTCATGAAGAAACTAGCGACCATTTTTAGAACATGAAATGGCCTAATTTTGAATCACTTGACTAAGACATGTTTTCCACATGGATCCCTTACATTTGGGCTGCATCAATTAGGCAGGTTTTGGCAACGGACAAAAAAAAAACCAATTAAATAAAATGAAATTTATCAAACCATAATCTTAATTTAATTACAGATCCAACTGAACACCCAAAAACATAATGAATCTGTTGTCTTAAAGCTTTTGGACCAAAATCAACTCAATCAATTTCACAAAACGAGAAAAAGGAGCAAGAAGAACAAATTCATTCTAACTGCCAAAGACGATAACTGCTCCGGAACCATCGTCATTCTCAACTCAGAAAACCTCAAATTCGGAATCCTACAAACCCTAGTCCATTCAAACGAACAATCTACAAATCCCCGTACCATGTACTTCGATATCGTATGCGTGATGGCGGAAGAACCAAAACGAAGGAAAATACAAAAAACATAGATAAAGATTAAAAAAAATGAAAGGAGATAGATACCTCTGCAGTCAATATGAGAAAAACAAACGATGAAATAATCGATCGGGAGCAAATAGATGCATTTGAGGAAGAAGTTTGAAGCCCGTTGCAAGTGGAAATGACAGCTACCATGCAGGAGCATTCGTCTAAGGTCGGTTTCGACAGTATAATGGAAGAGAGAAGAAACGGGGTTTCGAGCCCTAATAGGGTTCGCAGACAGGGTTGGCACCGACCTTATGCAGTGTAAATAAGGTCGGCACCAACGATGTGCCAAATAGGTAAAAATAAATAAAAATTTGGCTCAATTGCTCCAATTGGTGCACCACCATCTAAAGTGTTTGATCGGGTCACACGTGCGCATTAAGTATTTATTTATTTGTTAAATCCTCATATATATATATATATGGGTGTGTCCCAGTGCATATGTCTCCTATGGGGACCATGCAAGAATTGGTAGGGCCCATGTCAATCACGGACAAGGTGGAGGATCAGAAGATCCAGACAAGAAAAGCTTGTGTATGGAATTTTAAGTCAATTCCATCGTCCTTCTCCTTGCCCATACATTAGACAATGTGGCCTGTGTACATATTCAAAATTGGGCTTGGTCAAGCGAGCTCGAGCTCTGAACAAGCCCACGACGGACCCTGTATAGGGAGGAGGGATTCGGACTGAAGCACCCGACTATATCTTCTACTCGTATAAAAGAGAATAAGTTGTCATGTTTTTGAAATATTTTTTTTTTTGTTACTACACCATCGTGGGCCCCGCTTCATTATATATATTATAATAATATATTATATATCTACTATTATATTATATTATACTTCTCTATCCCTACTATTATAAACGAAAGCAAGATGCAAGGTTTTTCACTATATCATTGTGGGGCCACTTTTAAATATTATAATGCAAACTTTTTCATTACACCATTGTGGGGCCATCCCAAAATATGATAATATAATATAATAATATATTATCATGAGAAATTGCAAACTTTTTCATTACATATTTGTAGGGCCCACCCTCAAATATTATAATGCAAACTTTTTCACTGCACCATTATGGGGCCCACCCCTAAATATTATAATATAATATAATGAGAAATTACAAACTTCTTCACTACACCATTGTGGGGCCAACCTCTAAATAACTATCTATATTTGTATCTATATATCGGAGAATGTTCATGTGCATCATTCCCTCACCATAAGGTGAGGGACACCCCCTTTTTGGAAATGAAAAGTACAAAATGTACCTACATTTTGTACTTTTCATTTCCAAAAAGGGGGTGTCCCTCACCATATGGTGAGACAAAGATGCATGTGAACATCCACCCTATATATCTATATCTATCCATACCCTTATATAAATAATAAGTTTACTATTATAAAAGATAACAACATTCAAACTTTTTCACTACACTATTGTGGGGCCCACTCCCAAATATTATAATGCAAACTTTTTCACTACACCATTGTGGAGCCAATCCCCAAATATTATACTATAATATAATAATATATTATTATGAGAAGTTGTAAACTTTTTCATTACACCTTTGTGGGGCCCACCTCCAAATATTATAATGCAAACATTTTCACTACACCATTGTGAGGCCCACCCCCAAATATTATATTATAATATAATAATATATCATAATAAAAAATTACAAACTTTTTCACTACACCATTGTGGGGCCCACCCCCAAATATCTATCTCTATCTATACCCTAATATAAAAGAGAGAAAAGTGAAGTACTTTTTCACTACAGACATGCGCAGACTTTTTCACTACACCATTGTAGAGCTTACCTCCAAATATTATAATATAATATAATAATATATTATTATGAGAAATATTATATGCAAACCTTTTCACTGCACCATTGTGGGGCCCACCCCAAATACTATAATATAATATAATAATACATTATAATAAGAATTTGCAAACTTATTTACTACACAATTGTGGGGCCCACCCCCAAATATCTATCTCTACCTATATCTATATCTATATATATATATAGGGGAGTATTTTTATGCATCTATCCTTCACCATAGGGTGAGGGACACTCCCATTTTTCGGAAGTTTCAAGTACATGGGAAATATTCTTATGTACTTGAAAAGTTACTTTTGTACTTGAAACTTTCCAAAAAAAGGAGTATCCCTCACCCTACGGTGAGGGATAGATGCACTTGAATATTTCCCCTATATCTATATATCTATATCTATCTATACCCTTATATAAATAAATCTATAAATCTATATCTATACTATTATAAAAGAGAGCAAGATGCAAACTTTTTCACTATACCATTGTGGGGCCCACTCCCAAATATTATGATGCAAACTTTTTTACTATACCATTATGAGGCCCACCGCCAAATATTATAATATAATATATTATTATGAGAAATTACAAACTTTTTCACATTTGTGGGGCCCACCTCCAAATATTATAATGCAAACTTTTTCACTGCACCATTGTAGGGCCCACCCCCAAATATTATAATATATTATAATGCAAAATTGTAAACTTTTTCACTGCACTATTGTGGGGCCCACCCCCAAATATATATCTATATCTATATCTATCTATACTCTTATATAAAAGAGATAAAAGTGCAGTACTTTTTCACTACATATCTGCTCAGTAAAATTTAAGATGTGGGCTCCGCTGAGTAATATATATATTGGAGATTTGGGTCATGAGTTAGAGCATGATTAGGTTTAGTCCCATCTATTCATGACCTACAGCAATCGGTCAATAGAATTTTGGCATTTTTTCAATAATAAACCTTCAACTAAGACGGGATGAAAAAAAAAAATAGTGTATTTTATAATGGATCAAAAGAAAAGGAATCAAGTGTATTTTACTTTCTACCCGTTGGTGTTCAATATTTATAATTTTGTAAGCACTTTAAATACTTTGCCATCAACTTAAAAATCAGTTTAAAAGTCGCGACAAAAGGTAGTAGCTAGCTTGCTACTTTTGTTATTGTTGCCGGTGGCCAATTGATGGTTATGTTATAATTCAAATACCAAATTAACTACGCATGAGAGAATTAACATTCTCTGTTTTTTTTTTTTACCTGAAACAATGCTAATTGTGCAAATAGTTTCTTTCTATTTTTCTATTTTTATTTTTATTTTTTTTGTGGAACTAAAAGATACTTGAGTGGTAGTTGTATTTGAAATTTGAGAGTTAAGAACGTCAGAGGGCTCCGGGAGGTTTCCAGAAGATGTGAGATTATTTTATTTGTATAGATGTAACCCTTTATTATTATTTAAATATTAACCCTTTACTCTTTTGTACACTAACCTTAGGTATTTGTAATTTGATGTTCCTTCAGTTACATATTGTTTATTATAGCCTTTGAAAAAGGTATAGGGACCTCCAAAACTTATAAGCACATCCCATATATACAAGCACTTCGTTTGCATTATTGCTTTATGTTTAGTATTTTCTTTTTTAGAAAAAAGTAGCAACTGATAAAATATTATAAATAAGAAAGTGAAATGTACAAACTTAAACTAATTTTTATGTCCGCCCTATTTTTTTCTCTCTTTTAATGAAAGTTACCATGTAAAAAATTTTTAATATTCTTTTCCCTTTTGCTTCATGTGTTTGTATTTTATTTAATTAGAATAATTGAATTTTCAATCTGACATAATAGATGTATTGATCTTGATTTATACCCCTGCTGGAAGAATAATCATAAGTTGGATAATGTGATAATTATCTACTAAATATTGGTTCTCTTCTGATATTAGCGATTGCTAAAGATAATTCAATAAATGCAATTTAGTGGTAGGCCTTATAGATTGCTATTGTCAAATTATTATTGTTCTGTACAATTTTGAGCTTCTTAATATACAACTTTTGTGAAATTTTTTATGATAAAAGGGCATTTCAAGGGCATGAATATATTTATTATTACTCTTATTTATGAGGTTTAAATTAAAAAACTTTGATAATTTTCTAACACGTTTATTTCCTTCATCATTGCAAGCTTCTTCTTCTTGTCATATGTTTCAATGAAGCGTCATGCATTTCCTTAAATGGAAAACGAGAATCTCATAGAAACTGCTTGTCATGCTAACGTTACTACTAACTTTAGAGTCAGTGAATGAAGTGATCGTTTTAAGTGTAAACAACTAAAATAGGTATTTGATGCTGAACTGTAACAAATTCAGTCTGTCTTTGTTCGTTTCGAATTTTTCTTACTTTGATCAGCACTCCCATCTTATATACAAAACAGAGCAGAAGAGTTGATCTAAAATACTTGGTATGTGATTTATATCCTTATATAAGTTCCATATCGACTTTCTTTTGAAATCTCATTTTTATCACTATATCATTATTTCATTATTTTCAAATGTATAGGAAAAAAGTAATGTCAGTCATATTTGGACATTGTACGAGCCTTGCATTTTACAATCACTTATTTTTTGTTGAAATTTAATTTTTAAATGTATTGAAGTTTATACTAAATTTTTTAAGAACTTTATTTTTTTAAGAATTTCTTAGTAAAATTGTGTTTAGTGCAGGGCTCCACTAGTATCTGAAAAAAGTTAAAAAAAAACCCTCCTCCTAACCTTAAAATTAACATGTATGTTTTTCACATTTGCCTTAGCCAAGCATTAGGGTTGTAACGGGTCGGTTCCGATCCGGGTCCAGGGTGGAACCGGAACCGGAACCGTTTTCTAAGAAAGGAACCAGAACCGGAACCGGAACCGTTAAGAATATCGGAACCAGAACCGGAACCGGAACCGTTTGTGAGGCGGGTCTGGTTCCGGTTCCGGTCTAGACTAATACCTGTATTTTTTTTAAATTATGCTTTTTTCACATTTCAATTGGATCACGTACCTACAAACACTAATGTGACATTTGTCTATCAATAATAGACACTATTAACTAAAACTCAGAAATCACATCCAAACAGGCAATGAGATGTAGAAAAGTAGAAAACCCTAATGTAGAAAAGTAAAAAGGGTTCTGTTCTCACATAATAAAGTTACCTTATGTTAGTATATATTGGGTCGGGTCTCGGGTCCACGGGTCTGAGCCACTGTGGATCCAAGACCGTTTAGGTATCGGTTCCAAAAAAAGGATTCGGAACCGGAACCATTTTCTTATCGGGACCAAAATAAGGACCCAGACCCGGATCCTAACGGGTTGGAACCTTTGGGTAATCGGAGAATCGGGTACCCATTTACAATCCTACCAAGCATCCACGATAGTGTGTGTTGGAAACTTTTTTTTTTTTTCCTTTTCTGAGTTGCCTTAGTGTGCCAAAGAAGCATAAATATGTCAGAAAGTACACACGGCTCTCAAAAAGCAGCACGGCCGTGGCACGGTCCCCCAGACCGTTGGATCTCCGGTCTCAAGACGACCGTGCTGCAGCCCCGGCCCGGGCTGATTTTCAGGCCGTATAGCACGTTTCAAGTATACCTGCGCATCCAGAAATCGATCTCTTGCAGGAGCAAGCGCCTATCCAAAAGGGACAGCTCTGTGATTTCCGTCGAGACCGCGGTTTCACGTACAAAAGCCAAGCCAAGAAATTGTTGTATCCAATTGTGGCCGATTCTTCTCGATTTTGAATGTCAGATGATAGCAAGTTAAGTTTGGTCTTTTGTACTTGACTTGACCTATGAGGCTATGACAGGTTTAAAGTGAGCGCAGTACCAGACTCAGCCACAGGCAACAGCGGATAAGATCGGGTTTAATGCCCATCCTTTTTATTATTTTTTTATTTTTTATTTTATCATTTTAGACTGCTAATTATGGATCACAAACCGGTTCAGGTTGGCACTTAAGTCTTAACCCAACCCATATACTCATATAGTCCATACCTGGCTTGTCATATCAAATTCGTGCCCGTAGACGAGTACATGTTGACTTTAATACTACAATTTTATTATAAAAAACCATAAAAAAGTAAATGATGATTATTAAGATTAGAGTTCATAATCCTTTCCTTCTTGAATTGAGCCCTTGTCATCATCCCAATTCCCAAGTATCACTTGTAACAGTTCTTTCAAGGCAAAAATTATGACAATTTCTCAAAGCATCTTATTTTGACACTGAGCTTGATGTAAAAGCACTGTGAAGGAGCTGTGACAGGTTCTAGTCTAAAACTTACCACTATTACAGATACTGATTTGTAAAATTAGGCTCTTTGAAAAAATGTTATATATTTTTAAATTTATGTTTTTCCTGAGATATTCACAAAAAAGGTCATTAATCTATAATTAATGTAAAGCAGATAAAGACTAATTCAATATAATAATAATAAATACTGTTAAAAATAACTTTTTCCATATTCATCTCTTTATGTCAAAGTGTTTTCAAATATAAAGGGCGCTAAGGGTGAAAATGCGAGGACTGGATGCATGGCCTCTCAAAACATGGTTTGGAATTTTATGTTGTTTTTTTACATTTCCCCAAGAAATTGTTCATTTTGCATCAAATCGATTTTTTATTAATTTAGAAAATATATTTTAAATGTGACTAGAATTAAAGACACATGAGATGAATATCCATTCATGGTAATAAAATAATATTATATTTTATGGAAATAAATTAATAGGAGATGAAATGAATTCCCAACTAAGGGAATATTTTCACCTAAAAGCATATTGCATGCTGTACATGCTGTCAAGCTCGTGGGGATCCACTCGAATGCTATTATTGGATAGGGTTGTACAAAAAATCCGTCGATCTGTAAAATCGATCCGATTCGCGGATTTTTAACGAATCAAAGGTAAACAGATTGGCCACGGATTGAAAATCTTGTAATCTGTTAGCAACGGATCAGTGACGAATTTCACCCTTAATTCGCGGATTCAATCCGATCCGATCCGTTGACATTAAATATAAATAAAAAAAAACTTAAGGGGTATAAATATAAATTAAGAGGTCTAAATATAAAAGAAGAAAAATCTCCAGGGGTCAAAGTGTAATTCACTTATATATATAAGTGTAACAAATGAAACTTTTGACCAAATTTCACCATAGCCTTGAGAACATGCTCTTCAAACTTTCTTTAACATTAAATTCAACGGATTGAACGAATTAAACCGATCTGATCTGATCCTCCACGGATCGGATCGAATTGACTTTTAATAGCTATGGATTGGTGACGGATTTCAAATCTATCAATCCATATGTAACGGATTGGTGACGAATTTTGCCTAATCCGCAACAATCCGATCTGTGTATACCTTTATTATTGGGGGTATGATGGATAGAAAGGTATCTTCATTGGTAAGACTCATACAAAACATCAGCTCTATCGGATTGTTCCAGCCGCTAATTTAGTAGCCTAAAAATGTTTAACAATTTTTTAACCATACAATTGAGTGTGAAAACGAGCAAAAGGTTCGATAAACGTATCTCAATGGCGAACCTATGATTTTCGTTTGGGAAAACATAGACCCAAACAAGCAGTCGAATTTTATAGGCAAATTCAGGATTTTTATATAGGTTTTATGGGTGGATCTGAAATTTTCCTATCAATTTTGGAGGGGGACTCAAGCCCTAAGAGGGCATTACCTTGTAATCATATACGTGTGTACATCCTTGCTTGACCCCACCTTAATGAATCCATTTTTCTTTTGTTTTTTTACCTCCTATTTTGTTCATTTGCCATTTCAAACAATGATACAATTTTTTCTACAATAAATACCTCATTCATCCATATCCATCACATTAGAAATCTCTGTGTAATTGTTTGCTAGATCAATGGTACCCGCAGATTCGCAATGACGGCGTGTAAATATACCACGGCAGCACGGCGGTGTCGCGATTTTGGTAGAGTGAAAAAAAGGTCGCGTGGGATTGGTCGGCAGTCGTCTGGGCCTCCGCGTGAGTGCATCTACCATCAAATCAAGGCGTCGATATAGGAGAGCACGTCACATCAACGTGCAAAAGACTAAAGAAAGGGGCACGCCTCGTAGTTTCAATAAGTCGTCGGTGGTAGTCCTGTCCAAGCGCAATTTGGCGGTGGCTGTGAGCCTTCCAGCTTTACTTTAATCTGGAGCGGGTATCGCCGAGATGTAAGACAACCGAAATATTAATCGAGATGGGCAATGACAAGCTAACCCGCTGTTTTAGCACCCTAGTCCACGGTACGTCCCCAAATTATGCACACCCCAACTTGCAGTACAAGGACGCGTTTGACACTCCACGGCATGCAAAGTGCAAGATCCCTGCTATATGGCCAGATGTCAGGCCACTCATCGGGCCAAGTAGACTTTTTGAAGTGCAAAGTCAGTGCTGGGATTATAAGAATCATGATTGGTGTGATTGACTTGAACCATCTAAAATGATCATACTTATACGGGTCTCAATTCTCATAATAATAAGCAAATTTAATATTTTTGGTACGTGCTCAGGCTTATGTAGAAGCAGGGGTGAATCCAAGGTTATACATGTGTGTCGCACCTGTTGAACCTTATGTTGATTCTAAAAGTATAATGAAAAATTTTGAATTTTTTTTTCAAAAATTCACATAAAATTATGTTTCTATCTGCAAAACCCATGTGAAGATTCTAGATTTATTCCCAAAATCTAATTGCATATTTGGATCCACACCCCTTAAATGAAAATCATGGGCTTGCCGTTTTGCGGAAGCCCGCATTTGAACAATCACCATCATGTGCGGTGTATAAGAGAAAATCATCCAATCACAAACTCCTTATTAATAATAAATTTATAAATAAATTTGAAGTGAAAAAAAATCATATGATTGGGATGGTTGATCCCATGGGAGAAAACAGAGTATTTTGAATTCTTCATCCCCAAAATCAACTTCATCTATCATTGTAAACCATCTGATCATCATAGTCATCTAAAATAAAGTGATTATCATTTTATGCAAAAGAGTAATGGATATCTTACTTTATTTTATTTTAGCTTAGGGTGGACCCAACACTCAAATACAGAGACCCCAGTGGTCCTAAACAGCTTTAAGTTGCAACTTATGACAAAAGTCATGGATTTCTATCATTGCTCGTCTCCCACAAATTGCAATGGCTTGACTTGAATATTACACAAGGGGATTTATGGGGAGTCACAGCCACCATTTCCAAGTGCTCATTCGTTGCTGAACAAATCTCCAACAAAAATCAAAACATTACAATAGATTTTCTTGTTTGACAAAGAAATAGGAATCCGAAAGCCCCCTCGGATTTTGATTCAACACAAAAGCTCCAAATTCCAATCTCTCTCATCAACAATAATCAATAGATAAACTTCCAAATTAACTACATTAATTGTATTTTAGATCAATCATGCATCTCTACAACCACTAATACCTACAGTCACCATCATTAAGAGGTTAGTATTCCTCAAATGTAGGCCCCCTCAATGAATTGGGTGGTGGAGCGGCATTTTAATGTGACCTAAATATCCGATGTAGATAGATTTCCCGGGTACTATGCATCTCTCTGGCTCTCTCCCCGCCAAGTGCCAACTAATTTCACAACTTTTTCAGTAGTTGCGCAGGACACTGACCGGCATGTATATTAAAATAGCTCTCTATCCATTTCTCTCCTCTGCCGTGGACTTTCCATCTTCCTTCCAAATCACACAGAAATAAGGCAACCAAACCCGAAGAAAAATAAATACAAAGACACAGACAGCGAAACTCGAAGTAGATTTTCTGCAAGTTTTCTTCTTTTTTAGAAGACCTGTGAAGTAAACAGACAAGAGAGAGAGACAAAACCCTAGAAAATCTCCACTCTTCCCCATTGGCGGCAGCTGAAAATCTCAGACGGCGGCTTCTATGGCAGAGAAAGACAGAGCGCCGACGAAGAGCGCTCCTCCGCGGCCTACCATCGACCTTCCTCCCCGCGAGAACTTCTTCTTCAGGGGTGCGAACGCCAGCCCGGGGCCGATGACGCTCGTCTCCAGCTTCTTCTCTGAGAATGATCCTGACTCCGACTGCCGGTCGTTTTCTCAGCTCCTGGCTGGAGCCATGTCTCCCGGCGTCCGGTGGCAGAAGAGCTCTGACAATTCGGCGGCGGCGGAGGCGGAGGCGGAGTTGGAGTCCTTGCGAGGGAGGGATTCCGGCGACGGGAAGAGAGAGGAGGGTTTCAGGTCGAATCAGAACCGTCCGATGAGTTTGGTCATGGCGGCGCAGTCGCCGGGGATGTTCACGATCCCGTCCGGGCTCAGTCCCGGCTGCTTTCTCGATTCGCCGGGCTTGTTCTCGTCTGGCCAGGTATGGTTTGGGTTTTGATTGTTTTTTTTTTTTTTCAAATTCGCTTTTGTTGAAATGGTTGTATGGTAGCGAATGAATCATGTGTGGTAATACAGTGGAGCAGAGATCAAAATCTGCTTTGTGTGGTAGGTTGTTAGGTAGACCGTTGGATGATGTCGATTTACAAGCGGTTATTTTTTTTTTTTTATCAAACGGTGCAACTTGGAGGGAGCGGTGGCGGGTCCTGCTTGTCTGTATCACAACTCATGGTGTAATCATTTAATCTTACCTTTAATGAAGTTACTTCTATTAATTTAAGTATCAGGAGGTTTGGAGCTAGTGCAATGTAAGTTCTTTTGGGATTTTTTTTTTTTTTTTTTTGGTGGTTATGGTTTCTGTCCATAAAAGCTTGTTTTTCCAAATTGAGAAGTTTTAATAATGTTCTCTAAAAATCATGTGCTTATCATCATTATCTTGTCTTCTGGTAATTAAGTGGGTTTGAAATTTGATTATCTTTTTTGAATTTTGATTCCTGATTGTTGCATTTAATTTTTGAAGTTGGGTATTTGCTTGTGTCATTAAAAATGGGTGTGTGATTGTGTTTGGTATTTGATTTTGCTGATTATCTGAGTAGTTTTTTAATGGTATAACCTGGAGTTGGGTTTGCAATTCTGACCAGAAGTTAGATTTCACAAGAGACTTTTATTTTTTTGAAAATATTTATAAGAGACTTTAAATTGATGGAGATAGTGTTTAAAAAGGCAAAGCAGGGTGCCCGTCCTTAGGCGTGGTGAATCATATGATTTGAGTTGGTTCAGTGAAACACCTGCCTCTTGAATTCAAGTAATTGTGTAAAAGTTTAAGAAAAAAAATACGAAATTTTGTAGAAAAATTAAGAACATTTTGCTTGTATTCCTTTTATTGTTTAGCGATAAAATCAGCTACCATTTCAAAAAGAGAAGGTTGACGACAAACTTACATCAGTTGGATATAGTGAAACTGTCTCCTACAACTACTTTTGTATCTAGTTCCAATATTGGCATGATATCCATTCAGTCGCATTTATTGTGCACGTATGCATCTTGGTTTTTCATTAACGGTCATCCTTTGTTTAAGAAGAGATGTCCGGTTGTTTATGAAATTAACATTTCTGTAGGAATGTTTTTTTTTTGTTTTTAAACTTACGAAAGCTTATATTTCAAGAGGGTTACAATGTGGTGGTGTTCAGTTTCATGAATACAAGAAATTGAGGGGGTGGGAACTGGATTTTGAAATCATTAGTCATCCTTGACCATGGGAATTGAACAAGTAATTTGATGGCCCCTACTATATCTCCACCATTGACCTTTCACTCTTTATCTCTTTGATATAATTTCCTTTTTCTGGAAATAAGAGATTTGAAAACGGTGGATTCTCTTTATTACAGGATTGGCCTTATCTCTGTGAAAATGCCATATTTCCCAATTTGGCCTTGTAACTGTTTGCTAAGATCCACTCTAAACTCTAAAATCTAAGTAGTTGGTCGGTGAAGAGTTCAAAACCTTGGTATATTTAGGAGTCAGAGACTTGGAGGAGGATCTTGTATACTATTACTACCCATTATCCTCGCGTATGAGTTCTTAGGTATCTGATGTGGAAGGTGATAAAATTGACCGAAAGTCAAAACCTAAGCCAAATCTTGATTAAGATCTATGATTCAATAGCCAAAGATCAAAGCAGCGGTACACAGTTGCACACAACCACAAGTGAAGAATACCTTTGAAAATTTTAAATAGGTGAATAATATGTAAGTGAGGGAATGCATGCCTATTTAAAGCGGAGGGATGGACTCAATTTGGTTAGTTTTCTTACTGTATTACATCTCTTAAGGCAACTACTTAACTAGGATATTAACTTTCCTAAGGCTATTCGTAAATATAAAACAATAATTAAATGAAATTCTGCTTTCTCAAAATCAATAAGAGCAAACCCAATATCCTTCCATAGTTGATACTTTATGACTGGACCCCACTTGTGTGTTCCATACGACCAGCTAGGACTATGGAAGTTCATGGACCTGCATGAATGATTTCTTATAGATTTTAGAACCAGGTGAGTTGTGGCCTGTGGCCCTGTGTGCATACTCGGCCTGAGACCTGAAGCCCAATGGGCTCATGGTCCGGCCCATTCCAGTTCCAGGTAGGCTTAGCTATGGGCCTGACCCACAAGAGTATTTTAGGCATTTGTGGATTATCATAGCAGTGGATTTCCAAACCTTTTTTTTTTTTTTTGTACTGGATGGAACTACAGTTCCTTTTGGATACCTAGTCATTTGCACGAGTCATGATTTCACTAATATCTGCTTCCTAAGATTTAAATGCAAATAACTTTGTATTTAAGTGGTCGCACCACGCAGATTGTGGCTGATTTATGGTGGTAAATGGTTTTCATTTCATGTGTCATTTTCTTTTGATCATGATGTGCAGTTGTTTGGTGAGCTGATTGTTGTTTTGTACCAACTTCTGTAGTATTTAAGGTACTGCAGGTCTTAATTTGATCTGGGAGGAGCCCCTCTCTTTGGTTACCATCACTTGAGAAAATCAGCTCAATCCATTTAAAAAGAAAATAAGGAATCAGCTCAATCCTGAATATTGGATGGAACTGTGAAGAATTGGCCGCACCTTGCCTGTCTCCAGGGTGTTTTTCTTTCGGAAAAAAGAAAAAAAAGGATGAAGGTAAAGTCGTCTGCACATGGAGTTTATTTATATCCAAAATTGAGTTGACAACGGACAACCGACTCATAGCATTAAAATTGGAAGAATCAGTTGATTCTCTGATTGACTGAGAGTGAGTATGCTGACCCCAAATTGATGATCATGATGATCATTTGACCCTGTTAGGGTTATTACAGAACATGTGAGGCAAGTGGTTCCTACTGTCTGATATTTTACTTTGCAAATGATGATGGTTGACACTTTTGGCTTTCATAGGTTACAAAGAACGTGCTGTCTTGTGCTGTGGATTTTTGATTCAAAGTTTTTCTCATTTAGTTTTCTATAATGTAATGCCAAATTCCCATCTCCAAAGAAGCAGATGATTTTTGGATGTTCATTCATTGATACATGGGATTTGTACAGGGACATTTTGGGATGATATCACATCAACAGGCACTGGCACAAGTGACTGCTCAGGCTGCTCAATCCCAATCCCATATACACACCCAAGCTGATTATCCACCATCTCTCGCACCACCTATGTCGGTGTCTTCCTACAATACCCTACCCACCCTGCTGCCACCACTTTGCCACTCCAGAAGAACCCTTCCTTGACATCTGATGCTAAAACCGGCCACCGTGGAAGCTCTTGAGGTATCACGTTCTGATCAAAGATCACAACCTTCAGTTGTCACAGTTGACAAACCCAATGATGATGGCTACAATTGGCGGAAGTATGGACAGAAGCAAGTGAAAGGCAGTGAATATCCTCGGAGCTATTACAAGTGTTCTCACCCAGATTGCCCTGTCAAGAAAAAAGTTGAGCGTTCTGTTGATGGTCAAGTTACTGAGATCATTTATAAGGGAGCGCACACCCATCAAAAGCCGCAACAAAGCCGGCGTGCAAAAGAAGGTGGGCTCCGTTCCCTCCGGCTCGGCTGAGCTGAATGGAAGGACAAGTTTGCTTGTTAATTCTGAGATTAGTTCACAGGGTCACACTGGAAATTTTGGCCGGTCAGAAGAAATTGTGGTTGCTTCTTCAGTGTCAAAGAGAGATCAAGAATCTGGCCAGGTGATATCTGAACAGTTATCTGGCTCAAGTGATGGTGAGGAAGTAGCTGATGCTGAAGTGAGAACTGATGCTGTGGATGACAATGAACCTGATCTGAAGAAAAGGTGAGCTGTTTGAGTTAGAACCTGAAATAAAATCCTGCTTTATGTTAAATGATTTTTTTTTCCTTTTAGTGAATCTTGTGATTATGGAGCAGGTGCATAGAAACCAGGGTGACAGAATCCACTTCGCACAGGACAGTCCAAGAGCCCAGGATCATTGTGCAGACAACAAGTGAAGTTGATCTCTTAGATGACGGCTACAGGTGGCGCAAGTATGGGCAGAAAGTGGTGAAAGGGAACCCATACCCAAGGTGGTAGATTAATTCCTAATTTTATGTTTCATCAGTTCTGCATTCCTCATTATAGTTATGCTGCGAAATCAATTGCAAAGTATAAAACTGTACAGTTTTCATGCACTAGTTGTAATCTAATTCCAATCAAATGCCGTGCATTAGATTAAGCAAAAGTTAGCAGAACTATGCTAGTGGGATTTGGAAACCATATTTCCAGGACACCTGTCTCTGTAACAGAAAGAATTGGCGTGAAAGATTTTTGGAAAAAAACTCAAAATGTAGCTAAAATGCTTTAAATTGTAAGTGAAATCATTTGTGAAATTGATATCTAACATTCAGAAAAACCATTCGTAAACATTTGGGAAACAATTTGGAAAGCACTTGGAACCCCCTTTGGAAATATTTGGACCAACCAGAAACACATGAAATCGTTGGGAAATGCATAATAATGAAAAGCTCCCCAAAATAACAAAGTGTAATTTTTTTTTGTAAGATTTTACATTTTTAACTATTATCTTGAAAACCCACCCACCCACACACACTGCTAATTGACGTCCTGAAATGAATTTTGAATGGTTTTTATGAGCTTCAAAATGTCTAGCCTGCTTCTATTTGAATCTTTAGCGTTTCTTTTTTGTTTGTTTGTGCAATGTTTACTAGACATTTATGTTCTATACATATTGCAAATGTTAACAGCTCTACCATTTATAAAAAAAAGGCTGCTTATCTAGTTTTATGACGGGAAACAAATATTCTAAGTATGTTTCATTGCCAACACTTATCTCAAATTGCATTTCACAAACCATTTCTTGCATGTTTCTTCAATCGTTGTAACTCTTTTTATGTAAGATTTCTGTATAAGTACTTTTAGAACTATTATCTTGAACCCCCCGTCCTCAACTGCTAATTGACGAACTGAAATGAATTTTGAATGGTTTTTATGAACTGCAAAATGTCCAGTCTGCTTCTATTTGAATCCTTAGCGTTTCTTTTTAGTTTGAGCAATGTTTACTAAACATTTATGTTCTATCCATATTGCAAATTATAATGGCTATACCATTTGGAAAAAAAGGCTGCTTATCTAGTTCTATGATGAAAATAAAATATTCTGAGTATGTTTCATTGCCAACACTAATCTCAAAATGCATTCCACAAAGCGTTTCTTGTATGCTTCTTCAATTGTTTCTCTTTTCCCTTAATCTTGGCCCTGTTTTCCGATTTTTGTTTCTCATATTGATCTTTTTTAGTGTGTGTATGGAATCATTTGTCTGTTGAACAAAGTATTTATAATCTATACATGAACTCAAAGGCAACTGATGGAAACAGTATATAACTCAATGTTTTATAATCTACTCTATCTGTTGTGCTGTTCCCTATAAAGATGAATTGAGGAATTGCACTTCCAACTTGAGTAGACCACGTCCTCTTGATCCTTGTTCATGGTATTCTCATGGGGAACAATATTTGGTGATGCAATATCCTAGTTTTCTATATTAACAATGATTTTATGCTCAAACTTGAACCAAGGATTTTTAGGTTTTTCTGAAGATTAGTAACATTGTCTCTTGAATTATTACAATCTACATTGGATCGTGGTATTAATGGAAAATGGCTGGAGAAGGCTTGGTTGTAATGGTAAGTATTCGTTAGAAAAAAGTCTCGAGATTCAATAACCTCTGTTATGTTTTTGGTTTCTAGTCTTCCCTGCGACTTTCCTTAAAAGACTATTACCCTTCTTGGATTCCATGGCACTTCCATCAAACTGCAGATGATGCAGATCTTCTTAGATCTCGACACTTGTATCTTTAATTGCCACACTGCCGCTTCCAGTTACTTCCTTGGGTCATGGATTACTAATGATCTCCATTTGTTCAATTATGGGAATATGTCATATTGTTTCTCTTGCTGCTTGTGCAACGCCCCACAAGGGGTGGGGCCTCACAGCTTAACCCTTCTCCAACACCAAATAAGCCTTGAATAGACTTTCGTTGATACAAAACTTGACACGGCAGAGTTATAGTTGATGAAGCAAGGGACAAACTATTGATCATCATTGGATCCCGAGAGGGAACTTGGGTAAAACCTCCTGCAAGGGCAGATGTTCAAACCCAAAAAATCTTCTTCCCAAATTCTGAATGCAGGATTATAAAAAATCTCAATCAGGTGTAGCACAATCTTTCATTTATAATCATATAACAAATTCTTTTGTTATTGTCTGTATGTCGTTCTCCAAAGAAATCTAAAATGAAACCAATTGTACTTCTATGCTGAATGTGCACTTCTATCTATGACTACACTATTTATAGAACTGTAAAATTTTCAGTCTCTCACTTTGTTTTAGGCTCACTTTTCTTTTGAACTATCTTTCTTTTGCCGTTTCTTTTTATCATCATGCCTTAGCCTCAGCTTTGTGATCTAAAATGGGCATTATAGATCTTGAGACACCTTGAGGCTAGCTATAGAGCATCTAAGACATATCATTAGGCGGAATTATGCCTCCTGAAAGTTCTTACACTTGTTTTGGGCTTTAAGGCATACCAGTCGTCCCTGATAAATGCTAATCTATGATAAGTAACCATATTTGGTCATATCGCATTCAGTGATTCTGTCACCAAACTTTTTGTCAGTAGTCTGGCTGCAGACTATGTCAGACTCACAGACCTTGTTCGAACTTTCATATGTTTCTGAGACAAAGTTGCTGCTTATAAAATCTCCTTGAGGGATTAAAATTAACATATATAGAAATGTTAATAAAAAATAATAAATCATAAATGGCCAATCTGTCTATTAACTAATGATTAAATGAAAAGTATAACTGATAACATCACTGGTCGGGGCCATTTGTAACTAGTCTAATTAATAAGAACTAATTAGATTAAGGTCTAAAATAAAAGCTCTAACTTTTTAGTCATAATTTACAATTAGTCTGTTTGGTAAAATTATAAGAAAAAATATCTTATTTCATGAGGTAATTGCGCCCCACCTTTTAAAACTTACAATGTAGAACCCACCATTTGCATCATTTTGAAAATATAGAACACCTTTAAATTTTGCTTTGTTCATCTCCCTCCGCTTTAGCTTAAAAGTTCTAAAACAAAGCAGCCCTCCTTAGCTTATTTTTTTTAGAGGCAAAAGCTCAAATTTGTAAATAAGATCTAAAAACAGAAAATGCAATTAGAGGTTTACCAAATGCTTTAATATGTAAATAAGCTCTAAATCATAAAATAAGAGCTTATTTTTAAAACTTCCAAATGCCCATGCCCCCTTACTTGGAGCTAGATGTAGTAGTGCACATATGCCAATGGAAATAATCTCTTCAAGCAGCATATTATTTAGTTAACTTTTGCAAGAGATTAGAACTCACACACTGATGCATACTTCCCCATGTCTCTGCTGATGCATACTTCGCCATGTCTCTTTCCAGATGATCAACAGCTGGGGACGTATGGATGTCATTTTTTAAAACTAATTATAGGTTTTATGTTTTTATTTTATGTTTTTTTTCAGTTTCACATTACCTTGACTTTTGAAGAATGTTACTAACTGCAGGAGCTATTACAAGTGCACGAATTCTGGATGCAATGTCCGAAAGCATGTTGAAAGGGCTTCAGCAGACCCCAAGGCTGTAATAACAACCTATGAGGGAAAACATAACCATGATGTACCTATAGCTAAGAATAGCAGCCACAACACAGCTAGCAACGTTGCTGCCACAAACAGTGCACAGCTGAAATCACACAATAAGATGGCCTACGAACACACTTCAGTTAAAGGAATAGGCTTTAGGAATGACAATGTTCGACAGCCTGTCTCTCTTGTACAGATGAAAGAAGAGCGCTAAATCATCTAAAGGTGGAATTTCTAAGACTTGTCTGGTTTAACATGGGGTGGAGATTGAGAAAAGGTGATTCTGGAATCTGTTGCAAATCACGGCGATCAAATGCAGCATGTTGTGTAATTTTATTTGATTTTACCTGTTGGGTGCTGAGTGCTTGAACTTGCTTGGCTCATGTATTCAGCAAAGGTTGCAGGGTACAGCTCGGTTGGCTGTTCTTATGATGTTGTACCTGATAAATTAATATATATGTTACAATCTGGAGGTACGTAGCTGTTGTCATCTTGTTTTGTATATTCTCTCCGTCTGTTTTGGCTGCTTATCTGATCTTAATATATGATATAATATAACAGATCGCTTCCCTATAATTCCATCAGAAAACATGAAATGGTTTTATACTTTTGGTTGGGTTCTCTAGCACTTGAATGCGACGAAGAATTTTGAGATGCCATTTAGATTTTTTAGATTTTCCTGTTGAGTGTCTTTCTTGATAATTCATAATTGTTGATGCTTTTGAAATAAAGCTGAAGAGGATACAAAGTAAATGTTGATGCGCACTATGCATAAATAATACAGATGATAGAGCAGCTAGACATTGCAGATGCTATAATTCTATAAAGATCAGACATATACATGAGTTGGAGTGATGTTATGGACATTGCTAATGTGGTTTAAGGGCAACACCAGTTGTTTGTGTAATTGTTTGTTAGCATTACTTGATTATTAACTGCATTTGCATTCTCACTGGCATATTTCTAACCGGGTACATGCATTTCCATGTTCTTTTTCCATTGTACTGTTATGGTGTCATCAGGCGTGTAACGCATAGGTCACAGCTTGCAGGTGGTTAGTATGACACCTCTCTACTGCATCTCTCGGTTTCCAAGGTTATGGTGATTTGTAAGTTGAGAAAAAAGAATCACACTATGATCACTAGATTGCAAATCAAGCAGTTGGAGTCGTTGGACCATCCTATGAGGCGATTTTTGTCTTAGACCTGTATGCAGGGATGGAACCCATGAAACGAATCATGAAATCATGGGCTATAAGTTGTGCTGGCGTTATTATACTTGAGGGCCTGTATTCAAATGGGATACATGCATGTTCCCTGGGTAATTTGTAATTCAAATGGTTGCTTGGGATTGTTTCATTTGAAATTCGTTCTGATTTGTATTGCTCAGACTAGTTTTAACAAGTGTCTCTGGTTTGTTGCAGAATTCTGTGATATTCTTAGTGATATGTTCCAAGTATGTTATCAGTTTAACATTTGCTCGTATGCATCTGTCTCGCACGGTCTAGACACCTAGTGTTCAATCCAATTGGATCATATAAACAGCTCCGTCTTATATGTTACTGATACCATGGGCTTTGCACCAATCCATTTGGGACTGGACCATTGGATTGAGTATTAATTTTTTAAAATATAAAATGGGTAAACCTGTTGGCCACAAATTAAGGGATTAAGATCATTGGATTGAATTGAATTTTCTAGTCCATGATGGTTCCACCTGGATCTTCCCACTCCTGTATTTGTGGGGCCCCAGGTGGGCCAACAGATGTCTTTTTGCATGAGACAGATGCACAGTAGCACGACTCTTATCACCTGTGCACACCTCAGTGTGGGGCCCACTCCCACCAATGAATGAGACTTGGAATTTATTTCACATCTCATCTAATAAACTCCTTAAAAATGGTCTCGTATTTTCACACCCTGAATTATTCTCTCATAATATTTCATTACAGTTGACACACCTTATTAAAAAAAAGAAAAAGGCCCCGTGAAATCAGTCTGGCCCTAAGGAGATGTTTGTGCGATGGGAGTTTCCGCAGAAACGAGCACCCTTTCCGGCACCTCCTTCATCTTGTTCAGTGCAGCAATGAAACCTGAGCGGAATTTGGGATTTTATGTGATTTTTCATTGTGGGAGAGGATCTCGGTTCCCACCTCTTCCACAGAACTGTACAAATGCGCCCTTAAAATTTAGAGATCTCCTAGCCATAGATTAAATTTAAGCAAAGGTGGGTAAGAGTTTCATGAGAGTAAAATTGGTTAGGAGTGTGAAAGGGGCTTGAACTGGTAAAAGGTGGGCCCAAATGGCCCGATAGACCTGGACCGCACAGTGCGCTGCTTGGAGGAGAACATTTCTCTTGGTCATGTGCGAGCACAATGTTATGAATTTTTTTTCATAGGTTCTACTTGTTAGAGAGATATAGAAAAGTCTTGCATTCATCTCAATCGAAGCCTTTTATTCTAGGCAGGCTCATTTTGCAACATCAATTAAGAACTTTTCTTATAGCCCACCAATATGAATTCAAAACTCATACATAATCCTTACTATGTATTGGAAGTCACTCTTAACGGTTTGTTTTATTTGCAATCTTTGTCCGTGAGAAATTATTAATGTTGCTAATGCTGTCCGCTGTCCTCCAAGAGGAACTTCAAATGCACAAGAGATGTCGGGGAATTAGAAAGCTGGAATTATGTGAATTCTGTGAACCAAAAATGTTGCTAACATTGTGAATTCTCTCAATTCAAATTAGAATTTTCAGGGGAAAACATCTGCATTGTTGGTAGGAATCCACTTAGAAATGACGTCCGTTTGTTAATTTCACCTCTAAAGTTAAGTCAGGTTAAACATCATATTAAAAACACTTTTTACCAAAACTCCCTCCATCTTTTCCAATAAAAAGTCAATAAGCAACTACATTTACTCACTAAAAGACAAAAAAACTACATTTCTCATACAAAAAGTCAAAAATATTCCATCCCAAACAACTAAAAATAAAATATCATCATAACCCACTCATTCTTTTTATTTTACTTTTTCACCCATAAAAAATAATGATATAACATATACATCACCTTCGTTATACTATTTAAATTAACAAACAGGCCCTGTGGACCCTAATTTGACAGTCAACCTGGCTACCAGAGTCATGTAAACTCTTGGTTTACATTCCATCTCAGGGTCCATTCCATCTCAACACAGGCCTTTCCAAGTACAGAACTTACTATGTGGAAAATCTTTCCCCACACAAGCTGCCCACCTAATGTGGCAGACCTCCCCACTGTTGAAGCGACAGGGTCATTTTCGGTAATTAGTTACACTCTTAAATATCCATCCAGCTATCTTATTGCCTTTTTTCCCTCTCCCTATCAATCCCCCCGCCTGCCATGGCTTCCCTCATCAGCAGCAGCAGCGTCGTTTGCTACGCGGGGCTCCATGTACCCAACAGAAGACCGCTCGTTCCTCCCACATCTCTTCGTTCTTCTTCTCCTCGTTATTCTCTCTCCAGTAAGTGAAGCGAAACCCAAATTCCTCTTATCTATTCTTCTCCAACTTCTTTCCAACGAAGGTTAAATCAATGCCATCTCAGGGCGGAAATTCACCATCATCAGAGCTGCAGAAACTGACGCAAAAGAAGGTCCATCTCCATCTCCATCTCTCCATCTCTCTACTGTTTCTAATGTTTCCTTTTTTTGTTTGAATTGTGAGAATTTCTGTGTTTGGCAGCAAAGCCTTCTGCGCCGGACACCGCGCCTGCTGCTGCAGGCAATGGCTCGAACATTAACCAGCTCCTTGGGATAAAGGGCGCAAAGCAAGAGACAGTGAGTTTTTAGTCGCTCTTTTATGCCTATTGGGATTTGAATTTGTCTTTATGAGTGCTGCTGGTGTGTGATTTGTGTTGGAATTAAGGCGGTGACTATGAGGGTCAGCTGGAACTGTTCTTTGATGTTGTTGGATATGGTGGCTCAAACATTTGTATTGATCTGTTTTGTCCCCTTCATTATTTTGATGTTTTTAGATGTTTGGAAGTGATAACTTTAAAATTCTGCAGATTTAAGGACCTTTTGGTGTATTTTCAGCTTAATTTGAGCTAATTTATGCTTGCTGGCATTGGATTTGACTGTGATTTATGTTTGGTATCTGTTGTTGGTGTGATGATGATGGTTGTTGTTATTGGTGTGTGATTTGTGTTAAAGATAGAATCACGGTTCTAAAGCGAGGTTTTGAATTTTGTAAGGCTTGAAACGGTGGGGCTGAAACTGTTAGGGAATGGCAGATATGGCGTCTAAACCATTGTATTGTTTCGTTTGATTTTTTTTTTCAGGAAAATATAGTTTCTGAAGATTTGCTCTTTTTTTTTTTTTTTTTCTTATAGGAAGATCTCCCTTTGAAGGACTTTTCGAGCATAGTTATCAAAATCCTACGATTTGTATCCCGAATCCTGATTTGTATTTCGAATCTTAAGGAAAACGATTCGTATCTATGCAACGAATCCCATGTACAAATAAGTCTTAGGATTCATGTTTGAATCCTACAAATCGATACTCGTTTCATCAAATCTTACGATTCAAGCGATTCGGTAAGCGAGAATAACTACAACCTATCAGTTAATATTAATAATCTTTTATCTTTTATCTTTCTTTATTCTTTTTTCTTTTAGCGCTTTTATTTTTAAAATGTTATTTAGGAGTTAATGAAACCTCCTAACAGTTTTTTGCGGCTTTGATAAGGTTTTAAAGATGAATAAAGAACATGCATTTACATAAGGCATTCGACTTTACGTATGGTGCTTGTCTATATCTTCTTCTTTTTTTAATCAATTTTGGTTTTTTCTTTATGAACACTTTCTTTAACTTTAAGAGATATCCTACTGTATAAGATTGATGGTTTGGGTTTTTTATTTTTATATTTTGATTTAAAGATAATAAAAAATATATATTGATACTTTAAACTTATTTAACTATTCACATATCATTTATATATATGTATGTATGTATATTAATACATGTCATGATGCTCTTGATATGATTGTATGATAGACTTACTTGTTATTATATTTATGCTGCTATAAATGGGAGAATGGATGGTTATGAATAATTACTTTTTTCCTTTCTTTTAAATTTTAATTATATTTTATTTTTATTAGAAAAATAACAGAATCCCACGATTTGCGATTCGATTCAATTCATGGGTATGAACGATTTGCGATACGATTCTGATTTTGAAAACTATGCTTTCAGGGTGTTTTAGATGTAAATGAACAACTTAAAATTACTTACTATATAATTTCTATTATTTTAATGTTATGGACCATTTTATTTATGTAATAGTGCCTTTGACTATTGAAAATGGAATGTTAGGAGTGAAATTGTTATGTGACCCTGTGTTTTAAACCATGTGATGTTTTGAAGATTGATAGATCATGAGAGTTCTCTAATGTTATGGTATGAGGGAGAGTAAGCTTCGGAAATCACAAGGTTGAAAGGATTCTTGCTAAGAAAATAATCTTCTTAAGGGTAATCTCGGATGATTACTCTTCAAAATTGATTCTTTATATGAAGGCAATGCATCACCTGAGTTATTGAACTCCACAGTCACTAGATACGGTTTATAAAAAGTTAATCGCAATAAGGTTCTTGGAGAGTTAATTTTTAGGTCAATAGAATCTCCTGTCATAGATATGGCATCTTGGAGGGATTTGATAATTTTCAAGAACTGATGAAGCTTTAAAAAGTCTTCTTGAATTTCAGTTTCATGTCCATTGATTAGATCTCCTTCTTCATATCTGAGAAGAATGACTGTAGAAGATAGTCTGCTAATTTGATTTTTATGTCGCTATGGCGATTGTTTTATGCTAAGTGGCTTCTCTTAATGATAGAATGCTAGGTTTATCATAAGCACGGTTCGGCTTCGGCTTGGAAATAATGTGGAGAGTTGAATTCGTTTATTTTTAGCAGAAAGACTATGGCATTTGACATAGTGCAGAATGGAGAGATGCTACTTTATCTTCTGGCTACCAAGTTTTGAAATATGTAGTTTTGTTTTCTCCTCATATGACTAGTGGAAGCAATACCACCCTGTGGCAGAGATCATGATGCAAGTGCTCAGGATGGCTTCAAAGATAAAAATGAAGTGATCTATAATGTGGTTGAATTGCTTTGGATTTTAAATTTTACAATGATCGATATCCAAATCCAAATGGTTGTTCAAATGAAAGAAAAGATGATTTGTGAATTTTTGTTATTGATTAAAGGACTACAGTGCCATCAGTAATGGTACTAATACAAAATTAAATTGGATTGTAAATGAGTCAAGAGTCGAGTTCCTCAGATGGATGGCTTATCCTCATTCAAAATTTTATGATGATCTACATTTATTTTTAAAAGAAGTAGATAAAGTAGTCGACTCATGAGTTGACATTAGTTAAGGAACATTGAAACTGTTTTTGTGGAAATGAGGTATTGACACATTTTGTTTTTATTGAATAAATCTGTTAATTCAGTGTTATGTGGTGTGCTTTATTTTCACTATGTGATAGCACCTTCGAGATTCTTGTGGCAGCTGTCAGATTCTAAATGCATATGCTATCATAAATCCATATAGACATAACTCAAGAACCATCCAGTTCCATATTACATGAAATCTGTTATATAAATCATTTAATGGCTTGAAATAGAATTGGTTGAAATACG
Organism: Litsea cubeba; assembly: GCA_012931725.1. NCBI lineage: Eukaryota > Viridiplantae > Streptophyta > Magnoliopsida > Laurales > Lauraceae > Litsea > Litsea cubeba. The sequence continues at coordinate 134,959,376 of CM022947.1, forward strand.
CTCTTCCCAAGTGTAAATGATTAATGTTTTGGTGCGATAGTCTGTTCTCTTGTTTTACTTTAAATTGATAATTTTGCCTTTTAAATATTTCTTATATAGGATATATGGAAGATCCGTCTTCAGCTTACAAAGCCTGTTACTTGGGCTCCTTTGGTTTGGGGAGTGGTTTGCGGAGCTGCTGCTTCAGGTGTCTTTTCCTTTGTTTGAAATTATTATCATCTAGAATCTCTGAGTAATTTTATTGTACCATGTCTACTGTCTTTTACCGATCTGTTGAATTTTTTATACGAACCTGAAAGAAAAGGGAATGATCACAGTAGCAGCACAAAAACTCTAATCTGAGCTGGTGCATCCAGGGTGATATATTTTTACTGAAACTAGTGATATAATAATCCAAAATTCCAGGCATGTAGAATCCGACAAGTAATGATGGCTGGCATTGTTGAAAGGAGGTGCCCTTCTTAATGAAATATATTAGAATATCTCACTTTTCTTCTCTCTTTTTTTCACTTTTTGAAATCAAAAGGAGCATGGGACAGTTTGTATCAAAAAGTGCCAACCCAGTACTATCAATTCCCACAGGGTAGCTTGGGTAGGTGTTAGCCAGGCTATGGTTTACCCCAACCTGTACCAAACCTGACATGTTGCCATTCATATCATATGATGGTTTAGGGCCATGGTATTTGATCCAGAGTGGAAGCATTCTATTGTACTGCGGTCACCAAAAAACACTTGACCATGTAGAGAATAAGAATTTCAACTCATCCAGTAAATGTGTCATGTGGTTAGGAAGAGGGTTAGATGAAGAATCAATAAAAAAGGGGAAAGGAGGACAAGAGGCTGAGATGGTGAATCACCCTTTTATCATGTTTAAGTTCACATTTGGAGTTCGAACAAGTTGAATATGTGTTTGGGTAGTTTGGACCAGTTGTTGAATATGTTTGGGCTGCAACAGGTGCTGCCAAGGCTAATACTGGTTTATGGAAGGTTGGTCGGGTGGTCCTTTTTGTTTAATAAACAAGATATTGTGGTCATTCTTCTGGCATCTATTATGCATAGATATGAAAATAAAGGATCAGAAGACCCTTCTAACTTCTAAGTCAATCACAAATCACCTTATTTTTCTCATAATTAACATGGTGTGACAGTGAGACCTTCCGACCATGCTATGAGCTCTCATTGACAGGCACAAATCTCCAGTGGTTATTTTGTAGGATCTCATGCTACCGGTTGCCACAAGAAAGTTGTTGAAAGGGTGCACACTGGGTGAAATTATTAGTATTATGAAGGCTGATTTGTTCTTGATTCTTCTCTTTTTCTTTTTTTTCCCTTTTCTCGAAAGGGTGCACGCTGGTGGAATTATAAGCTTAAGTTCTCACTTTTTCCTTTTTAATTTAATGGAATTTCATTCATATATATGTAATGCGTTGAAACTTGAAACAGCATATAGGTAAGTTTTGGTGATTTCTCGTCCTGTTCTATCATTTATGTTTGAAACCTGCTATTCTTCTGTTCATGCTAAGCCATATGTCAGCGAAAGTAGATTTAATTTGAGTCGCATTATAGTATTCTTGAACTGCTATTTGATAATTGTAAAGTTTCAGGCTTGTAGGCCTGTTGTGGATTAACAAGTTTTTAAGGTTAGCCCTCTGTTTTTTGAGAATTCTCTGTTTTGCTGACAATTCTATATAATTGTAGAATTATATTTACATCATTCCAGTATATGCAGAGATTCTCGAATTTGGAGTACTGTTAGTTCAATTGTGGCCACCTATATCTGAGTTTGGTTTGAGTACCTGTTAAAATTTGTCGACTACTTGTCTCTAAGTTGTAGGAGACAAGCAGGATGTAACTTGAAAACTACGTCTAGTTCTATCAGTGGGAATTCTAACAGGATCCCAATACCATATTTGTGTGAATTTGATATTCCGGCTGTGAGAATAGGCATTGAATTTTTTCACCATTGGTTTTTTCTCACAAGATTTGATTGGGATGTTTCATGAATAAATATTATATAGCCAGCTGTCTCAGATTTATTCTTATTGCAGGGAACTTCCATTGGAATGTTGAAGATGTTGCTAAATCAATTGTTTGCATGATAATGTCTGGCCCTTGTCTCACTGGTTATACACAGGTTTACTTTTGGTCATGGATTTATTTCGTATTCCCTCGAATGTGGATTCAATTATCCTTGCTGGTTATATAGTTATAGTTCCTGGTTATGTTTGTAGACACTTAATGATTGGTATGATCGAGAGATTGACGCGATTAATGAACCTTATCGTCCAATTCCTTCGGGGGCAATAAGTGAGGGCGAGGTATGTATGCTATTTTACTTTACATTTTTTAGAGAGTCATGAACGCATTCAACTATTTTACCTTACTAATTTATTATAGGGTTATGAACACATTCATAATACTGAACTTGAAATAGCATGTATTAAATTCTTTCTCAAATCATCATCAAAGTGTTGCCCCAACAATTTTGGGGTCGGAGCGTGGGCTACATGTATTCTATTTCTCCATTTCAATCTATCCTAAGCCAAATCCTTGGATAGGTTGCTACATTCTTTCTTAAATCATTTAGTTGTTGTTGTTGTTGTTGTTGTTATTATTATTATTATTTCACAAGGGATTCAAACTCATACACCCACGAGCACTCCACATCTCCCTTAACCGAGGGCCAACAGACTCCTACCAGAAACTCCAAGTGCAGTCCAGCACTGTGGGGCACTCTTGGGCCCAACTTTAATCAGTGTAGCGCATTTTATAGTCTTTTCATCCCATGATCTGACATCATGCCCAATTTTACATTCATTGAACCTTCACTCCTCTCAAAAATCTATGGTTAAAATGCCATTAAACTTTAAGGCTGTTAAATCAAGAGCTAGGATAATCTGGCGGGGCTGATTTTTTGGATCCTCCTTGTCCATGAGGAGACCTTTGAATCTGCCTACAATTGGTAAACTTACATCTAAGTGGGCCCCACGAGCTGGACTGCATATAGCTTATATGCAGTCTGTTCTAGGTGAACATTTCCCCATGTGACATACTCTTGTATAATTTTGTATACAAAAGATGACTAATGTTTGCTATTGTTTTGTTCATTATGTTAATGAGTACAAGGAAATCAAGGGTTTTGCTTTCATAAGATTTAAGATTGGACGATGAAAATTGCAGTGCGGTTGACAAACTGAATGGTCAACGATGAAAATTGCAGTGCGGTTGACCAATTGAACGGCACAACTTTTATTAATGTTTAGTTCATAGTGAACAAATGAACCCATAAAATGCCCTTGTGGATAGAAGGAGAAATTTGCATTTAACATTGCACATTTATTATTAAATGTAGTACTTTCTCCAAAAAACTTTGGTTTTCAGGTCATAACCCAGATTTGGGTGTTGCTTTTAGGAGGCCTTGGCTTGGGAGCATTATTAGATGTGTGGGTAGGTATTCTTAATTTGTGTGATGGCTGTGACTAAATTATTCAAAATGAGTTGACCAATTTTTTTTCAACTTGTTAGTTCCTGAAACTTTGTTTCAATTCAGGCAGGGCATAAGTTTCCAGTACTTTTCTACCTTGCCCTTGGTGGGTCCCTCCTGTCATACATATACTCTGCTCCACCTTTAAAGGTTTGGGTGCTTTCCTCTTCTTTATACCATCAAAAGCTTTGCAGTTTGCTTCATGTTTGGAGAAGATTTTTACCTTCATGCCTTATCTAATGTTCAAATCCGTCTAATTTGAATGGTTTGGCAGCTCAAGCAGAATGGATGGATTGGAAATTTTGCACTGGGGGCAAGCTATATCTGTTTGCCATGGTATGGTATTTTGCTTTTATATTCTTTTGCAGTATTGACAGTTATGGAAGATGAAGTATTTTACGTTACAGATTATGGTTCTTTGCATCTTATGTTATATGTTTGATTGTGTATATTCCTTGAATATACTTTATTATTTGCAACACGTGGCTGTCTCAGTCATATGGAAAATTGTCATTGTTGTACCCATTCTTTGATAGGTGGGCTGGTCAAGCTTTATTTGGAACTCTTACTCCTGATGTAGCTGTCCTCACAGTCTTGTACAGCATAGCTGGGGTATGCTTTTTGTAGATTTTTCATGGAGATATTCATTATTCAAATAATGTCCCAAAGAAAATGTTGATGAAAAAGGTCAATCCATAAAAAGTTAACAATATAAGGATAAAAAGTAAAAAAGGATCAATCAATTACAATATGATTTATATCTTTCATATTTCAGCTGAAAATTGAAAAAAGATCAATCAATTACAATATGATTTATATTTTTCATATTTCAGCTGGGGATTGCCATTGTAAATGACTTCAAAAGTATAGAAGGTGATAGGAAAATGGGACTGCAGGTATTCTCTCTCTTTTATGTGTTTTGATTTTGTATTTTAAATACTTCTATTGTTTTGGAAAGTGAGTATGACAAATTTTCTCTGGTGAAGTTAGTGATCTGTTTATTTGATTCTACTGTTTTCAGTCTCTTCCTGTTGCTTTTGGCATAGATGCTGCTAAATGGATTTGTGTTGGTGCAATTGACATAACTCAGATATCTGTTGCTGGTAATTAACTACTTCACATGCACTTTTATTTATCAATTCATTTTTATTTTTGTACCTTTGAAGTTGGGATAAGGCTTTAATGATGATGATATTTTGTGCATTTGAATCTGTCTTTTAATCTTTACACTGAATCCATTTTTTTCCATTGTCCATTCATGATTTGCTTAAGTTTTTTAATTTTGGATACTCAAGCAGTGATAAATGTCCATTTCAGTTTCTCTGGTGTAGGAGAGCCTCTCTCTCTCTCTAGTCTAAAGTCGTTCTGTCCTCTTTTTGTCATCATAATGTTTTGAATTTTAAATGTGAAAACTGTTAGCTCTGCAAACATTGCATTTTTTTTTTTTAAGTGGTAATGGTAAAAATAATTTTAAGTACAGTGGTGTCACCTTCCTACTATTTTTATTCTGAATATTGCATTTGACCTTTTTTCCCTTTTTTGGTGGTTATTGCAGGTTATCTCCTGGCTGCTGGTAAACCACTTTATGCATTAGCCCTTGTTGGATTGATCATCCCCCAAATAGTTTTTCAGGTAAAGCACATGTTTCACAAATTTGCAGATTGTCTATCTATCTCTCAAAGAGCACTTATTCCTACATTCAGTTTGATTTTTGCTCCATTTATCTTTGTCCAACCTTTTCGTTTGATCACCAACAGAATTATATTAATGAGGAAGAAGAAGTACAAAGATTAAACTAAAAAAACATAACCAAAAAGATGAAGGTACAACTAATCATGCCTTTGTATGCATGATTAGAGAGACATTGATTATCACAAAGGGTTTGGGTAGGGGAATATAGAGAGGGCCTGTTGGTAAGGCCTCTCACTCCCACCCCTCCCACCAGGGATCGATCCCTAGTGGGAGGTTTGAATTCCTCCCTCCTGGCCAGTGAGCCACAAGCAAAAAAAAAAAAAGGGTAGACTATTTTCATTTTATATCCCCCAGGTGAGTGTTGTACCCTTCTGGATGATGAGTTCCATGAACTCAAATGAACACTGCAGGCTTACCGTTTGCTAACTTCTACTGATTGCCACGATACAAGACCAATCTATAATCTATAAATGGGCTTCTTTTCTTCACAATAATATATATTTTTCTTTCTAACATGTCTATGGATGCTGTTTCAGTTTCAATACCTTTTAAAAGACCCAATTAAGTACGATGTCAAATATCAGGTAATTCCTCTTGATTTCATCCTATTTTTGTTTAAAGTTGTGCTGAACTTCAGATATTATCTGCAGGCTAGTGCACAGCCTTTTCTTGTGCTTGGTATTTTGGTGACAGCATTGGCAAGTAGCCACTAGCCCTGATGACATCCGAAAAGAAGTCATCTATTGTTTTTGCCGAAGTATTGCCAGATGCTCTGCCTGTTTTATTTGCCAAAGCATTAGCAGATGCTCTGCTGATCCTCCAGGATGATAAATCACCACAGCAGCAAGTCTTTTTACTAAGAAAAGTGAGAAATTGGCATGACATGATTTTTGTGTCTATTTCCAATGAGCTTGTCATGTATGATGATGTAAAATAGATAGAAATGAAGTGGTAAGTTGCATTTCCTGATATTAGATGTTTCCTTCAGTTAATGTAAACCTGATTGGATATGTTTTCTTGAAAACTTGGTCATTTGGATTTCGCATATAATTTTCAGAAAATCGATTGCCATGCTGAAGGTCGAAGAATGGTGGTTATAATTTGGATAATATACTGCTCTTCATTTAATCATAGAACTACTACTATAAAACATCATCATCATCGTCACCACCATACTAATCAATGAAGTCCCATACTCTCATCCCATCTGGTCTGTAGGGTCAGTTTGGCTATGTAGATTATGCTTTTCCGAGTAATGCTACCCGGACATACTTTTTGGCATGAATCTTGGACAAACCCCTATGTTACCCATTGATATTCAAGGGGTAACATAGGGGTTTGTCCAAGATTCATGCCAAAAAGTATGTTCAAGTAGACTTTTTGTTATTTTATACTCCAAGGCCTATTTGTCTGCAATTAATTTGAACGGTTTACATGTCATAAGTGGGTCCACTAAGGCTTGTCAATTCTGATGTTGGGCATCCGAAGGTCCGTATTTGGGTTTCATAAGTGGACCTACTAATAAGCTTACAGGCTTACCAATTCTCTGATGTCAGGGCATTGGAGAATATGGATTTGAGACACGTCTCCATTCCAACTAGCACAATTTGTGATGGATACGTGCAAGTCCTCCATTCCAACAAGGGCTCCATCACAAATTGCGCCACGCAGGAGGATGGATTTCTTCCTTTCGTTTCTCATATATATTGAGTTTGGTTAGGATGGACAACTACAAGTCTACATCCATCCATCCATCATCCACAACTTCTATTTGACTATGCAAATATACCCATCCTTCTTCTTCCCCTAAAACCACTAATTAATTATTAAACCATAATTTCCTATGCATCTAAACATTGTCCCCAAATTTCCTCTTATTAACATTGCCTCACTGTCAGATTCTCTATTATAGAACATACCGTCTTAGTGACCATGTAATATTAACCCCAAAGGGTTGGTGGAGTGGTCAAGACCACGATTCCTCTCTCTTCAAAGCTAGAGGTCTTTGATATCGATCCCCCGGTTCCTCCCTCTTCGGGAACTGAAGGTTGGGTCCGCTTGTACTATCACCTGGGGCCATAGGAATTTTACCCGGCTTCTCTTTTGATCGGAAGGGATTAGTCCAGCCAATTAAAGACTCGAACAATCCCTTAGAGAAAATTAAAATAAAAAAATAGGGACAATTACCGTACGAACGGCTTAAAATCGAAAATTTATCCAGTACAAGATGAAATAATTTTATTTACCGGATGGAAGATCGTACACAAAACGACGACAAAAATGGGACGGTTTTACCCTTTTTCCAACGATATCGTAAGACCGTAGGATATCGAAGGATTCGATATCCCAAACGCTTAGGATATTGCACAGTTCGATATCCGGATATCGCACAGTTACCTACTTCCATACTCCCTGCCCAAAGCTTTCATCTTTCCACTCGACTTTTCCAGCAATGAAAAAACTCTGCTCCTCCCTGTAACTTTCATTAAGTATCACCTCTCTCAAACTCTCTCGTCTCCTCAACCATCTTTTTCTCCTGATTTTATCTTGTGCTAAACGTCGATCACAAACCCCATGGATTCAAAAGAGCCATGGTTTCAACTTCAACTCTAGCTCCGCCCCATTGCAGCTGCCGATTCCATCACAACACGATCCATCTCACCTCTTTTTTTATGAATCTTATTCATCTTTCATTCTCTCTGATTATCGGAAATCCGTTGTAAAAAAATTAATAGTGGTGTTGTTGTCTACTAATTTTACCATTTTTTTCATGAAAAATATTTTTGTTAGTGGAAAATGTTAAAGTGGGTTGAACTGGGGAGCATGGCGCGCAAAGAGAGAATAGTTTCGTATTCTCGCTTTATAGCTACACCTGCTCTCGCTATAGCAATACCTGTGAGTTATGGGGTTTCCGATTGCTTGCAAGGCCTATCCTCGTGGCCTACGGACAACAGCTTCTTGTCTCTTATACATCCACGTCGACCAGCCTTCTTCCATGTGTCGCACAACCAACTTCCCACTCCCACTTCTCGCCGCGTCTAACATTACGTGGCATATATCAGAATCGTTCATTACCCACCCACCTCACATTTCTTGTATAAAAGCAACTCCTCACTTCATGCATTCCCATGAAAACGAAATTTCAACGGTAGAGAAAAAAAAAAGAGATTGCGTTTCGTTCAATCGTTTATGGTCGAGAAGCTATTCGAATCCGGCCCATATTGAAAACAATGGCTTCAGGACAGAGCAGGGAGGAACTCGACGCTAGGGCCAGGCAAGGAGAGACTGTGGTCCCTGGAGGGACTGGAGGAAAGAGCCTCGAAGCCCAAGAACATCTTGCCGAAGGTAAGTGTCATCTGTCTCTCTCTCTCTCTCTATTGAATCTTTGTTTTTGACTGATAGCTAGAATGTGATTTGTGTGACATATAAAGGACGGAGCCGAGGAGGTCAGACTAGGACGGAGCAGATGGGGACTGAAGGGTACCGTCAGATGGGCAAGAAGGGTGGGCTGAGCACCACGGACAAGTCAGGTGGAGAGCGAGCGGCCGAAGAAGGGATAGAAATCGATGAGTTCAAGTTCAAGGGTTAACCAGCCACCCTGTCTTACGTATTACCACCCATTTTGGAGGGAGTAGCAGTTTGTTGGTTTTGACATAGGGAGGCTGATCGATCATATATTAATAGGACTAAGTTGGTTTTTATCTGTGTAACATGGGTCGGTTTTGAGTTGGGTCAACGTGGTCTACTATGAACCCCTGTTAGTTTCCATATAGGGCTCAGGTGGCTGTGGCTGTGTGTATGTGGCTTGTAAATGGGTCTTGTTCAAGTTGGGTTTAGGGTAGCCTACACTAATGTGGGGTTTAATTTGTTGGCCTCGGCCGTCGGGCCTTTGGTCTAGTTGAATGTGTAATAATAGCTTGGCCCATGTAAATATGCTGTTTATCGAAAAATAGAAGGTAACAATCTCCCTCTTAACCTTTCACTTTAGCAATATATATGAATGCAGTTCTTTTTGCTCATTTACCAGTAGTTTTTTCACCAAAACAAAAACCATAAGTTCTATATGCAAACCGGGCATAGCTGGCATTGGCAAATGCTTAGTATCTGAAAAGACGCAAATGCCTTTTGCTCAAATTTACTTTCTATCAAAACTGCTAATTCCAGCTAAATTGAGAATTGCCAAACGTTTCATTTTAATAAGGTAGGTATAGTTCCTGTAAAGAATATGGTCATTTCTATTATTCTGTGTTCGATAATTTATAAAGAACTGTGAATACAAAAATCAACATCTAAAATATTAGAACAAGTGAATTTTCTGTCCGAAACTTCAAAAAAAACAGTCCCTCGTTCAAAATAAATGCTATATAGGATATCTTCCAATTAATGTCAATCCCACCTGTTGGATTGACTTGTTGGGGAAACGTGATAATATGAATATGCATGAAATTTGAGGATATATTTCATATAACTTGGGTGTTTTAGTTGAACTGATCAGGATTTCTCGGAGTTAAAGCTGGTTGTCTAGTCGAAATTTGTTAGGTTAGTTAACCTGGCTGGACTTGGCCTAATTGTCATGGCAGCTCCACTTTTGCTAAAAGCATGCAATGTATCTGGAGTTGCCTGCTGCTCCTGGTGGTTAATCTTGACTTGGGGTCATGACAGCACTGAGACTAGATTAAAGTAAAAGAGGTGATTATTCTGAATGAGGTCATTAATTGAAATTCGTTGAATGTGGTGGTAATTATGTCATTATCTTTCACACGTATCTTCTACTTAGCTGCAACTCTTCTTCTCCTCCTCTATTTATTTTTTTTTGCTCTTTTTTTTCTTTAATTTCTCAGAGAGAGAGAGAGAGAGAGAGAGAGAGAGAGAGAGAGAGAGAGAGTCTAACATCGATCAGTATTTTAAGAACTATTTAAGAACTCCCAAGGATGTTGAGGGAAGAACTATTTAAGAACTCCCAAGGATGTTGAGGGAAACTTTTGAATTTATAATCCTCATTTTAAAACTGGAGACAAGAAAATAGGTCCTTCACTAAGGATGGTCAAGTGTTCACTAATTCTGCATATAAAGTTATTCTCAATAATTAATCTTCTTCAAGCTCAAATTTCAGCTTTGATTAATTGGAAGAAGTTTTTAAAAATCCACTTTTAATTTGTCAAAGGACCCTCCTTTTTTGGATGGAAGTGCTTGCGCACCATGTCCTCTTTGTGATAATGTGGAGGAAACGATCTGATAGAGCATCATTCTGAATTTACCAGAGCTGTATGGGTTTTAATTGTATTTGGGATAATTAGTTAGCCATATCCCAAAGAATTGAACAGGTAATTGATGGGAAGGATGCTTTGAATCTAGTCAAGCAAATCATATATAGTTAATGAAACGGAAGCGAAAAGTTGGATCCGGATGATATCTATGGTGGCGCATCGGGAGAGGAGCTGGGAGCGACTTAATTTTTTAAGAGTTTTTTTTCCAAATTAGCACCCTCAAGTAAATTAATTCCCATAATAGCATTCATTTGAAAATAATACCCAGAATAGCATCCCGAGCCTACGTGGCATATCCAATCCGAACAAAAGAACCAAAATTATTAAACCTAGATAGGGGGAGAGATTAAAAAATGGGTTGGGACGAAATCAAGAATAAGAGGAAAATGACATGAACCAAGAGCCCCATCCTTCTAGCCAATGCCAGCTGCCCGAGACCCTATCCGCATCATGGCCCAATTAGTCCCATGAAAAATGTTCTCCATGTGGGCCACACTTGAGCTCACTTTTCATTAGTGTGCAACCCATTCTCAAAATTTTAATCATATGCTGTCTGGTGACCAAAGTATTTGTTCGTAAAAAATTAAAGTTTAAAAAATTACTGAGAGTTATTTGTGCTTATCGAATTGTGAGATATCGCATTATGTGATATCCTATTTTATCTTTATAAGTTTTAACCCATCTTAATTATCCGAACAACTTTGCTGAAAATTATTAAACTTCAACCGTTGATGAACAAGTCTTAAATCTCAAGGCGTTTGTACGGTCAAAATTCCTTTTTATAATTGCCGAGCTAAAAATCCCTTTTTATAATTGCCGAGCTAGGGTAACTGATATGAAATAATAATATGGAATAATACTTTCCACAAGAAGACCCGGGCTCAATTGTTGGTGTGTTTGTAATATTGAGTTGCCAACACCATTCAACCATGAATGTTGTGAACAGTACTGTCCCTTTGATGTCCTTGTCACTATATGATATGACACAAGCCCAATTTTATGCTCATGGAACCTTCACCCACCATTGACTTGAATTTATAAAAAAAACTACGGTTACAATGTTAACAAGCTTTAAAGTAATTAAATCAAGGGTTGGAATGATATGATGAGCCTGAATTTTCAACTCTCCCTTGCCTAAACAAAGAGTCCTTTCCATCTGCCCTACCATGATAGACATGCGTTTAAGTGGCACCCCGTCAGTTGGACTGCATATGAGCTCATATGCAGTTTGCCCATAGGAGATCATTCTCCTTGGTTCCACTTTATAAAATGAGCCTTGATAAATAATTTCTTCTTGTGAATGATCAGCCCCATAGATCGAACATTGGAAGGCAATCAGGATCAGTCCAAGGGCCCCTTTGTTTCATGTAATTGAATTCTAATTTTTTTTAATATTATTAAAAGTGGTTAATATATAAGAAAGGTGAGGATCCAAAATGACCATCAATTAATTTCTCCTTAGTGGAAAATCAATATAGAACCAGTGGAGGTCTCATTTATATTTCCACCTTATATACCCTTCAACTTTTTAAAAACCCATTTGCCCGGAAATTCCCATGTACTTAATTTCACACAAATATCAGGCTGAGAAAAGATGCAACTTATATCACTTTCATATTTACCTTCAATTGCATTTGCAATCGAGCAATGATTGAACTGTTCTTTTATTTTTTAATATCCAGTGAAGGTCACATATGATGAGGTGCATTTTCTAGTGGTTCCTCTAACAAAAGCCGGAATCCCCAGAGGTCCGACTTCAATAAATTTTGTTACACCCCATAGGACCCACCTATTAATAATCAATACACACCTATTAATAATCAATCTCTCAACATAAATGCCCTTCTCTTCTATGAGAAGTTGAGAACTAGCTAAGTTTCAATTTAAAGGAGTTTAGCCCACCTAATGTAAAACATAATTAAAAATAAACACCCTCCTCTTCTAGATGACAAACTCTAGCCAAGTATCACTTTTAAGGGAATCTTTGTGCAGCCTCTTTTCTATGAAATATTTGTAGCAAAATTTTTGGGTCTAATTAGAATTCATGGATCAGTAATTGTGGGTTAGCATTGTTGCTTCTCTTTATTCACTTTTGTTTCTATTTTGGGTATTATTTTTAAATTGGTGTTATTATAGGAATTAGTTTACTTGAGGGTGCTATTCTTGGAAAAAACTCATTTTTTAACGCTCCAATTGTATCTATGCAAATCATATATAGTTAATGAAATGGAAGCGAATGTTGGAAATAGGTGGGCCTTTAGGATATGTTTTAAAAACTTTTGACCCACTTGATTCAGGGTCAATTATACAAAAGGCTCTAAAACACAATCAAGGAAGCAAACCCTCAATCTCAGCCATCATGATCAGTATATCAATCTATCTAAAAGATAGAACCAGCAACATATAAGCTACAAATAAATCTACAACATACAAGGAAGTAGATTATACATTTGGGGCTCGGTTGTGCTCTAATGGAGAAGTTGCGTCTTTCTTTGATGATGAAACGCTTTCACTAATCAAATAAGGATCTCCAAGTCCTCTTGATCTTCCACGCTATGACTCATATCAGATTCTCCTTTTCTCAAGAAAATGGTGGGATCTCCAAGAGAAAACTACTAGGAATTCAAAGGAGGAACTAGAAGAGAACTAGAAGAGGGAAGAGAGAGATATCTCGTGCAACACTTGCACTAAAGAGGGCTAGGCGTGAATCCTTAGGTATGGAGCATGCATGGGACGTCCGGCCCTCCTTTCCTCTATTTATAACTTTCGGAAGTTGCATCCTCTTTTACTAATTGCAATAGAAGTCTTACTTCCATTAATTAGTAACTTACCATATCATAATTATAAATCTCACTTCAAATATGATTAGTAACTTTCTAATTCATTTCTAATTAAAATAAAAGTCTCCTTCTGCTAAAATTAGTAAGTTTACTATTACCACTATTAAAAGTCTCACTTTAAATAGAAATAGTAACTTTTCTTTTAGAGTTTAACTAGAATTAGACACTTTCTAATAATTGGGCTAGCGTGGGGACCACTAGGGATTATTTAGAAAGCTGGCTCCAACTGGGACTCGCGACCTCACATCTCATATGTAATCCGGGCCCACAATTAATTTAAATAACTCTACTATATAAATGCAATTGAACTCCAGTCTTAGGAATATTACATAGAAGACCCTAAACTTCTACATTACCACAAGTAGGCCCCTCTATCAATATCCATGGATCAATTTGACCTATCTTCCAAACTAGATCCATATCTTATTATCATTGAGCCCCAATTAATTATAATGATCATAGGTACCTTTTCAATTAACTCTTAATCGGAATGAGGGCGCACTTACCAATGATAAATCTATTAATTGGCACAAGGGGATATTAGAGATAGATTCCATCTTGACCATTAAATGTTCCTACAGCTCTACTACCACGTACCCAAATCACCAAGGTGTTGACCCACAGTTGGCCTCACTTATTGGTGACTCAAAGCAAATGAATAGATAGAAACTTGAGTTCATTAATGTCTCAGGATTGAGAGCTTATTGTTAGGGAATTATGAGAGTAAACCTTAAAGTAAAGACAGTATTTATAAGGTGCTTCTCATGGTCTTTAAATACATCCAATGTACCATCACTATGATCTAGAATCTTACATTCTGATGATCGAGACAAATCACACTATCTCATAGTGATCAAAGTGCTGCAACCTTGTCAGTATGAGATGTCTAGTCTCATCACTGGTTGTGAAGATATTTAAGTATAAGATTTGTCACACATGTCTCCCGTATGTGGATCTCATCCATACACATGTGTTACATTTAATATACTTATGGACTCCGGTTCATCTCATGAACCATCATGTCATTCGTATTGGTTATGTGCAAGTATATAATAAATCACAATTCATCTCATGAAAGGAAAGCATGATTATACTGATAAATAAAGAAATTAATCAATTTATTACATCATCTACTGGATTGAATCCATAAAATTAACAGTAAAAAGTTGGATCCGGATGATATCTATGGTGGCGCATCAGACGAGGAGCTAGGAGCAACTTAATTTTTTAACGCTCCAATTGTATCTATTCAATCAATACTGTGCGGGGAGATTTCCAGAGCACCGGATTAAGCTAATCCCAGCCATCAGATGAGACTAAGCACTCTCACGTGCCAGCCGCGTGCTATCCACGTGGCTCCAGACTCACCTCGGCTAGCAAGGCAGAGGCCTCGGCCGAAGTCAGACAGCTCCATGCCATTAGCGCCGAGCTCAGCCACCCCTACGCCTCCATCTCGGCTGAGAACTCCACCTCGGCTGAAGGAGCCGAGACGAGAGCCGAAGCAAGAAAAGACCTCCATTCGCACCCCTCACGTCGCCAGGCGCGTGAAGGAACAGGGGTACGAACTAGTGAGACAGATGCGACATCCATCCGTCCACAATCTTCGCTGGATCACTGACAAGGCGGCGTCCAGCGGCTGAAGCCACATCAGGGCAAGGCCCGAGGGCAGATCCGATGCTGCTCCTACCGCCAAAAGCACCCGACACGATCTGGCCCAACAAGACGCGCATTTAATGCATTGTGGGCTTATCCGACTGGCATTAAATGCAGGGTGGGCTGGATTGGACCGCATTTATTACTTTGCGGGCTTATCATGACTCCCAGTCAAATCACGGGACACACACCAAGGTGTCCTCCAAAAATACAAGGCAAGCTTCTATAAATAGAATCCCATACCACATGCAATGTACGCACAATACAACTCATAGAGCTGTTACTCTGCCTCTCTTCCTCTTCTCCTTCCATTGTTCCAGTTCCTACACTGACTTTGGCATCGGAGAGCCTTGCGCCGCCCAGGCCAGGGTCCTCTGACCGTGTGTTCTTCCCTTTCAGGCTTTCGGACGGCACCCAGTCATCACCATCCTTGGATAAGTCCTCTAAGGCTCCCCCGTTATTGTGGGTCATTATTTTCTGCACCTACAACTGGCGCCGTCTGTGGGAAAGTAATATCCCAACCTTCTCAACCTTCTTAACCTCAATCTCTCAGAAGCCATGCCTCCGAAAGCTAGGAAGGGCGTAGAGTCCTCAAAAGCAGCGCTCGAGCTGCCACCACCGTCAACGGACGTCCCTCCTCAAGGACGCTCCCGCACGGTGCATGGCACGTCTGCAGGCGAGGGCCGCTTAGGCTCTCAGCTCTTTGTCGAGTTCCCACTCCAAGAGGGACTCGAGGCCTCGATCTCAGCAGAAGAAGTCATGCCACCTAGACGCGATGAGCGTCGGCATGAGCGTCCTCGGAAGGACAAAGCCGTGGCCGTAGGAGAGACGCGCCACGTTCAACCCCCTGCCACTGGAGGGGTTCTCGAAGCCCAAAATGCTCTCCTCCAGAGGCAAGAGCAGCTGATTCGCGAGCTCCAGCAGCAGCTGAGGGCAGCGCAAACTGCCTCCTTGAGGCAGGTCTCCGAGCCTCAAGGGAAGAAGAGGGACGCCCCCAGCAGGGCAGCCCAGCCTCCCCGCGAGGACCTCAGAAATCATCTGGACCATAAACGGAGCCAGATTCATGATGAAGGCTCGAGCAACAGCCGAAGTCATCATAGCCGCGATGGCCGAGCTCATAGCCATCGCAGCCCGAACCACTCCAAGCGAAAGCCCAGAGCTCAGACTCCAGAGAAGGACGATGAGCAGAAGCGATTTGACAAACGCGTCAGATTGGCTCTCCAGCACAACCTGGACGTGCGGGACCAGAAGCGGATCTATGGTCACACTGATCTGGGGGGCTCACCCTTCACAAAAGAGGTCGAGCGCACCCCCTTGCCCAGAAAGTTCTTCGTCCCGCGGTTTGTCCCCTACGACGGACTGTCCGACCCATCCGCTCACCTCCGACACTTCTCTCAGAAGATGTCCATCTGGGGGAATGAGGGTCACCTGAACTGCAAAATCTTTTCCTCCAGTTTGGGTGACCTCCCCCTGAAGTGGTTCTGTTCTCTCCCAAAGAAGTCGGTGTCCAGTTGGAAGGAGCTCCAGCTCTCCTTCTTAAAGAAGTTCCAAGCTTACACCGTCGTCCCCAAGAAGGAAGGGGACCTCCTCGCCATGAGAATGAAACAGGGTGAGACCCTCGCCTTCTTCGCCCGGCGATTCTGGGCGGTCTACAGCCAGATCGAGGGCACTAGGGAGGAGATAGCAATCTACGCCTTCCAGCATGCCCTGATCCCCGGCCACGACTTGCGGAAGGACTTGGCCGGGGACCCCCCAGAGTCCATGCCAGAGTTGATGTCTCGGGTAAAGCGCTTCATCGCCCAGGAGGAAGAGGAGATCCGAGCCCGAGATCAGGACGGGCATCCGGAACCCGAGCACGAGAGCAACCAGCCTCGGCAGAGGGGCGGGGAGCCCTTCCAGAAGCAGGAGCCCAAGCAGGCTTGGGTCGCCAGTTCGGCGATGCCCACACCACCCAGGTCTGGGGGCAGCAGGAGGCCAAGGCCTCACGCCAGCGCCTATCAAGGCATCAACATCGTCTTCAGAGAGCCGATACACCAGATCATGAACAAAATTAAAAAGGTAAGCCATTCTTCAAGTGGCCTCAGCCCTTGAGAAATGAGCCCACCAACGGCAGTCGAAGCAAGCTCTACTGCTCCTACCACAAAGGTAAAGGACACAAGACCGAGGAGTGCAACTCTCTGAAGTGGTACCTGGAGAGACTCGCCGGCGAAGGCCACCTCCTAGAATTCGTCAAGACAGAAGATGCCGGCGGCAGCGGGGGCCGAGTTCACCAGAGCACGGCTCGGGACCCAGACAGCGAGGACTCCGAAAAGATCATTAACGTGATCCACCTGGCATCCTCGGTTCCCTCTCCCTCGTCTCGCGGAAGCTCGCATCGCACGGGAAGAAGGTGATGGAAGCCGAGCTCGGACAGGCATCCCAAAAAGCTTGCCGCGGCCGACCTGCGATCTCTTCTCTCAAACAAAGATCTCGGGGGAATCCCGCTCCCCCACAACGATTGAGACCACGGCCGAGGCCATGCTGAACTCGGCAGACCCAGACAGGTTCCCCCTGATCGGCGCCATCACTGGCCACGACCGGATGAGCTTCCTTGACGCCTACAGAGACTGCCGCCGAGTCCCACTTCACAAGCCCGACGGTCTCCCACCTCGGCAACACCTCTCCGGCCTGCGGGATGGAAGCAGTCAATTCCTTTAGAGATCGGCCTTCTCGCAGAGCTGATCGACCAAGGCCGAAGTAAGACAAACCTGGCAATGGAGCTGGAGCTGGCGGACAAGCGCCAAGGAACAATAGCCCTGCGTCTGACCGATTATCGGCAACGGTTAGCCAGAGCGTACAATCAAAATGTCTAAGTGAGGTTCTCCCTGGGAGAGCCGGTTCTCAAGGAGACCCCGTCAGCTGACAGCCAAATAAAGGAAAGCCGGCCCCGAGCTGGCATGGCCCGTTCAGGGTGGTCTCACAGGCAAGCCACTGCCGAGATCGTGGAATGCGTCCTGCCTGAAAAAATTCTGTTTCTAAAAAAATGTAGCAAGTCTCGATCAATGAAAGTGCATTTTGCCCTGTCATCAAATCTGTGTCATCTCTCCTCACATGACTTCGGCAACTCCGGGTCCACCGCCCTGGAAAAGGCCTCGAGTCCAAACTCGGTCGTTTCCTAAAGCTCCGGGTCCATCGCCCTGGAAATGGCCTCGAGTCCAAACTCGGTCGTTTCCTAAAGCTCCGGGTCCACCGCCCTGAAAAGGCCTCGAGTCCAAACTCGGTCGTTTCCTAAAGCTCCGGGTCCACCGCCCTGGAAAAGGCCTCGGATCCAAACTCGGTCGTTTCCTAAAGCTCCGGGTCCACCGCCCTGGAAAAGGCCTCGGGTCCAAACTCGGTCGCTTCCTAAAGCTCCGGGTCCATCGCCCTAGAAAAGGCCTCGAGTCTAAACTCGGTCGCTTCCTAAAGCTCCGGGTCCACCGCCCTGGAAAAGGCCTCGAGTCCAAACTCGGTCGTTTCCTAAAGCTCCGGGTCCACCGCCCTGGAAAAGGCCTCGAGTCCAAACTCGGTCGTTTCCTAAAGCTCCGGGTCCACCGCCCTGGAAAAGGCCTCGAGTCCAAACTCGGTCGCTTCCTAAAGCTCCGGGTCCATCGCCCTGGAAAAGGCCTCGAGTCCAAACTCGGTCGTTTCCTAAAGCTCCAGGTCCATCGCCCTGGAAAAGGCCTCGAGTCCAAACTCGGTCGTTTCCTAAAGCTCCGGGTCCATCGCCCTGGAAAAGGCCTCGAGTCCAAACTCGGTCGTTTCCTAAAGCTCCGGGTCCATCGCCCTGGAAAAGGCCTCGAGTCCAAACTCGGTCGTTTCCTAAAGCTCCGGGTCCATCGCCCTGGAAAAGGCCTCGAGTCCAAACTCGGTCGTTTCCTAAAGCTCCGGGTCCATCGCCCTGGAAAAGGCCTCGAGTCCAAACTCGGTCGTTTCCTAAAGCTCCGGGTCTACCGCCCTGGAAAAGGCCTCGAGTCCAGGCTCGGTCGTTTCCTAAAGCTCCGGGTCCTGGGCCCTGAAGAAGGCCTCGAGTTCGGACACTCGGCCGGATTCCTAAAATCAGGGTTTTTTACACCCCTCAAAGATCATTGCCGAGCTCACGCTTCCACAGCCGAGACCAACGGAATGATGACTCCACTTCGGCACAAGAAAGCTCGTCTCGGCCAAAGCCAGCCATTTCGGCCAAGGACAGCTTTTCAGAGAGAGCTGTGCCAGCACTCAAACACCCAAAAATGCAAGTATTCCAGAACAGTGCAAAGAAAGGAAAAAAGAACTCAAAAGCATTGTACGCAGTTTGGGTGATCACAGAATTCCTCCTTATTCATTGTAATTGCTTCATTACATGGATTACAAACATGAAACAAAATACACAGAAAGGCTCGTGGCCCTCCGAAGACCCAAAAGAAAGCAGGCTTTGAGGCTACTCTTCACCGACACCGCCCGCCGACCGGAAACCTCCAACGGGAAGGCTTGTTGCATCCTGCCCCGAGGTCTTGATATCCCACAAGAAGGAGGGTCTGCGGCATGATTCAGAACCGCCCCCTAGGATAAAGCAGGACCCCCAGGCGCCCGGTGCCAGGAGCTCTGCAACACGCTTTGGCTGGTCAGACCAAAGTTTGCAAACAAGAGCCCCCTCCTGGGGTGTTTCTAGTCCTACCCTCCGCCCAGAACCTTGCGGAATGACGACAAGGCCGCCGAGTGCAGGGGGCGCCACCAACCCACGGCTGCAAAGATTCCCATGCAACCGCACCAGGGAAGGCTGGCCGTAGACCCGCGTTCAGAGAGCGTGTGGCCTACGAGGACCATCTTCAGAGAGCGCGCAGACTGCGGCAGGCCTTCCCCCTCGGAGGAAGCATCACCTGGCACAGGAGTTCCGCCTGGGTCAAGAGCCCATGAAGATCTATTAAGCATGGCTGCCAGGTTGTTTGAATATCCCGGTTCCCTCGTCCCTTCCATGGCAAGCCTGCCACTCCTATTTATAGGAAGAGCGGGGGGCCCGATCTTCGAGGGAAATTATGAGGTGAGGTCTCTCACGTCTTGCGTGGCGTGCTAGACTTCCCCCATACTGACCAGCGGCTCCGATGATACCATGTGGAGCCATCCCCTCGTTCCCCTCAACGGTCACATCACCATGCCGACTGCTGTACAAGATCGCCCCAGATACGGAGTATCAGCGTGAATACCGGAAAAGATCGCCCGGGATACGGAGTATCGTCGCAAGCACCCAAGAAGATAGCTCGGCACTCAATTCTAACGTCCCATCACAGAAAGCACCATGCCGAGCTCAAGCACAGAAGTACCGAGAGACAGAAGCAAAAGGACGAGTGGTCCAAGAAACTTTCAATTGCATTAAAATCCTTGTCATTACATTGTGCAGCAAATACAACTGAAGGAAATTACAAAAAGCATAGAGCAGAGAAGCGAATGTCCCGAGGTCATGCCCGGTCGGACCCGCGGGCTGCAGCATCAGAAACTTCCGGAGCAGCAGAAGCCGGCGTCGGGAGTGGGTACGAAGGAGGCTTTCGGAAGGAAGGGTGGTCCTCAGAAGCCCCGGCCTCCTTCAGGCCGGCACGCCATCCTTTCACCCAGGCCTTATCCCTCACGACGAGGACCCTTTCCTTGTAATGGGCGGTGACCTGCGCTCTGGCGTCCTCGAAGGCAGCATCGCACTCCGACTCGAGTTTCGCCTCGGCTTCATCCGCCCTCTTGGATTCGGCCTGAAGCAGGGCCGCATAGTCATCTTCCATCTTCGATATGGAAACCTCGAGCTCGGCCACCCTAGCTCTCTCCACCTCGGCTTCCCCCTCGCCTGCTCAAGCTTCGCCGCGTATTCTCCCTCCACCCTGGCTAGTTTCTGGGTGACGACGTCCAGAGACTCTTGCAAGCCGTTCTTCTCCACGGTCAGCTCGGCAGCATCCATACTGTATCTGCAGATCCTGTCAGCTACAACCATGGTCTTCTGTGCCGCCTGTGAAAGAAACGGGGTATACGCGTTAGCTCCGGAGGTCAGAGGTGCCAGACCGCCGGATTGGCGAAAAGAAATGCAGAAAAGACTTACCGTGAAGTTAGACTGCAGCATTGACAGAATCAGCTTCTGGTCGCTGTACTTGTCCAGCTGCTCCATGTCCCGAGGTAGGGCGCAGGCTCGCCCCAAGGCCTCGAGGACCTGGGGATCAATCCTGTGAAGGACGCGATCCTCCATCGTCATCGGCCTCCCCGGCCCAAGCATAAAGCTCGGCTCCCATAACGGCGGCCCCTGAGGCAGCGAGGCAGCGACCGAGCTGGGACCTGCATCAGTCCTCGGCATCTTCAGCGGCCGAGCCCCCTCCTGCTCAACTTCGGCCGGAGGCGAACGTACTTCTGGACCAGTGGGGCTAGGAGGTGCAGGAACCTCCGCAGCAGCTGCAGGGGAATTCGTTCGAGCACTCAAAGGAGGCTCGGGGGAATTCAGATTCACAGACCCATGGGGGGCTCGGGCATCCTCCTCTCCGAGCGCCAAGGCCTCGAGGTCCTCGAAAGACAAACGCCTGGCGTGCCTCATCTCGGAATTTGGCGAAGGAGATCGGGCGGCCCGACTCGACTCCCTTCCCGGGACCTGGAGAGGTCTCGATCTCGACGTGGAAGCAAGAACGCCAGACGTGGCCCTAACGTCAGACGACGCCCGCGAAGGCTCCTCTGCAGCCTCCGGACTGGCCTGTTCCTGCCCGACTTCGGGACCTGCACCTTCACCTTGGATCGGCTCTACGGTGCCCCTCAGATACCCACGGTATCTCTGCTGATACCCTAGCAGCGACCAAGCCGCCCTGCCGTCATGGCCGCTGTACCGCTTTACTAGGCGGAGCCAGGCCTCGTTCCTCTTCCAGATGTAGCGGGCGGCCCGTTTTCTCTCCTTCAAAGCTGTAACAATCAGAAGCGTTAGCACGGCAGAACAAAAAGAAACAATATAAAAACCAGAGAGAAGGTATTTACTTGGAATAGTCCCGAAGTGGCGTGGGACTTGGTAGCCTCTATCGGTGTCCCGAACTCCCAGTTTCCCGAGACATACAGGAGATCGTCTCCGGCATACTTGCTTGAATCCTCCAAGTATCGGACAAAGCCGTCCCGGCCTGGCTTCGCCCGGAGATAATAAGCATCTCCGGACTTGCATATATCATATACGTCCTCAATATCGAAGACGCCGAGGTTAATGCCCAGAACCTCATTTAACCTAGCCGTGCCCATCACAATCTTGAAGGCATTGGGTAGCAGCTGGCAGGGGCAAAGGCGCCATTGACTGAGACACCTCCTGAGAAGGGGGTGAAGGGGAAAACGGACCCCACCTTCTATCACAGCCACTAGGGGAAACGGCATCCAACCCCCCGAGAAGTCTTGAAGGTTGATGCCGTTGGGATCTTCGCCCCTAACCTGGACGTCAGCAGGGACCCTAAAGGCCGACCTGAAGCCCTCGATTGCTGCCTCGCCTTCTAACCAGTGACTATAGATTCCCATTTCTACCCCAGTCCAAAGACAGAGAAACCCACAGGAGAAGAGGCAGGGCAGAAGGAACTTACGGGAGCAAGACGATGACAGTGAGCAGCAAAGAGACACGGCCTCAGCAGCACACCACTCCACAGGCGAGGTTCCCTAGCAGCAGTTTATCCTCCTTTGATTCAGAATGGCAACAGAGAAGAAGACGAACCTCGATCGCCCTATATATATCGCCAAAAGTCCCCCCTATTCCAGAGGACCTAGTTGGGCGCGCCAAAGGGGCATCTCCTAGAGCTCCGCGCGAATAATTTCAAACACTGATTGCGTCCCTGACAGAACGGCGCGCACGATCTCGAGAAGACGGACGACTAACCAGAGGACGACACGCAGAGCCGTCAACTTGTCTCCAGCATTGAATGAGGGACGCCATTTATTGCCTCGATTATCCGAAGCGACCATGAATCAGGGCCGAGAGGGACCCCCTCCACCGGGTAAGCACCGTCACATAGCTCCCGACCTCACGGCACTGACGATTTCCGTAAGGTCAGAAGCTAGGGGGCAATTGTGCGGGGAGATTTCCAGAGCACCGAATTAAGCTGATCCCAGCCATCAGATGAGACTAAGCACTCTCACGTGCCAGCCGCGTGCTACCCACGTGGCTCCAGACTCACCTCGGCTAGCAAGGCAGAGGCCTCGGCCGAAGTCAGACAGCTCCATGCCACTAGCGCCGAGCTCAGCCACCCCTACGCCTCCATCTCGGCTGAGAACTCCACCTCGGCTGAAGGAGCCGAGACGAGAGCCGAAGCAAGAAAAGACCTCCATTCGCACCCCTCACGTCGCCAGGCGCGTGAAGGAACAGGGGTACGAACTAGTGAGACAGATGCGACATCCATCCGTCCACAATCTTCGCTGGATCACTGACAAGGCGGCGTCCAGCGGTTGAAGCCACATCAGGGCAAGGCCCGAGGGCAGATCCGATGCTGCTCCTACCGCCAAAAGCACCCGACACGATCTGGCCCAACAAGACGCGCATTTAATGCATTGTGGGCTGATCCGACTGGCATTAAATGCAGGGTGGGCTGGATTGGACCGCATTTATTACTTTGCGGGCTTATCATTACTCCCAGTCAAATCACGGGACACACACCAAGGTGTCCTCCAAAAATACAAGGCAAGCTTCTATAAATAGAATCCCATACCACATGCAAGGTACGCACAATACAACACATAGAGCTGTTACTCTGCCTCTCTTCCTCCTCTCCTTCCATTGTTCCAGTTCCTACACCGACTTTGGCATCGGAGAGCCTTGCGCCGCCCAGGCCAGGGTCCTCTGACCGTGTGTTCTTCCCTTTCAGGCTTTCGGACGACACCCAGTCATCACCATCCTTGGATAAGTCCTCTAAGGCTCCCCCGTTATTGTGGGTCATTATTTTCTGCACCTACAAATACTAAGCCCACGTGATTAATCTCAAGGACTCTGCTGCCATTGGATTTCAGATGGGCACTTTTGAGGACATCACAAATGTGGATCGAGTTCCCGTCTCACATAAGTCTGTGAATTCAAGGAGAACTGCTGGGTGTTAGAGGAGAGCTGCTGTGTGTTGATGCTAGCACACGAGCTCGGCCGACAAAACGCTTCAGTTTTACAGATCAAACCACTTTCATACGATATGAAGAGTGAGGTGGAATAAAATTAAAAAAAAAAAGAGTGGGTTGAGAGTAAAAAAGAAAGAAATGACAAAAGTTATTATTTTCGTGTTTTTCACTTTCATCCACATTTTTTTTAATTTTTATCTTGATTTGACTTTTAATTATATTTCACTCTACCCCTCGTGCAAACAAAGAGTCTACGTTGAGGAGTGGGGATCCCTTCTAAATCCCAAGTGAAAGGAGTGGAACTCCTTGGTGGAGCTCGCATACTAAAAATCAAGTCGTTCAAAATAAAGACCCTCTAGACATATGAGGTGTACCATGAATTTAATTATCTCAATTCGAAATCGATTCAAAGTTGGATTGACTGTTTGATGAAAAATGAGACTAAGATGGTCAATCCAATGGTTAAATAAACTCTGATTGAGGTAAAATAACCCCATATAACCGGAGGATATAAATTTTGAAAAATTGGTATTTCAATTTCTACCTGGACATACTTTTTTGGTATGAACCTTGGACAAACTCTTATGTTACCCTTGAATATCACTTATATTTAAGGGGTAACATAAGAACATAGGGGTTTGTTGCAAAAAAAATTTGTCCAGTAGACTTTTTGTTTCAATATGTGGCCCTTCGTGGTCAAATCCTTTTAACTCAGAATTGATCTAGATTAAATCCTGAGTAAATCCGGATTGGGGATCCTGGATTCATATTAAGTACATCGCTCCGTGTCGTACCGTCATTCCCCTTGTCTCATGCAACCTATCATCTTCTTGCTCATTTAAGATGACCCTCTGCATCCTTTCCGCGTGTCGCAGAACCATCTTCGCATCTCCCATCTCTCGCCACATCCACCATTACGTGGCACCAGAAGGTCTTTTAACTACTCAACCCCCACCTCACATTCCTCTATAAATACAGCTCCCATCTTCATGCATTTCCATCTGGAAAGCAAAATTATTGTTACTGAGAGTGGGCATAACAGCAGCCAGCGAAAACGAAACAGCTAGCGTTACGTTTGTGGTTGAGAAATTTCTCGAATCCCTATCGAATACGATGGCTTCAGGTCAGAGCAGGGAGGAACTTGACGCAAGGGCCAAGCAAGGAGAGACTGTGGTCCCTGGAGGGACTGGAGGAAAGAGCCTCGAAGCCCAAGAACATCTTGCCGAAGGTAAGTTCCATGTATCTTTCTCTATATACACATCTTACATATGTCTATCCAATCTTTGTTTTTGACTGATAGAATGTGATTTGTTTTTGTTCGACATGTGTAAGGTCGGAGCAGAGGAGGGCAGACGAGGAGGGAGCAGCTGGGAAAAGAAGGGTATCAGGAGATAGGGAGCCGAGGTGGTCAGACAAGGAAGGAGCAGATGGGGACTCAAGGGTACCGTGAGATGGGCAAGAAAGGTGGGCTGAGCACCACGGACAAGTCAGGTGGAGAGCGAGCGGCAGAATAAGGGATAGAAATCGACGAGTCCCAAGTTCAGGACCTATAACCAACAATCTTGTCTTCTACCCATTTTGGAGGGAGTAGTAGTTTGTAGGTTTGACATAGGTGTGACTGATCATATCAATAGGACTAAGCTGGTTTCTGTTTCTGTAAATGCGTTGGTTTTAGGCCCATGGGGGCATTGTATGTGGGTCTGTGGCTTGCAGTACATGGCCTTGTTCAAGTTGGGTTCAGGGTTACATATAGCCTTTGGTCGGGTTTGGTTTGGCTAAATATGTAATAGCTTGGCCTATGTTTTTTTTTTTTTTAAAGTATCTTGGCCTATGTAAATATGCTGTTTGTTGATGAATAGAAGGTAAGAGTCTCCCTCTTAACCTTTCAGTTTGGCGGCTTGGCCTGATGAATGCAGTTGTTAAAGCTCATTAAGCAGCAGTTCTTCTGTTCATCATGACTTCGGAACCTGTAGACGTCTGAGATTTATATAACTGTGTCCCAATCAGTATATGCGAACCGATAAATTTTGAATAGAAAGCCAACAACCAAACATCAGACCAAGTGTTATCTGTAAGAAACAAGTGGTGGTCCGTAAATTATCTATGAAGTTACGTTAGATTGGTCGAGTCAGCAATTTGTCTGGAGTCGACTGTTGGTCATGGTAGCTGGGGACTTGCTTGTAGGAGGATCTCATGTGGCTGGTCTCGACTATTTGTCGCGGTTACTTAGACCTGTGAATATAGCAGAATAGGGCAGGCCAAGCAAGCGAAAAACAGAGGGAATTAAAAGCAATTCGTGGGTCATCTGTTTGGGTCTTTACTTCACTATATATGTAAATTACCCATATAGTACTAACGTCACTTCACTTTACTATACACGTCACTTAATTAGGATCTTCACTTCACTATACATGTAAATTACCCATACACAGTACTAACAGAAGATGCTTACACATGAAAGATTACAGAAGCGGGAATTTGTCTCAACTATAATATTTACAGAAAAAAAAAACCTATTATATTCTTGTCGGTAGATCCATAGCACTGTAGTATGAAGCATTTCTAGGGTTATTGAAGAAATTGTAGGAAAAAGTAAAAGAGACAGTTAAAAGACAAAAATGATGGATGTAGTTATTTCTTTTCAGATGCTTTTTGAATTTTTCCATGAATAATTTTTTCCTTTTAATTTGATTCATAGGTTAATTAAGACTTCAAAATTAGGGAGGTCATTGAGTTAAATAAATTCGGTAAATGTGATTTACTACTAGGCCAATGTTTCAGTGGATTGACCTAATGGCTTACCTAAGTGAGCACTTCAGTGAGTTTTGCCGAGTGAAAAAAAGGATTTTTAAACTGCCACATGTTTATTGAGACGATTTGACTTTTCAAAATAAAAATGGGCGGTGTGGATACAATCCTAATCTTGATCCATTATAACAATACATCTTGGACTACTGGTTGATGGATTAGGCCAACCCAACAGGCATGGCGGAGCTGACGAGTGTTTTCTTTTTCTTTTTTTCTTTTTTCTTTTTTATTTTTTTTATAAATGGGAAGAGTAAGTTTTGGAAGTTGAGATCAGGGCTACAATTAGGGGTGTGCATAAATCCATCTGATCCGACAAAATCGACCGACTCGACCCGAACCGTAGCAAACGGGTCGGTTATCCAATTAAGGTCGGTTCGGATCAGTTAAAAAAACTGCAAACCCGACTGTGTCGGTTCGGTTCTCGGTTATATTTTTTGAGAACCGATTATAACCGACCCGACCTGCTATATATATAAAACATTAAAACTTATTTAACATATTCAACCCTACAATCTCTCTTTAACGCATATTCAAGAGATTCCTACCTACCAAAACCACGTACACACTTGCCAATGTTATAGCATTGTGCTAGCACAAACCATGTACACACTTGCCAATACTATAGCACTGTGCCAGCACGATTTCTGCACACTTTCCAATTCTACAGAATTTAAGCCGGTAATAAGGTTTGCTTTAATTAGTAAATCGATTTCCAAAGATGGTAAATCTAACTTCTAAGTTCTGAGAATATGAATACGTTTTGGCATTTTGAGTTTTGTAGCAGCCATCGCCACTATTCTCCACCGCCAGTCGCCACCGCTACTATTCTTCACTTTCTCACAATCTCATCCACCTAGTTGCCATTAACAAGGTACATAGTTGGATCTGGTGGTGGATATCCATGAAAAAATCGGGTTAGATCGGGTGATGGATATGGTGGGCACTAGTCGGGTCGGTTGTGGATCGGATAAATCCATTGTGTCGGTTCGATTCGGTTCACATAATATACAAACCGACATGGTCGGTTCGGTTGGCGGTTTTAACCCAAAATCGACCCGAACCGATCCATGCACACCCCTAACTGCAATGAGCCTGGATACCCTGACAGTCAATTACATATAATTTATTCTGTTATTTTTTTTATTTCAGAGAAGCAATTGAGGGTGCATTATGTTAATGGAAGAGATTTTACTTAACTGGCTGTTTTTTGACCGGTCTCAATGTTTGGTAGAAACACAGTATCCGGACTCGGGCTTACAATTATTAAACCGCACAGATTTCAGGTCAAATTTGAATAAGGGCTTTGGGCAGTCAACTGCTGGTTACTTCTTTATTTAGGTACATACATATACCAACGTAGCTATATTCCATCAATCACGCTCTAGTAATGAACTCTTACCTTAGTTATTCCATCAATCACGCTCTAGTAATGAACTCTTACCTTAGTTAAACCACAAAACTCATCTAGAAGCATTTTGAATCAGAAATTAAAGCAGCCTCTGATCGTGACTGAATGTGTCTAAAATCAGAATAACAGCTTCCTGCTCATGAACTTTGCGAGAGTTAAGTCAAATTAACCAAATTAGTCGTTTATTTTTTACTTTTTTTCCTCCGTCCAGCCATTAGTTGAGGAGTGGTATTTTAACTCGAGGACCTATGGATTGAATTAGGGGTGTATAAAACCCGTACCCAACCCATCAACCCGACCCAATCCATCAAAAACCGACCCCAACCCACGGCACAACGGGTCAGGTACAGATCCAAATGTGTAACCCATTTTATAAACGAATCGGTTATATATGTAGTACATATCCGATCCATATGTACCCGACCCAACCCTACATAATACAAACGGTAACGTTTTATATTTTATTTATTATATTGCATATAATAAAATATGTTTGATTCTTGCCTCTTTAGAAATATATATAGTACATATTCGACCCACTTGTGCACTTGCGTTATACTGCTGGTAATAAGCCTGGTATTGTAATATATGAAATATTATGAAATCATGAATCTATGCAGGGAGCAGGGGGCTATGAACTAACGTGGAGTATGGAATATGAATAATTTAGTTACACTTACAACATTGATTCTTATACAGGTACAACCCATTTAAATCCAACCCTACCCGACCCAATCCAAACTAGTATAGGTTCAGTTAAGGGGTTAATAAATGTTTAACTCATACTAGTTTGGGTCGGATGGGGTATTTAGCTAAATCCAACCAAATCCTACCCATGTACACCCGTAGATTGAATGTGAGTGTGTGTGAAACATCAAATGAAAACAAAGAAAATAGAGCAAAGAAAAAACCTCAAACACCAAAGACCAAGAAAACTTTACTGCCACCTAGAAACAACAATACCACCTCAAATCTATCACGAGTGTTGGCCAATTTAAATTTATCTGCGTGCAAATTATAGAATGATACCTGACTCGACTCACTGATTTGCAATGGATTTGCTGATTGTTGCAGGTTCTCGAAGCACATTTTTCAAAACCTATATAAGCTAAAATTCATTGCCCCATCTTCAACGGTTATATAAGCCAATTATCTTTTAGGTTTAAAGAATTTATAAATAAGCCTATATGGTTCGAACAATTAGTGATACATTTAATACTTTTTTTTTCAATTTAATATCTTTCATATCTCCAAAATCAACCGTCCTAATGAGAATGGACAGCCACCATGAGGCTTTGTTAAGTTTTTATGTAAATAGCATCTTCGCCCTTACTTCCATATAACAAAAATGCCACTAAGCATAGATTGGGTCAAGTATAACCAATAATGAGTATAGGAGTTGATTCTCATTCTAATCTATTTGGATTTAGTGAAATGTAAGCTCATATTAATAAAAGTTTATTATGCATTATAGAAACTCTAAATACTACAAGCTTTAAACAAAAAAGAAGTTCAAGCTTTTAAAATTTTGCACTATGTATTAAAAGGATTAGCAAATGTTTCATTTTACTAAAAAAAAACTTACACAAGGTTAATGATTTTGGGACATGAAAGGTATTAAAATAAAAAAGTAAGAATACATCACCAAATATTCAAACCACAACTAGGGGTGTTCATTGGTCAGATTGGGCCGGGCTTAGCAACATTTAGGCCTGGCCCGACTTATAAACTGTAGGCCAGCCCGGCCTGACCAGAATCGGGCCATAACAATATAAAGCCCGAGCTCAGCCCAAGTTAGATTTATAATTTAAAAACTTGGTGCTTTATCTCAAGAGTAGCTTGACCGGTTTGGTAATGCATTATTATATCAGATTTATAGTATTGGAATCCCAACACCACCATTTTGCTGCCACCATTATTATACTCAAGCCAGAGCGTCGGCCTTAAGGAATTTGAAAGCAGGACCTCCATGTTAAAATTAGACTTTCTAACACACGAATATTTTAAATGTGAGTTACATTTTAAATTATAGAAATTCAATACAATATATCAATAAATAAATAAAAAAATGGAAAAAAGTAAATGCTTGTTTATTTACTTTTTTTTCTTGACGTAATATTGTTCGAGAGAATTCATGACATGGTGTGATAGTTTCTCTTATGATATCTACAATAGATTTTTAAAATTTAACCTTTGAGTGAAAAAAAAAATTTCTTGAATTTCCATATTCTCAGGTTGAAAGGAGAATTCGCTAATTTGAGTAATGTGTACAACCAGACGACAGGGTGGACGATACAATTTCCGGAATCTAGAGAAACAAAAACAGCGGAGAGAAAGAGGAGAAATAGAGAATAGCAGAGCAGCAAATCAAAGCACATGCTCTCGTTTTGCTTTCATTTCCTTTCCTTCTCTTATTAGGGAAAGAAAGGCCTCTCTCTGCTCATCATCTCTCTCATCTCCTCTTCTGTTGCAATTGCAATGGCAACAACGGCACCAGTAAAAGAAGCCGAAATGGAAAAGAGGGCAAAAGGAGGAGAAAGAGAACGTACCACAATCCCACCCTACATGAAAGCCATTTCGGGTTCATTGGGAGGGATCGTGGAGGCTTGCTGCCTCCAGCCTATTGACGTCATCAAGACGCGGCTACAGCTGGATCGGTCGGGCGCCTATAAGGGGATCGTGCACTGCGGGGGCACGGTGGTCCGCACGGAGGGCGTGAGGGCGCTGTGGAAGGGGCTGACGCCCTTCGCCACCCACCTCACCCTCAAGTACACCCTCCGCATGGGCTCCAACGCCCTTCTCCAGGCCCCCTTCAAGGACCCCACCACCGGCCACATCTCCAATCGCGGCCGCCTCGCCGCCGGATTCGGCGCCGGCGTCATCGAGGCTCTCCTCATCGTCACCCCCTTCGAGGTAGATATCTATCCCACCAATCTCCACTTTCTTTTTCTTCTGTCTGCTGCTTCTTCTCTCGTGTTTTTTCCTTTTCTGATTAAGGATTTAGGTCGGTTCTGTGGTGGTCTGAGGGTCTATCTGAAATTGTTAGAAGGGATTGCTGATTGGGTAACAAGTAGATTTTTCCAAAACATCCGCTTCTAGATGTTTTTTTTTTTTAAGATTTCCGAACAACTTTGAAATGAAAGAACAAATTTTTTTTGGATGGATTGTGAAGGAAATGGATGTGCTTGAGAAGATTTCACTGTCCTCTGTGAAATCTTATTATCTTGTGTATTCAATGAGATTTCTTCAATATATTAGCTTTGATCCTTTTTTTGGTTGGTTGCTACACTCAAATTGATAACTATTACCTCCCACCACTTCCCCACAAGATTTAACATGCAGATACCTTCTAGAGTGTCCGACTATCCTTTCCAAATCTCCATCACAACTTAACAATACAGCGCCGCCACCTCGCCGCCACCACCCCCCTTTTTTTTTCTTTGATGGTTCTTCGGATTTTCGAAACCAACATCATATACTTGTGGTTGCCTTTTCCCCAACCAAGGGCCATTATTTGGCTGTTAAAAACGGGTGAGATGTGATTAGATGCAATACCCTCTTAGCAGATAGGGCATTCAACATCAACAGGGCATATTTTTTTTAACTGAAGTTTTAGTTATTTGCAGGGCCATGTTCTATGCTGCTTTCATCACTAGTTTTGTGGGTGTCAGGCATAAATGGAGTTAGTTGATGGGTTTTTTAATTGTTTGTCTAATATGTTTAAGAGTATAATATTGGTAGAGTTGGCATAGTATGGCCAAATATATAAGGTGTGACAATGAGCAATTAGATTATTACTAGTGAAGCCCACTGCAAAATCTCAAGTAATTCATATAGAAGAAATCCTTTGGTGATACCTATTAGACTGACTGGACCGAATTTATTCAGACTTGAGAAAATGTGAGTTTTTATCAAGTAGGTGCAATGAAAACAAGCAGAATTCCAGTTCAAAATATGGAGCAAAGCCATACTCATCCTTCAAGAAACTCTCTTAATTCTGATGTTAGTTTAGAAGGGTTGGAAGGAACACAAAAAAATTAAGAGGGTGCTATACTTAGATGCAACAAAAAGTCAACCACAAGTATGGGCTACAACTAATCAAAGGAAGCAGACAAACTTTCCATGATTCGGTTACATTATCACATCTTTAACAATCCTGTTATGTAAAACCACTGGCCCAAACATTCCAAACCAGCTCAGATTATTATTGGAGACTTGGATTATTTCAACAATATACATAAAATTATAAAATGACTTTTGCCCCTTTAATTCTTACAGAGAATCACATCATTTGCTGATGACCATAACATTTGCAACAACAATGAGACTTGTTGGAAAAGGAGAAGAAGAATTAGGGCCTAGTTCAACAACAAAAGGATGAGCAAATTAGCCTAGTGGCAAGTTATCAGTCATCTGCTTTCTATTTATAATATATACAAGATTCCAGTTGTACCTTGGAAGCAACCAGTTTCATGAATTCAAGAAAAAAAAAAAAAAAAAAAAAAAAAAAAAAAAAAACAGAATAAATGTATACTCTCTGCAAAACCAATCACCTGGGTAGGAAAAGAAGCATATCTCGCTCAAACAACGGAGAGAGGAAAAAAATGAATTTCCAGTATTTGACAGATTACATTCTTTGAATAACACACCCCAAAAGGGCAAAAGTTGACAATCACATCACTTGGAAAGATATCATTTCCGACAACAAAACATGGCATCTCACAAGTATGTAACAATGAAAAAAAAAAACTTCAACTGCACCGTTTATTGTGTTGTTGAAAGATTCGGCTACTATAAAATGGCATCAATGGTTCTCGAATTGATCCTTTGCTGCAATTTTAGGCATATAATGCAAGTTCTACGATTCCCAAAAAGTTCCAACCTCATTTGGGACCTGAAATTTATGGACCAACCTCATTTGGGACCTGGAATTTATGTAAAACAATTTCAAATTCATGGTAAACAGAACCAAGTAAAAAAAATTGTATGAGTAATACACTAAAACCTCAAAGGGAAAAAAATTGATGGGTATGTGATACACTTACTTAAATGAAAAGGTCATGCTTGAGCACTCCATAAGCAAAGAATGAGATGCTCATCGAGAATGTAGAAAGTGAAAGATAATAAATTCCACAACGGTAAGTATGCTAACATTTGGGAGTCAGTGGTTCAACATTTGTAACAGGATAATAAATAGTTTTCAATGAGCATACTATGATAAATAGCAAGGAAGCAAACATGGATATGAGAGTAGCAAAATTCAAAGATGCAACAAAGACTTATCGCATAGGACATATTACCCTCATGCTAAGAAATCCAATGAATGCAACTACACCAAAAAACTACAATCAATAATCCAACCATCTTCACCTGCCAATAATATTTGGAGAAAATGAGTAACAAAACCAAGCAAATAAAAAACCCAAAGAATTAGAAGAACAGGTGACAGGAAGATTAAGTGGAGAAAGTCTACCTTATTTCGCCTTCTTGACATATATGATAAATATGATTATGTATATCCATTGGAAAGTGGCCCCAGTGCAATTGATAGTAGCAACCAAGATAATACCTGGTGATATCATGGGAAGGCCATACTAAAAGGGTGATCAAGTAGTTAAAGAGGGCATATATGTAGGGTAACCCTGAAAATTGTTCAGTAAACCTATTCCTAACGATTCGCTGAAATGTTGGTCCGAATGTACAGTGGAAAATATTAACCACAGTGTAAAAGATAATTCATTCTTATCCTTTTGCAATGGCAATAAAAGATGACGGAAAACTTACATTGGTGATATGAACCACCCAAAAGCGAAGATGTTACCTGTACGCAAAACACCCTGATGGTTATCCAATTCCTTACTGAATGCAAGGATTGTGAGCATCATTTTAGAAAAACATGTCTTTAGTGTGAGCAGGGGTGTAGAGGTATGAATGACAATGCCTAAAATATAGGGAATTGAGAACTCATGCCATTGGAGAGTCCTTGCAAATAAAGATAGAGGAACTTCCTGAAGTTGAGTGTGCTTTTGTTCATCTTGACTTTGAGTGTGATCATAAGCCAGAGCACTCTGTTCTCAATAGGCTGCCCAACAGTGAGCCTTGACATGGATTTGAGACTTTTGAGCATTTGTTTTCTTCCCTACATCAATTCAACAATGTTGAGCGTTTGAAACCCAACTGTGGTGTAGTAAAATAGAACAGGTGATATACCTACAGCTCACATGATCATCCAAGTCATATGTGCTACATGGTTATTCAAGTGATATGTGGCTACAAATTGGAATGCTGTGGTGGTTATTCAAGTGATATGTGGCTACAAATGGGAATGATGTGGCTACCAAAAAAACTTTTATTGCTCATCACCAATAGAGCTTTTGTCGTCCATCAACTGTCACTAGAGTGCATCAAATTGTCCTTTGATAGGTAGAGTATGCTTGATTTTTTTTCCTAAAGTACCTTTCTTGATACTGTGGACCAAGAATTTCCATCAAAACATGAAATGATTTGAAAACAATAGGTTCAAGTAATGAGAAGATGTTTGAATTCCACTATTAATGATTTCATTGCTTAGTCCGAGTAAAGTATTCCTGTTTTTATTTTTTATTTTCCTTTTGATGGCTTGATTTATGACACATTGGTGAATGAGGAGAATCCTAGGTAGAAAACAGCCACTTTTGATATTTAATTTTCTGAGGAATGTGTCCATCATGAGAGAGAGAGAGAGAGAGGCATTTACATAGCTTCATGATCTGCCGTTTAAAAAAAAATCAAATCCATTTATACTATATTAAGCTAGGAGGTTCTGCCGTTTAAAAAAAAAATCAAATCCAATTATACTATATTAAGCTAGGAGGTTTTGGATTTGATTTTGAGCGTCGGTTATAATTTTTATCGACGGTTATGTAACTACACATGCAACTACCCACTCATTTTTCCATCAAACCACTCATGTTTCAGTTATTCTTATGTAACCATACCCTTTTTGCTCCAATTTCTCAATTTCTTTTTTATCCAACTTGTTCCATGGAAAGAGGTAATTTTTTTTAATATGTGATTATTTATTTTGCAGTGTAGGGAGATACCATTTTGAGCACGGGTTATTGGGCTAGTTTAGATTAAGCACATGATATTGACTATGGTGATATTGACTCGGGCTTGGCTCGTTTTGTGTGTTCATGGGTTTGATCTGGCCTAGATTAGATCTGAGATTTCTTAATTTTTCAGTAAAACAAGTTGAATCTCTCTAACAGTTAAAAAGCTACTTTGAATGCCAAATAAGATGGTTGATTGAGATTTCCATAATATTAAAGATGGCTATTTGTTAGCAGTAGTTCTCAACCGAGCAAAACCCAACCTATTATCACCTCCTACTTGCAGCGAAGGAGATAAAACCAGATCACTCCCGCCTATTATCTAGTGTAAAGATGATGAAGGCAAGGTATTCATTCCCATTAAACAGAGGTAGAAGACTCCAACCAAGAAGATAGAGTAGGATGGAAAATTGATATTTGGAAATGAAATGAATGACTGTTTTTTTTATAGAGATGTTTCGTAATAAATATGTAACTTGCCAGATGAGCCATTCATTAGGGGGCAGGTGCCTTGACTTAGGGTTTGTAGATAACTGAAATAAGAAGCGCAAGGTAAAAAATTCAGAAAATGAAATAAGAAGCCATAAAATGGAGCAATCTAGAAAAGAAGCAGACCCTTGAGCTTTGATTATTACGGAGAGATGGGAGGAAGAGACGGAAGGAGGAGATGGTTCTTTGTTTTTTTTATTCAGGGTTATTTTTTTGAGAGAGGGATAATTATCTTCGATTCAATTTTTTTCATTTATGCCCAACAGATGTCCCTTATGGGATTAACCACACAACTTCGGTACATGCAGTGGGGCCCTGGGTGTGTAGAGAAAACAAAATGTCGTTTCTTCTTTTTTATAAAGGTGTATAGATATAGATGTATAGATATAGATTTATGCCCAACAGATGTCCCTTTGGTGATAGGAAACTGCACAAACAACTACTTAACATCCCCCCTCGCGCGGGACACCGCCCGGATCCGAAGCACACGCCCGCACAAGACTATAATGCGGCATGGGGCCTTTTTGGCCTGCGCATTTTGCGCCCGCACAAACACACAATGCGGCATGGGGCATTTCTGCCCTGCGTGGTTTCGAACTCGAGACCTCAGGCTCTGATACCATATCAAAGTTGCTAGCCAGTAATCCCAAAACCAATTGGTTTGGGATTACTGGCTAGCAACTTTTCTGAGGACAGATCCTTGATCTGTTTGCTGCACGACAGAGAGAAGGATTCTCACTGATAGAGTCCTTGTGGCTCTTCAAAAGATGAACACTGGTAGCCTTTACAAGACTAGCTCTGATACCATAACAATCGTAGCATGTAATAGAGATTTTGATCTATAATTTTTGTGTCCCATTCATTGGAGATTCTCTCCCATTATATAGAATGCAGATGCCTTATCAAAGGCTACAAATCAGGCTACAAATCAACTAATCAAATTAAATCTAATTACAATCAAATTAAGGAAAGAATCTGTGCTCTAATTACAATCTAATCAAATTAAGGAAGGAAAGAAATCTGTGCAATATTTGACCGAATCCAACGAGATTGGATGTCACCATATTGGTCCCAAGTGGGCCTGAGCCATCTTGTATTTGACAACTTCGGTACATACAGTGGGGCCCTGGGTGTGTAGAGAAAGCAAAATGTCGTTTCTTCTTTCTTTATAAGGGTGTATAGATTGTTGTTGTAGTTTTTTTTTTTAATGGATAGGAGTATAAGTGATGGGTGGTTGAGATTGAGTTGTGGTTTCTTTTGCTTTAAAAACCTATTCGAACATTGTAGAGTAGGATGGTAATGAGTCCCCATGTACCCAACCACCACCAAACTGGGAAAAGATCATGGTCTCAACCTCATCCTGACCTGTTTTCAACCCTATAATGTAGAGCACTCTTTTGGGCAAGACGACTTGAAGCACTCACTTTGAGAGATTCCCTCTTCCCCGTCTGTTTGCTGGGTGAATTCTCATCTTCTATTTCTAACAAATATTCCCACTTTCTTTGTCTTTTTGGCGGTTGGATTATATTATCAACAAATGTCCCCAAAGTATTTGAGCACTGTTGAAATGTACATAGAGGTGAACTAATTCTCTTGTTTGAGAATACATGGAACTGATGAAAGGGATAGATCACCTACTCTCGTAAAGGTGAGCAACTGTTAGTATTTCATCTTCTGTAGCTGTCTAGTAGAATGCTTCCACTCTAAGGGTAAGCATATCCTATGTGTTCTGGTCAACCAGGATGAGTGTCGCCAGCTGGCTGAAGAAGATCATGGAAGAAAGTCCGTCTCAAGAAATTCCCAGTGGATTCTACCTCCAAATCCTCATGTCGGTTCACCTTTACAAGATCACATCGTCAAGAAGATAAAACTCTCATATTCTTATCTCTTCACTCTCTAAGACCTCTTCTAAAGAAAAGATTCCTTATGGTCCTTCTGCAAGGACCCTAAACACTTCCACACGAAAATTTCTGAGAGTAAGAAGACCTTAATATTGTCCTGGAAACTTGGACTCTATATTTCAACTGCTGTAGGTGTTGCAAAGCTTGCTTGTTTTCCCCTTCCAGTTCCCTCCTTCCTCCTCCCTGCATTATCAGCAGGAAGGGAGTTCGGAATCTATGTTCCCAGGCTTCCATTGTGTTTCTCTGTCTGTTCCATCCCAGCCTGCATTTCCTTTAATGTCAGTTCTGCAGCCTGCATTTCACTTTGCTGCTCCACTTTAAAGAAGGTCCTGCCTCTTACCTCTCTTGTGTTGTTCCTTTTGTGTTCTCACTCCTTTTGCCTGCTATGGCAGTGTTGTTTGGACTATTTCTCTGAGGTATTTTCTTCTTCCAACCACTTTTGAAGATCATCTAGAAAGCTAATGCTTAGATTAGGGTCAGTTTTCTCTTTTCTATGTTTAACTTTTCTAAGAGTGAATACACCGACCGTTTTATCACCTAGCAAGATATACATTTGATGTGGGAGCATCATCTGCCTGGGCATTAAGGTCTCGATATGTCCTCCGATTTTAAGAATGGGATTACAGCTTCTGATGAGTAAGAATATAAGGAGAATTTTCATTAATCTTTTGTTTTTTCCTATATCAAAATGATATTTTGCAACAAGATATGCTTTTGCCTTACTGATAATGGCTATTGCTTTTGTCAGACTTGAATTGTGTGCCTGAAAGCACCTGTTGGTGATGTCAGCAGGGCATCACCGCATTTGAAAATTCTTGATTTACAAATTTATACCCCCTTTCACTAGAGTATATACGTATCTCCCTTATTTAGGCCCAATTTCAATATAGTATCCACCATTTCATTTGCTCTCATGTTTACATGGGCGAATGATACCATTACGGGCTCACTCAACTCTTTGATTTCTCTTGGTATGGGAATGAACTTCCATGGCTCGTTATCCATGTGCAACCCCACACATTTGCATTTAAGTAAATGAAATGAAGGGTGTTTTCAAGGCTATAATCCAAATGGAGAGAAGATTAATTTTGAGACCATAATATTATTCCTTTCAGGAAAGTTAACAGTATCTTCCTGTTTATGTTGCCCTTTAAAAAAAAAAAGGAAAATCTCAAATGCAACGACAGAAACTCAGAAGGGCACAAAGGGGGGTTTACTACGAAACTGTTCTGGCAGCATGATAGATTTAGATGAGTTCTAAACCTGTTGTTAGATGCATAAGAATAAAAGTGTGAGGAGAGTGAATATGCTGCTGGAATAAATTATGGTGTTCTTCTCATTTTGTGCTTGACAACAGATGTGCCCCTAGCATATCTTATAAAGGGGTTTGGAACAGGGACAAAAAAGGGGAAAGGCCATTTGGCATGAAATAGAAATACAATAGAAGATCTGAGTTTCTAAGATTTGATATCCGAGCTCCCCTACTTGCTGTTTGATGCTTCATTGAGACTGTAGTGCTCTCTGAAGCAGTGTTGTTTTTGGTTCCTTGCGCGCCCCATTTTTGAGATGTACACTTTGGTGTTTCCTGTTACTTACTCTTAAATTTTTGAGATGTTATTTTGAATGGTTTTCATGTTTTTTTGCATCCCAGCCAAGGATTTATGTCTTGTCTTCAAGATATACATGTCCAAGATCTGGCTCAAGTTGGCTTTCTGGTATACACAATTCCATCATAATGGTTTTAAGAGGAGCATCAATGAGACATGTATCATCATCACTGCCATTTCATCACAGCATTGTCCCAACCATGTTAGGGTTGGCTACATGAATTTTGTCTCTCCATTCCAATCATTATTAATGAGACACGTGTGATTGTGTCATAACAGAATTCCATAGACCATTTATCTCATTATATGGTAGGCCAACCGTGGAAATAAAATGGCATAAAATTGCACTCCATCGATGAACTCAACAGGGTCATCAGTGGCTGCAATGAGGCAGTGAAAATAATTGGCAATGGTCCACTTCAATAAGGTTTTTGGAATTGTCCATGTTGCATTTAAAACAGGGCGTCCCCATGAGATTATCTAGATGAACATTCATCCAAGGATTAGAAAGTTTACGAAGTCCGAGAAAGACTCAGCCTTGACCGAGTCAGTCCCATGGGACTCAGGACCCAAATACATGGGACTTGGGCAAGTCGTACAAGGACTCCGCCTAGTCCCATGTAACTCGGGCAAAAGTCAGCTGAATTGCACAGTAATGTGACTCAACTGACTATAAAAGGCCTCTTTTTCCCTTAAAACCTTTATTCTTACATGAGGTTTTTACTTTGGAAGAGGTTTTTAGTTGTGGGGAGTTACAATATTGTGTTTTAAAAAACTCATATCTCACTATTTTGAGAGATATATCCAACTCAAGATTGAAAGGCAGTATTCATCCAAGTGGGGGGTTTTTGGGTTCAAAAGGTTAAGAGGCATATTTTCATGGTTCTACTTATATACAAAGTTGAGAATAGATGTTGTGTTG
This sequence comes from Litsea cubeba, assembly GCA_012931725.1. Taxonomy (NCBI): domain Eukaryota; kingdom Viridiplantae; phylum Streptophyta; class Magnoliopsida; order Laurales; family Lauraceae; genus Litsea; species Litsea cubeba. The sequence goes on from CM022947.1 coordinate 134,999,616, forward strand.
TAGGTTTTAGCCATGATTAATTGCAACTGTTACTAATGCTAATTGTTGATGCTTAATAACACTTTATTGAGTCACAAAATGCACTTAAATTATGAAAATATATTAAAATAAAAAAGAAAGATTCTGCAAATTTTACACAGGTGGGGAAATTTTTTTCTTTCTTTATTTTCAAGATTTTTCAGATGATTTTTTGGGACTCAGAAAGGGACTTGGCTGAGCAAGGCCAACTTGTCCTGACTCAAAGGGGACTGACTCAGGTCCTAAGTCTGATTTTTCAATACTTGCATTCATCATGCTCATGTATCATGGGTTTCACATAGGGGTATGTCACAAGTGTCAAATGAATGGGTGTCTGATAGCATCAATGTTATGGTTTGCTAGATGTAGCTGTGTTCTTTATAGTTTTAATTGCATAATTTTGCTTCAAAATCTTTATATCATTTCATGGTTGTAGGTTGTAAAGATTAGACTGCAACAACAGAAGGGACTAAGCCCAGAGCTTTTGAAATATAAGGGCCCCATACATTGTGCACGTACGATCATTCGTGAAGAGGGGATTCGTGGGCTCTGGGCAGGTGCAGCACCAACTGTGATGCGTAATGGAACAAACCAAGCTGTTATGTTCACAGCCAAAAACACATTTGATGTTGTCTTGTGGAAGAAGCATGAAGGTGATGGGAAAGTCCTCCAGCCATGGCAATCCATGATATCTGGCTTCCTTGCGGGATTTGCAGGACCTGTGTGCACAGGCCCATTTGACGTTGTGAAGACGAGGCTGATGGCGCAAGGCAGATCTGGTGGCAATCTCAAGTACAATGGTATGGTCCATGCAATCAAAACCATATTTGTAGAGGAGGGATTGACTGCATTGTGGAAGGGGCTGCTGCCTAGGCTTATGCGGATTCCTCCTGGCCAGGCCATCATGTGGGCTGTAGCTGACCAAGTGACAGGCCTTTATGAGAGACGATATTTACACAAAGCACTCGTTTAAGTAGGCAATCTATTCTTTCCTCAATTCCGTTCTACATCCATCCTTGCTTTTGTTTTATGCACTTAACCCTTAAAAACATTTTTGGAAGATCAAATATTTTCAATGGGCCCAACGAGGGTTGAATGGGAAGACATGATCCTGATCCTTGGCTCGGAGAAGTCATCTCACTAGACTACTAGAGGTCTACTGCTTAAATGGGTGACCATAGTATTAGATTGCCCTTTTCATTTCTGCGCCAATTGAGCAGTGGGTTCCCAGCCTAGCTGACTGGATCTGCGTTCATAGTCCTGCTATTTTACATGCTGGTTTGAATTCTATTTCAGCAAATGATTCAATTGGAAGCCTTCCATACAAATTGCGCACTCCACGGTTAATTAAACTGTTTGGCAACCGTTCAAGTCCCCTCCTAGATTACATGACTTTGTACTAATGGAGTATGATTCCGGCTATTCCTGCCAAATGAATTTGTGTGACCAGGAATTGTATTTTCTGATTGATTGTTGTGCTGAGGTGAGAAGCTATATTTGGAACTTCGTTTCAATTTGAATGCATCAAGTAAAATAATTGAGAAGTTTGTTCATCATGGTTGTTATTATTATTATTTTGTTGATTGCATTTTTCTCATTTTTTGTTGTTTATTGACCAGGGCTGCAAAAAGGTCCAACCGGCTGGGTTGTCTTTAAACATAGACGGGCCATGGGCTGGGACCAGGTTGGGTCAAAGCACTTGAATGACCTGTTTGGGCCAGTACCAGGGCAATGGCATAGTATCAGTTTTAAAGACAGTAGGGTCGCTTCGGGTGGACTTATTATAGCTTTGGGAATGTGGGGTGAAGGCTTGTGGAGAAGTTCCAACACCCACAATCGGTGGGATTCACTCCTATTGAATTGAATATTTCCTATTGGAGGATTTCACTCATAAACAGTGGCAAAGGGTCTCTTGGAACCTACATTGCAAAGTTTTTGACTTAAGAGAAATCCTTTTTCCTTTGAGGTTTGACTTTGAGAAATCTTGAGTTACAAACTCCGTAGTGGAGCTCAGCCATTTAAATTCTCATCTGTTCAAAATAAATGCCCTCCAAGTGTTTGGTTTGCCTAAATTTGACTTATAAGAGTTGGTGCCACCTAAGATTGATTGTTAAGTAAAATTGTGGTCATGAATATGCATAAGTTTGTATTAATTATATTTTTAATCAAATGATCAATCTTAAAATGGGATATGCTTCTATTAGAGTAAACTTTGATGATAACCTATTATTGGAAAGACTCCTTATTTTGAGAGGTCTAAATTTTAAATTCATGATCTCTACTATGGAGTTCCACCACTTAAGTGAAAATGTGAAAAGAGGACCAAAATGAGATTCTTTATAAATGATGACATCCGATTTATGGAGATTTCAAGATCTCTCCCTCTCACACACACTACTAGATTTGACTGAGTATGGGTTATAAGATTGAGAGCAAACAAAAGCCCAAGTTTGAACCTAGGACCAATGAAAATTTTCATATCTAGGTCTGACCATATGGATGGATCCTATCCAAACCAGACCCATTGCAACGATCCGGGTCTTGGTTGAATAAGAGTTTCCTCTTAGTAACTCGGGTTGAGATCAATGCTATATATGAACTTATTCAAAATTAATTATCTTATAATCTGAGTTTATATTCTGATGGCTAAACAAAGTGTTATAGTGAGAGACACTCTCACCAAGTTGGTGAAAGATATGTGGGGGCCCTTACATTTAAGTTGGGGGAAGGCCCCCACCTATCTCTCATAAACTTGGTGAGAGTGTCTCTCATAGGAGCACCTCCCTATAAGTTAATACTTAATACTAAGGGCTTGTTTGGATCGTCTTATTTTTTTTACCGTCTTATCTGTCTGAAAAAGATCTGTGAGTTTAAGATCTTATTAGAGCTGCGAGTTTAAGATCTGATTAGTTGTTCTGTAATAAGATCGTTTGGCAACACCCGAACGCTATGAGATCTGAATTGAATAAGACTGTTTGGTAATGCATCTTATCCATGTCTTAAGTTAAGGGTAATTTCTGTCATTTTTTAAAAAATGATTTCAAGCCTGAAAAACATCAGTGACACTCCAAATTTGTTTCTTTTTAAACTCGGAGAATGCCCAGTACACTCTATATTTTTTGTTATAAAATATAATTATTATATATTTTTTATGTTTTTTTATTTAGCTATATTAATTTAATATTTTATTATATATTGTTTATAATATTATTTTTAATATAATTATATATTTTATAATTAGTTTTATTATATTTATTTTTTGATGTTTTTATATGATTATTATTTTATCTAAATTGTAATTTTATGTTTTGTTATTGTTTTTAATAATTATGTTTATTAATTTTTTTATTTGTATTAGTTTTATTATGTTTTTTTATTATTATATTATTATTTATTTTTCATTAAATAATATGTTATTAATGTTTTATATTAATTATTATTATTTAAATTTTTATCATATTATTTGTTTATTTCTCTTTAATTTAATTTTTTTTTGTTTATTTTGTGTTTTGTTTTTTATTTTATTATTTATAATTGTCTTATGATTGTTTTTATCATAATTATTAATTTTATTATCATAGATTATTATTTATTTATTATTATTTATATATATATTTTTTTAATTATATTTTTATTTTTGTTTCATTTATATTTATATGTATATATTTAATTTATTAATTGTTACATAGTTGTAATTGTGTTAATATCTTATTTTTTATTTATTTATTTATATATATATTTATTAAATTATATGATGAATTTTTTTCAATTAATAGTCGTTGAATATTATATTGTTTTTGTTATATGTTCATTTTATTTTTATCGATATAATATTAATTATTTAATTTGTTAATTAATAAGTGTTAGTATTATGTTTTTAATCATTTATTTATTTTTTAAATGTTATATGTATATTATATTATGATAAAGCGTTTGTATTAAATTTATTTTTATTATATGTTTAATTAAATTTTATTTTATAATTATTTTTTTATTTTATGATTATAATTATTTGAGGGCTGCAATCGTTGATATTGGTGAGGGTTATTACGGGAATTTTAAAAGTTTTGAACTGTCTTACCGCTTAAGATGTTAGGGTCTTAATTCCAGGAGCTGGATTTTTTGCTCCTAGAATTAAGATAAATCTCGTCTTAAATAACAAGTCGTCTTAGTGCTTAAGACATGTTGTTATAGCACACCAAACAATCTTATTTATTTTTTTGTCTTAGCGCTTAAGACACAAGACATTAAGACCCAAATTTAAGACGATCCAAACATTACCTAAGTGTTCATTATAAGTTAATACTAACTTGGTATTGATTACCTTTTTGCCAAAAAAAAACTTGAGTCATTAATTCTAATTTAATTAATTTACATAAGACTTTACGGGTGCATTGCACATATGTCATGCTAGCCTTTTTGCACACGTCCCCATATATATAAGAGTCCGGATTTGGTGAGGCTTTACCCTACGGTGATAGTGGGCGGACCAATCACAGTTCACCGTGGCCCGTAGGCTGCCCTTACGGTAACGTGGTGGACCATGCCCCCAGTCACCGCGGGTTAAATCCCTCGTAGGATCCTGATTCTATTTATAATTGGTGGGACTTTGTAATTGAGCATGGAGTGACCTGGTCCGTGCATTTCATATTGCCTACCATGACTCTCAGTCTCTATGTACATATTTTAATACTTGTCTTAAGCTACTGTACTAAGTATGCAAACTTCCCATAATTAAGATTTGGATAACTTTTAGGCTTTGAAGAGTGTACCTTCTATTCTTTTATAGTCTTTTTCCTCAAAAGTAATACCTTTCAAATTAATTATTTGAAAATGAATTGCTGTTTTGATGATTAAATAAAATAGGATCATTATTTATTAATTAATATTTAATTTATGTATTAATTTTAATTCATTATTCAATTTGCATGAAACTTAATCCGTGCATCACACGAGCTTTATTCTAATATTAATCAATTATAAAAAAAATCATAATGTGAGAACTTTCTAACTAAGATCAACCATAGAAGTGTCACACATTCATTATGGTTAGAGAAAATCACATTTATGTAGGTGTCACAAATTTATTATGATTAGGCAATGTTCCCCTATAAAAGGGGAATGTTCATATGCATCTTTCCCTCACCATAAAGTGAGGGACACTCCCCTTTTTTCACATAAAAAGTACATTTTGTACCTCATAGGAAAAATTTTCAAAAAGGGAGTGTACCATATGAATGTTCCCCTTATATAAAATATATCATTCTTTTCTCTTACATTCATATATACATATTATGTGTTTGGGTTGATGAAGTTCACGTACTCTCCTAAGTGAATGAAAACAATAAATTAGAAACCAATCGTTACATTCAAAAACAGTAGTTTTTTTTTTTTTTAATTAACAAAACGAACAGATAAGTCTCAATTCAGAAATGCATGTTTTTGTAAGGGTTACAATTTGCAATAATTCGGTCAATGCACATTCTGGATCCAAGTCCATTTAGTAGACTTGACATGCATCTAGTCTCACGGGCTGGACTCAGATACATAACCCTTAATGGCCCAAATCTAGGCCCATTTTAGTCATTGTAGGCCCATATATATTTTTTATTTCTATATTGTGTAATTCAATAAAATAATATTAACATTAAGGGCCTATTTGTTTGTATGAAAAAAAAATGAGCATCAAATAGTCTTTCCTATTTGAGAATTGAATCAAGAAAAGATGGAAAATGAGTAGCGAGCCATTATTGTAGATATTCAAATCCTAGGAAAGTCCAGGTCTAATTTACGTTACTCCGCTTCACCCTCACGTGTGGTAATAGTATCTTTGATACTCACCTCTTTAATAATTTTTCCTATGTGTTCAATTTCTTTATATTCTAATGCCAACGAACAAGTGCAAAACGTAGTCTGACTTTTCCAATTTTTATAAATTTGTACTTCATTTTAAACCCCATATTAGGTTCAAATATTACTGAGCTTTCAAACGGACTCAGATCGATACTCCATAGTTTGCATTAGATATGGACCCGAACTCGGACTTCTCATTCACAGCCATAGTAGGAGGATCAAAAGTAAAGATGCAAACGGGCTGGGCTTAGACTCGACTGACTTGACTTTGGACCGGACCAACTACATACTATAAAGTTATGGCTTGTCGGTTATAGGTTCGAGCCAGAGTCCCTACCGACAGCGCAAGAAGCTAATATCTCTATCTGCTAAAGTCTTGTGTATGATATTTATACCTCCATTATTTATTATATACCGATTTGTTTGTGCATAGATCTCAATGGACCTAGGCCAGGTCTGGCTTAATTGATGATTTGTTTATCATCAAAGTAAGGAACAAATATAATAAGTAAAAAAGAAAAAAAAAAAAGCTGCGGATTGGACCTAGGGCTATCATAGGTCAGGGCCTATCTAAATCTATAGTTTAATAAGTTTGGTTAGGTCATTTTGACCTGGTCTCAGTGCTTAGGATTTCTCAAAAAAGGAAAATTGTGAAGAAAGTTCAGGCTCTCCAAAAACCCGCTCCATTGATCTTCTCTAGCCAAAGGGGAGTAGAAATCATTTGGCCATCTATGTAATTATCAAAGATCCAATGGACATAAATGTCTTGGATGGCTTTGGTGGACCCCCACTCCTCATCTCATATGTATATAATCACCAATGGATGTCCAATCTTTGCCAGGCAACCTAATTCAGCCTCATTCACCATCTTATAATGGGACTCCCACTTGAAGATTCAGCACTTTGTTTAATGGAGAACAAACTGCAGCGACGCCACATCTCATGTTCAACCACACAAATGTCTAATGATTCTCAGCCAAGTGAAGTTAACAGGAACAAACTTGAATAGAAAAAAAAAAGCACTTCTCCTATGAGACAGTGCATTGTCGTGTGGGTTCAGAATTAGGTGTTTGTTGGGTCATGAAAAAGCAATGACTTTGTGAAGTATATTAATTGTACTTAAAACTTCGCTATAGTAGTTCTCTGAGTTGTTCGAGTTGCTTCTCTTTAACAACCAAAATTCGATTCAGTTTGAAAGCTGAAACATAGTCCGTGAACAATTGTTGGGTGCGAAACTTACATTGACCTCTTTAGTTAATTTTTATTGATGCGTACTCTACGCAATTCTATGTAACTCGTTAATATCAATTTTTTTTTCATCGGTAACAAAAGTCTTCATTAGGAAATGTAATATAAGGAAAAGAAAATAGAAATACAAAAGCATTGTACTCCAACCACAAGCTAATTACATAATGAAGTACTTTCGGGGAGACAACCTATCAATCAACTGGATGATGTATAAACATGGCAATAAACAACCTTAAAATTAGTGGATAACAACCGAATTTCATTAAAGTGGAATTGGAATTGGAATTGGAATTTTGACGGATTTATCATCCAAGTGATTGCATCAGGAGAATCGTTCTCCACAATTAAGTCTTCAAAAAGTTCCTTTATAAATAAGGATAAGCTTCCAAGATAATTAACATCTCCACTTTGTTAGAATAGCAAACACCAACTGAGGTTATGATTTTAACATTACCATTAGTTCATTGTAAACACAGCACAACCCGATTTTTTTGGCATAGCAGGACGTGCAAGGAACAATGAGCTGTAAACGGTGGTCCCAGTAACAGTAAAGGAATCTCAGGTGAACACAATTTCCGGTGATGCAGGTGACTACTAAAGTCAGTTTTACGATCCAATTAAAATAATAATAAATTGAACTGATATGTAATAGCTTTCCACTGCTGACATGAATAAGGTAATGTTGGCATGTTAGGATCGCTGTTAGAAGCACGTCCTGGTGTCGATCCAGTGGAATAGTGCCTTGTCTCACTCTCTCACGACAAGAATCCGCACCACTCGATTAAGCAACCGCCTCATCTCCTTTGTCCAAACATATAAACCCATACTTCTCTGTTGACAGAATTACCCCTCTTGTGTACAAGTAAAGTAATAAATGACAGAATTACCCCTCTTGTGTTCAAGTAAAGTAATAAATCCCAATTTACCAGGGGTTGAAATGGGTCGTCAGTTCAAGTCAATACAAAGAGGCGTTTACTGTTTTAGATATAGCAATAATGGGCTCAACCAAAATCTCACCTATTTATTAGGCAGGTTAGAATGCCATCTAGAATTGAGTCAAGTTAAATGCAGTTAGTGGATTGTACAGTAGGTACCAGATAAATGAGGACCCACATCAATTCGATTCAATTTTGACTCAAATTGGACCCACATCAATGGTCACTCATCATATATTAACAACTCATGTATTTTCATTACAGTCCAATCTTATAATGGGCTTGCTTTGCTAATAATGTATCAATTATGGGTCAGATTACATTTTATTATTATTATTATAGTAAAATAGCAATTCATTGGAAATCAGAAGCAAAAACAAAGACACAACTCCCAATAAAACTACCCCACAAAAAAAAAAAAAAAAACTACAATCACCAACCTCGCCCTAAGATGTGTCAGATTTGATTTGGATTATTGATTGGTGCCAGTTATTGTTACCCCTGAGGTCATTTAAGTAATTTCGATTGACTGCTAGAGGAAAGATGAAAAAAATTGAGAGGAAAGTTTTTTTTTTTCGTGACCTAGAGGAGAGACTGTAAAAAAACATGAGAGGAATTGATGACCTAGTGTTGTGGACGTTTGGGCGTGCACGTCTCCTTCTTTCAAGGTTGCAGCAATTAGAGGCAGGAGGAGTCGTGCGCTTTGCAAGGTGCAGCCAGCTAGGGGGATCGACGTCCACCGCTCGTTGCATTCAACGCGGCCCAGTAAATTCTTGACACTTCATCAAAAGTGCTGTCCTTCAAAACCAGCTAAGAAAGAGGGCCTTTGTCGCCTGCGCTACGTGACAATCTAACCACCCGCAAACGCACAGCTCGGCTCTGTAAAATTTTGTGGGAGTTTGACGGTTTAGAGCCATTCCAATGTGCAGTCCATGTGAATTGTGTGGCACTGTGGCCCAAAATCCAAATGATCAACTCCACGACGTTTGTCTTATACTTCAAAATACATAGATGCGAAGGTTGAGGAATCCTCATATGTGAGGATTTTTCACATGTTATCAAACGTATCTTACGGCCCTATTTTCTTAGTGGAATTTCTGTCAGGAATTCACCATGTTCAAGAATTTCTGGACATGATGTGACAAGCTGTCCTCTGGAATTTGTGAATTCCATATTTCTTTACTGACATTTCTGGACTCCAGCCACCTTTTGACCTTTGGAAATCCAGGAATTCCACTCCGAATGCATTTTTGTGGAATTCCTGGATGCTCAAGTCTAAAGTGGCATCCAGGAATTCCACTTTGTCTGAGAATTCATCCAGCAAAGAAACAGGTCTGGGGAATTCCTGAATTCTCAGTCAAAGTGGAATTTCTGGATGCCACTTTGGACTTGAGCATCCAAGAATTCCACAAAAATACATAGGGAGTGGAATTTCTGAATTCCCAAAGGTCAAAACGTGGTTGGAATCCAGAAATGCTAGAAAAGGAACATGGAGTTCAAAAATTCCAGGGTGTCGCCTATCACATCATATCCAAGAATTCCTGGACATGGTGAATTCCTGGTAGAAATTCCACTAAAGAAACAGGGCTAACAGTCTAAAAAATTCCCCAGCTACCATTAGATATAGATTTGATAGATTATTTGGATTATTGAGGTGCTATTTAGAAAATCTAATTTGATTAATAAGAGATAATTAGATTAAGATCTAAAATGAAAGATTTTGATTTTTAAATTTTAATTTATAATTAATATATTTGGTAAGAATTTAAAAAATATTATTTCTTGAGATAATTGAGGCCCACCTTTTCTAAATTACAATGTAGAACTTAACTTACCATTTGATTAAATCATTTAAAGACTTTATGAGGTTATTTTATCTAAAACACTTGTAAGAATTTTATATGTCCACACCTCCATCTGTTTTAGTTACGAAGCTTTAAAAAAGTTAGCGCCCTTACTATTTTTACTATTTTTTAAAGACAATGGCTAGCTCTAATTCGTTAGTAAGCTCTGAAATTAGAAAATACAATTAAAGATTTATTAAATGTTCTAATACATAAATTAGCTTTAAATCACAAAATAAGAGCTTATTTTTCAAGTTACCAAACACTTTTTGAATTTTATCATCTGGTATAATATAATATATTATAATATTTGAGTTCATTTGGTTTTAAAAAATGGAACATTAGCAAATAGAAGTACAAAAATTAAAACACATAAGTTTATTTTTATTCATGTCGGAAATCCACAATTATGCTTTGAGTAATCATCACTCAAATATCTTAAATTGCCCCATTGTAAGGTGAGAATTGAACTTACACCTACACAATAGGACATGATGCGGATGGATTTGATCATCAAAGAGTCCCACACCTGTCACACACTTGGATGTTTCAAATGTCTCACCTAATAATTCATCTTTTTCTTAAAACATTGTGAGAAAAAAAAAATCACACAAATTTGGACATGAATTGAACATATTCCTTTAATCCACCTTTCCACACACCATGCACTTTTTAGATCATGACATTCTCGACACTGACCCTTTCCGTAGTCCTCATAACTTTCCCTTAGCCATTTTCCATATGTAATTCTCATTGTCAAGTGCTTTGAGCCACAAGATGAGAAAGTGAACCTGAGCTGCGGAGCCAACCAAGCCAGGCAAAACCGACAAACAGATCCCAACCTTCATGGTAATCTACATTCTACACCCCAATTATCAATGGTAAAGATCTCCCCCATCTTGGATAAGGATAAATCCCTACCACCCTTTCACGTCATCTTCCCCTCCCAAAACCCACCACGTCACACAACCGTTTTTGGATAAATGCCCCCAATAACCATACCCTCTTTCCTCCCCCTATATATAAGCATCTCATATATCTATCTCCTCTGCCCTTGTCAATCACAACTCCAAACACCCTCCTCTCTCTCTCTTAGATGGAAAATAGAGGGCGGCAATGGATAAGGGGTCCCTGCATCGGAAAAGGCTCATTTGGCACAGTCACCCTGGCCACAAGCAGATCCAACGGTCAGATCTTCGCGGTAAAGTCAGTAAATTCAAAATTCGCAGGCTCTTGCGCCGTCCAATCTTTGGAGAATGAAATCCAGACCCTCAAATCTCTAACCTCCCCTTACATAGTCCGGTACCTCGGCGATGATTGGACGCACGGAACCCAACGGAATTTGCATATGGAGTACGTGGCAGGTGGGACGCTTGCTGACATGGCAGCAGAATCCGAGCTGGATGAACACGTCATTAGGCACTCCACCAGATGTATTCTCCAAGCACTTTTGTACATTCACTCCAAGGGGATCGTCCACTGCGACATTAAGGGCAAGAATGTGCTTGTGGACCCCACTGGCACGGTGAAGCTGGCCGATTTCGGCGCCTCCCGGAGGGTCTCAGGCGAGGCTGTGGGTGGACCCCGGGGCACGCCGCTTTGGATGGCGCCTGAGGTTGTCCGGCAGGAGGCGCAGTCGCCGGAGTCCGATGTGTGGTCATTAGGTTGCACAGTAATTGAGATGATCACCGGGAAGCCGCCGTGGATGGTGGAAGATCATCCTGCCGCCGCCGCCGCCACCATGTTATTCATCGGTTCTGGCGATGGGCTACCGGAGTTTCCCGATCGATTATCGGAATTGGGTAAAGATTTCCTCCATAAATGCCTAAGGAGAAGGGCCGGCGAGCGGTGGACGGCGAGCCAGCTGCTAAATCATCCATTCATTTCTGATGTCAGAATAAAAAATCCATCCCCTCGAAGTGTACTGGATATGATTAATTTTAGTTTTCAAGAAAGCAGAGATGCTGATGGAAGTGACTACGGCGATGAAGAAGTCTCATTTGATTCTGTATCTAATTTTAGCAGTAGTGAAAATAGAGTGAAATCAGCTAGAGAAAGGATAAGGAGACTGGCAACAGATAGAGAGATTGATTGGGATAGGGATGGGTGGGAGGTGGTGAGGCTCTCTACATTGATTGTCGAAAGTGGGAAAGAGGAGGCCACAAGGGATGGAGAGGAGAGAGAAAGGATCAGCTTGGAATATTTTAATGCTAGTTTTGTAGGAAAGGGTAGTGGTGAGGGAAATGACAGTTTTTCAGGTGCGATGTGTCGTGTGATGAGCTCCTCTTGTTGGGGTTGTGATTGTTGGGGTCTCTTGGGGATCGGTTTGAGTTGTCAGCATGGGTCGAAAAAGAGGCCTTGGGGGATGAAGGGTAGGCGTTTGTTTTCCAAGTGCAACTTGTATTTTGTTCTGTGGATAGTTGAAATGCAAATTTTCCTATTTTTTAAAGCCTTTACAAGTGGGACTACTGTATATTATTTCTTCTGTTTTTTTTTTTTAACACCGCCCTCACATGTATGCTCACATCACATGTATGCAAGGTCCCTAACAAGCTTACAAATGGGGGATTGATCTCTAGGTGCTTATGGAGAGGGAGATTCCCAACGCAAAGCTATCAATGAATCATATATGCTAATCCACTTATAGCTACTACAATAGTATGGTACTTTCCCTCTGCAAAAATAATGAGAGGTGATGGGACTTCCAACTCGGGTGAGTATGTATGTGGTAGTGCATGAGTATTTACCATCCCAAAGAATAAAAGTTGAAAAAATGGTGTGGGACGTCTTTTAGGGTTTCAATTGGTCTTAGGCTCCAAAATAGAGGGTAGGACACAACTTGTTTATCCTACACGTGGACCCAACCTAAAAAGGAATGAGGAAGAGGCCAGCTACTGGTTTAGTCGGATTCTCGGACATTACCCAGTTATCTGAACCAATGTATGAGCTATGTGTAATTTGACTGGGGCCAATTTTGTAGAACCACAAGTTAACATGGGGCAGCTGGTGCAAGCCCCAATTTTGAGCCAGAAACATCTCAACGAGGAGGAACATATTTGCTAAATATAAGCATATGCGGCCCCATCTAGCTCAGAAGCTGGCCTTTTGGTTAGTGTCTGTTCTTATCAGTTTTTCAATGCTGATCCTGTACATTGTAACGGCAATTATTAGCTTACCTGTCCTTTTCTGGTCATGTGTAGCACATTTACATGATAAGGAAAAAAAACCAGTATATGTTTCTACCTCAACCTTTTAAGCCCATTTTTTTTATAAATGTCATCAACCAGTGCGGTCGTTCCAAAGTATATCTCAGGAGGATATATGACCTAATTTTTTACAAGGCACTACCAGCCCACAGCCGGGTCCAACAGGGTTCGATACTACCCACCCTGCCTCACGGGAGAGGATTTCATTACCCCCTCTACATCTGAGCTAGCAGCCCAGGACTCCTAAAACAGACTACTATTACAGGAATCTTGCAGGAGTAGGACTGAACACTGAATGGTGGAGATCCAAGAGGGGAATATTAGATTTCCTAGATTGTCATCAGGTGAGGGATGACCAATCATTCCTAAGACGCTCCATTGTAGATCCCCACCTATGATTGATCCGGATGATTAAACTTGTACCGGTTTCGAACCAGTAATCAGGTTGGGTCGATCGAGTCAGATATGGCCTTCTAGAATTAGATCCAATTAGTAGCCAATTCAGGTAATTAATGTTGTGATCACTAAGACGTTATATGATCTGATTTGTATCGAGATGTAAGGCTGAGTGCCCATTTGATTTCAATAAAAATATTTAGACTTTGGGCATTTTTACAATCATTTCAGATGCTGTTTTTGGAATTTACGGAATTCAAAGTATTAAGTGGAACTGAAAGACAGCCATTTGAAATGGAATAATGGTCTTCCAAATTGTCCAATTTTCAGGATCTTAAATACTATTTTTCACAGAGGGTTTGAAGAATTTGGAGGGGACCTGATTTGGGGAATTTTAATTTCTCCGCAAACTTTCTAAATTTTCATTAGCCAAACAGGCCCTGAGAATGGATTGGAACAGTAGTAGACCTAGTGGCCTGCCCACCACTACATTGGGTTTGAACTAAATGGGCTTCAAACAGTGGGCCGTGATTTTGATCTGGGCTAAGGTTGGATCAACCCAGATCTGGACTGTTAAGAGAAAGTGATCATAACTAGCCATGGCCCCACATACACAGCTCAGAAAGCCACTTGCAATTGAAACCCACCCAAACCTTTCTCACCCTAAATGAAGGAAAATCTGCATCTTAAAAAGAAGGTTGAATGTCCGATTTATAAGTGTGGATGTCTAACCTGTACCAAGACTCGATCTGACCATTAATAGGGTCCACCCATGAGCACCAAAACAATGGTCAAGAGTCAGCAGCTTTTTCGTTCAACTTCACATGCCGTGCAGGCACAAACGCAACACAAGTGCACATTCCATGTTTTGTATTTAGACATACCGATAAACACACTCTCCAAAATTGTTGTCTATCGTCCTCATTTTGGTATGCTGGTGTAGCACTCTAAAGTGTAAATGGGTCCCAATCTCATGATCCATTCCCAGACTCCAAACCATTTTCCATCACTGGCATGGATAAGGAAAAGTCTGCATGCACCGAAAAAAAGAGCCTGAATGAACAATGGATTTTATTTTGCAACGAGAGGATTTCATTTTTTGTGTGGATCCTTATTTCTTTGTAATAGATGAATCTTGCACATTCTTATGCCTTCCATTGAGAATCATAACCTTTTCTTTTGAAGAAAAGCAATTGAATTTTTTTTTCTTTTCCACAAGAAAAAATGTATCACATCAAATAATCAAATTTGTTGAAAACATGCCGGTAGTGTTATATTTGGTTTGAGGTTTTTCCAAAGTCATTCTAATCAAATTATGATCACTCTATTAAAAAGTAATTATTCTGATAGTAATGGTTAGTTTAAAAAACTTAATATGGTATCGGCGCCAACAGTAGCATAGCCATGATTCTCCTCTAGAGGGGGCAAGTGATGCACAAAGTAATAATTATAAATTTATTGATTTATCATTAATAATCTAAAAACTATACATGACATCTTTTAAAATAATTAAAGAGAAATTCTAAAATTGAAGATACTCAGCATTTTCTAAGAAACAATTTCTTAAAACTTTATGAGTGAAAATAAAATAAGAAAATAATAAGGTTCAATATAATGAATTTAAACCGCTCAAATTAATTATTTTCTCCTTATTAGAGCATTGAAAGTTGCATCTTACTGTAATCAAAATAAACACATGTGTCCCTCAATTGTACCTTAGCTTATTAGGGCCCTGGGTGTTTGGGTAGGGTGCATGAGATTGGATCCCATGATGTAGCCAAAAAAAAAAAAAAATAGAAACCATGCTGGATTGACCAAATGTACCCACTATTGGTTAATAAAAATCCGTTGATTGGTAATATATGTGATCTTTTAATAGGCAATAATGCTTGCGGTATGCATTAATGGTCAAGAGGATAATATTTAAAGTCATTCACCAAGTCAGGCAAAGATAATTTGTGACATGTAACTTGTATGCAATGTAAAGGAGTCTGGATTCTTCAAGTTTCTAGCTCATGCTTCCTATAAGAGGTGTGAACATTATAATGGGCCCATGTACTGGATATCTTAGCCACCCAAAATAAACTCTATTCCCTTCTGTGGATTTTTTATTATTATTTTTACTATAGTGATCGAGCCAGTTTACTAATCATTGGTTAAGGTTATTAGAAATAGAGCTTAGCAGTTATGTTTGGATCAAATGTGGTGGGAAAAGGGTATCAGATTATCCAAGTATTGGGGTCCTGGGATTAGGGGTGCTCGAGGGTAGGGCGAGCATGGGCCCAATCACTGGCCAAACCCGCTTTTGGGATGAGCTTTAGAACTTGGCCAGGGTATTGCCCTATGTGGTATATGGATTGAACTTGGATTAAGTGATTAGACTCCTCAAAGGTCACCCTTCCCAAAGAAAGTCATGCATGTAGTTTAGTGACTGATTTGCTAACCCAAAGCTTGCCCCAACCCAATAAAAGTAATCAGTTTAGTTTAGTTCGAATTTACCATAATGATTAGAATGTTCGGGCCGACCTGACACTTGTAAGGGAGGCCGAGATCGAGCATGTGGTTCAAACATATACTACACCCTTTTCCTAAGTCTCTCTCTCCTTTTATATGTCTTTGGCAGGGACATCATGAAGTGAGCACCCACGTTTTAGCACATGGGACCATATATGGTCGGTCTAATCTCATCACTTCCATCTAAGATTTGATATTTATCCAACTGTTATTGTTACGAATCGATCCCGAAAATCCATATGATATTGATTTGTGAACATAGCACACCATGAGTGGACCCCACCCTTTTGATCAATTTTCACTCATTAATTAAATTTATTAATTATTTACTGTATTATCTATATTGCATCTATTTGTTAATTATGTATGCTCATTCATTATTGTGGAGTCGACCCTAAACCCATGAACCCAACCCGTGACTCGACTCGGGCTAAAAGGACCAAAAAAAGAAAAGAAAGGAAGGAAGACACTTGAAAATAGAGGTTTTTGCTCAGTGTAACAGCGGAAAATACAAAAATATTGGTTTTCCGCAGCTCGTAGCAGTGGAAAACACAAAAAATGTCGGTTTTCCGCAGCTCATAACAGTGGAAAATCCAAAAATGTTGGATTTTACGCTGCTTACAACAGTGGAAAACCCCGAAAATATCGGTTTTCCGCTGGATGTATTGGCGGAAAACTTGAGATAAAGATAAGAACCACTCCCTCTCTCTCTTTTTTCTTTCTTTTTGGATGGATGGGTTCAAGGGTCGAGAGTTGGCTCTACATGATAATGCACGAGCATATAATTATCAAATCAGTGAAGTATAATGAAAGAAAGTAAACAATTAACAATTAATCTAAACAATTAGTGACTGTAATGTGATCACAAGGGTGGAGTCTGCTCATGATAGGTCCTACGGCCACAAATCAAAATCTTCTGGATTTTTTAGATTGGGCCCTTGTGATGTGAGAGATTAGGTATCACCGTGTATTTCTTCCAGCTTGAGAAAAGTGATTGGATCTTCATCTTTTAAGTGTGTGCAAATCTTATAAAAATTAATAGTTAATGCGCATTATACAACAATCCTTTATCTGGTTCAAATCCTCTTTGTCTTTATACTTTCTCTTACACCTCAAGATGTCATTTGTGTCTAGTTGGAATTTTAAACTTTTTCATTTTGTTTTCTTTTGTAGTTTGGTTACCCTTTGTTGTAGCCTTTTGTTGGCGGACCTATGTTGTTTCTAAGCAACTCCATTTTCTAGTCTTAATTGAGTCCAACTGTCTCAGTTACATCATTGTCAAATCGGAATGTGTGTATGTGTGCACTGCAACACAAATGACTTATAAAATTGGAAATTAAAACCCTCTGTTTTGAGTTAAATCTATTGGATTTTTTCCAACAATTTTCCTGTGAATCATCTCTTCCCTTATTAGAGACAGATGACTTATAAAATTTCATGAAAATATATTTCTTGAGGATGCCTATAGAAAACTAGGATAAGTTTGTCAAGATTGCCCCCTATTTCGCTGAACCTGCCTATTTGTTGAAAACATGCCGGTAGTGATTATATTTAGTTAGAGGTCTTGCCAAAGTCATTATCATCATATTATGATCACTGTATTTTAAGAGGATGTTTTAACTCTCTTTTATTTTCTACAAAAAAAAAAAATCTATTTTAGTTGTTTTTATCATAATGGAGCCCAACTGTGATAATCAATTACATTAGTGTCAAATTAGAATGTGAGTATGTGCGCGCGCACATTTGGGTGGGTATGGCAGGCCGGATGGGGTGGAGGGGAGGGGGTTGATTTTGTGTTGTGTTGGGGAAGGTTGTGGATTGATCACAGTTGCACTCAATGGTGAGGATTCAAAATATTGTGGTACAATTTCTTGAATGCTACCGTAGAGATTATTCTGGCCCAAAGGGCGAGAACCTGCATTATCAAAAAAAAAAAAGTGGAATTTCTCGATTTTTTCAACCTATATTCATATATCCTTGGGATTATATTTAGAATGAGTCAAGTTCATCAAGGGTCCAGTTGTTCTTGAATCCGAAACCAAATGACCTTTATCATCTCTAATTGGTCTTAGGTCTAACCATCGGCTGATTAACCTATTTACAAACTCATGCGAATTCACATTTATGCATTCTGACACCTAATTAGGCCAATCCACTAATAGATCTCCATTTCCACCCATTTATATTAGGCCAATCCACTATTGCCCTGGTTGTTAGGAACTTATGTAGTGGGCATGGGTGCGTGCCTGAATACTCACATGACTCAAGCTAAAAAAAACAGTTAAATGGAATTCCAACGCTGGTTTCATTTAATTCATGTATTGGGCAACTGTTTTGGAGCTTTACTTTTGGAGTTGAGTGAAATAAAGATTATTTTAAAGAAAAAATAAAATATAAATGAGTTATGATGCATTTTATTTTTAGTTGTTTGTTATGAAATCTTTTTTATTTTTTTATAGAAAAGTGAAGTGTTTTTTAGAGGTTGTATTTTAAAATTTTTTTAAATAGCAAGAAATTTGTATTAAAGTGATTTTAATGTGACATCTTTTTGAGAAATGGGGGCTTCACTTTACTTGACTCTATTAGTAGAGTTGACAAACAACTGTTTGGCACTTTAATGGATTAGTAAAAGTCAAATAAAGTCTTCATTTTTTCAAACAACGGGTCACATCAATAACACTTTAATTTAATTTTTTTTTATATTTAAAAAAAAAGTCAAAAAACAACATCCTTTATCCACTAAAAAACTAAAAAGCTCCACTTTTTTTACAAAAAATTAAAAAAAAATCATACTAAATAATTTAAGAAAATACCATCATAATTTCATTATATTTTGTTCTCTTGATCTAATACTTTACTATATTCTCATAAGGAAAGTCATAGATAGGCCCAAGAGTTGGTCTGATCTAATAGCTCATGGTTCAGTGGTTCACCACCTTTTGGATTGAATAGGGTGGGTGGATGGAGAGTTCTTCTTTTCCGAGAAAATACTCGGATGAGTACTAACGCTATTGAAAGTAAGAGCATCGGATTGAGTTCGGTGTTCGTGTCGCACATCAGGCCCGTATTTAATGGACGAAATTATATGCGGACATGCCGGGCTGGCAAACGGGTTGGAACTATTTATTAAATGGGTCCGATATTGTAAACCCGTATCCAACCCGATTGTTAAATGGGTTAGAAGGTCCTACCCACACCCACTGGAGGCCAACCTGACCCGACCCACTTTGATATGCACAACCCACATCCATTTAGCGGATCAATCGACCCAACCATGATTCCCTACTAACCCAAACTTGACTTGTAAACTTAACTTGAGCCCAATTTCATCTCAATAATCATATAAGGTGCAACACCTAGCTTTCCATCGGTAAAAAGTGGGACCAACATCAATTAACATTTTTTTTTTTGCATGCATTGAACCAATTCATGTAAACTCTAGCCCTTTTTGTGAATGTTTTGACGAAGCCCAACTTTATTTCAAGGACTTGAGTCTGGTTACTCAGTTTTCCATCCATAAATGGTGGGGCCCAACGAAGGGCGGACCTACATTACTTAGACCTTTGATCCAAGATTCCAACAACCAAAAAATAAAATAAAATGTAGTAGTACCATATGCATTAATGATAAAGGTGGGCCTAAAAATGATCAAAATCTTTTTTTTTTACCCTGCCAAGGGGGATGGAGCTAATTGAGAGCCCGCACACATACGGGAAGACAACTCACACAAGTGGGAATGGTACCTAGGGTTCAAACCCTGACAACTAGGTGAGAATTGTCACTCCTTACCACACGGATAAGGAGCCCTTCTCATAAAGATCTTGGTGACCTAATATATACACACGCTCACAGGGGCAGACCTACATTATGCATACCTAGGTCGACCGAAAAGGGTTAAAAGTTACATGTGCCAATTAAAGTCTTTGCCCCTCCTTCGGCCTTGAAAAACCCTAATAGCTTCCTGCATTCTGGTTATATAGCTTATTCTTGTAATTAGGGTATTTGATTTGTATAATGTTATTGGTCTTTTTTGTTCTTTTAGTTTTTCCTAATATGATGTTTGTATTAATGGGGTTTGATTTATGACTTATATATTTCTATGTGTCTTGCCTTCTTTACTCTATGTAATATATGTTTTGCTATTTTTTTTCTCAATGACAATGACCAAGTATTTCAAGTTTTTCCAAAAACATCGTACTTTGGATTTTGTTTGATTTATTGTTGGGTTTTGAATTTTAGCAACTTCCTTTTTGTTTTCTTGTTAGATTTTCTTGAATTGATTTTTTTTCTCGAGTCACAATATGATGTTTATGATTATATTATTTTCATTTTCTTTTTATGTTGTTCTCATTTGGATTCATATGATAGAGGAACTCTTAAGTGTCTAAGGAAACAATCAAAGAGGTGTTATTTTCATATGATAATGGTTTTACTTCTTTGGAGTTCTCTATAGTTTCTTTATTATTGTTGTAGTGTGATTGCTAACTTAGTTTTCATCCCATTGATTTGATTAAAAGGATAATTTCTTGAGAAGATGGTTGTTGAAGTTAAAAATGTTATTAGCGGGATGTTGAGTTCTTCATACTGAATTTCCTCCCCTCCCCCCCACACACACACACACAAAAAAAGCCTTTAAACCATACAATAAGTTGAGATTATTTGTAGTTGGTGTTGATTCTGACCATTTTAATTGACCATCGCCCGCCCCACCCAAATGAGAATCATGGGTCTACCACTGGGTCCAATTGGCCAAATTCCATTCATCCTTTTCAAGCATGTGGATTGAAACAATCTAACTCAATTTTAGCGCTTTTTTTTTTACAACATGACCATCGTGTTTTCTTCGAATCCATAATTCATGTCATAAAAAAGAGGAGTTTACAAAAATATTCTCGAAGAAGCTAACAAAGGGCATATTTGAGGGGAAAAAAAGAGAAAAAATAGTTATTTAAACCTTAAGTATGGTATATAGTTTTTAATAACAACTATATATTGAAATAAAATAGCATAACTAATAGAAATAGAATAACTTTTTTGTAGAAAATTATATTAAAAAAACATAGTATAAATTTGAGTGTTAAGTTTCAGTTGGGTATGGAAGCTGCAATATAAAGTGGGTATCATTTGGGTATTTGTCTCTTTGGGATTTAAACTAATAATTAAAATCTAAATGAAAGTTTAAACAGATCATGTAGGTTATGCGGGTTTGCCTTAATCCCACCATTTTTTTACAGTATAAAAAACTTTGACCCGTGACCGATCCACATATTCTGCTGGTCGGATTGTGCGGGTCTGTACAGGTTTTGCCACCTCTAGACAAAGCTATGCCTGAATGAAATCCAAACTGTATGATCATCATCTTAACTTTAGAGCAAGAATGACGCCCGAACTGCTAGGCTCAAGGCTGAACCTGGTGGTATTGTAAGTATAAAATATGCGAAATTGACTTTTTTTATTTATCAAATATTATTCAATTATTACAACAAAATACATATAAAACAGGCACATGTGGCCCAAACCTAGTCCAAATTCCTCTTGGGTTGTAGAATTTAGGCATGAGCCTGCATCATCCAGGACAAACCCAGCTTAAATGGGATCTTTTGTGGGTCGGAGACATGTGGGCTCGGGCTTTCTCCGCCTCAAGTTTCATCTCTGGCTATGGATTTACAATGGCGGACTCAGAATTCTCATTTGGTTGGTGGGGTATATGGTCAAATGAAGATATTAAATAATAAAATTAGATTTTTAAAAATACTATATAAGGGCTTTCTCGATTTACTGTACCAAAGGGCTTTCTCGAATCACTGCACCCGCGTGACAACGCTTGGGTCTGCCTCTGGATTTGCTATGGACTTAGGTTAATCATGCTCGTCCCAATTAAGGCCCACCCCAAACCCATACCAGCGCAAGTTGCAGAAAGAACCAGATGAATCCAACCCATGATATAAAAACAAAGAGAGAGAAAATAAAAAGGTCTTTGAAACGTGTGCAAAGGGTTCACCACCTCATGCTCCTTGTGAGTTGGCACTTACAGAAAACTCACTCTAATTGGAGTGTACTTGATTAATCACATGTAAATGTGTAATTTATTTAATTGAAGTTAATTATATAACTTAAGTCGAATTAACCCAAATAGTAGTTTATGTTATGATTGAAGGTTTTTTTTTTTTCATTTTTTATGGTGCCTGTATATTTATGGTCATGTTTAATAGGGTGTTCAAGGGCCGGGCTAAGCCATTATGGGTTGGGCTTGGATATATAATCTATGCCCGTTTAATATTAGGACTGAGCTTGGATTTAGTGATAGAACGCCCAAAGCCCAGCAAAGACCAACCCAAATGAGGATTGCTTGTAATTTAGTAATAAAATTTGTCTAATTAATTTCTAGAAAGCCCATATAAATGATAAACGCCCGTATTGACCGGCCTGGTTGACTGAATTATCGGGCTTTGGCTTGATGCTACCATCAGTTGTCGGGCTTAATTTGTCTGGATATGGGTCTATGCTTGTAAAGATGGGCTCGGCCTCAATATGCCTCAGGCCAGCCCGACCCAGACAATGAACACTCCAGTGATTAGTTTCTTAATGACTAATGAGGTGAAAATATATAGGTTTTGAGAAAGTAAAGTTTTTCTTTTTCACTTCTATTAAAGGGAAGCAGAGCCATTCTGCAATAAACAAAACCAGAGGTATCTTTGCATAGGGATTTTAACTAGTTTTGCTGACCTTAGCATAGCTCTCTCACTCGGCTTAAATGTTAAAATATTAAATAAGCCACATCGAGCTGTAGCCGAGCCAGGCTTGAATGAAGTAAAGCCGGGCTTGATAGACCAACCCAAATGGGGCTTGAGCTCAAGCTGAGATCAAGCCAGACAAGGTCAAGTATGGATTTACAATGCACAGCAAGTTTAAGCAAGAGCTAAGCTCGACTCAAAACATTATCAAAATTTGGAATATTTCTTCCTGGCGCAAATTATATGACCACTATTGAAATGGGGTTCCTACTTTCGGTTATGAAAATCAGAAGGAAGGATGAAAATCATGAAATAAAAGGCTTGTACACGATCAAAACACTCATCGTTGATAAATGCTGGCTCCATTGCAGCATGTGCTTGTATAGAAATTGGCTCCATGAATACGCAGGTTTTTAATTAAAAATATCACTCCTAACCAATAAATCAACATAAAAAAGTAAAATAAAATAATACACAAACCATAAAATCGGCCTAAGATCAGCTTGATTAATCTTAAGAGGTGCACGGTTCGAGGTTGTTAACATTGCCATAGAGGAAAGTGCTAAAGGTAGTAAATATTCTGAATTTTTTATGACAACACGTCATTTCTAATGTAATTATATCCAATTAAATTAATTACGTCAAATTCATAAATGAAACAAGTGTTGATGTTTATTTTGTTTTAAATGCATTTAGAAGTAG
This sequence comes from Litsea cubeba, assembly GCA_012931725.1. Lineage (NCBI taxonomy): Eukaryota > Viridiplantae > Streptophyta > Magnoliopsida > Laurales > Lauraceae > Litsea > Litsea cubeba. The sequence continues at coordinate 135,023,066 of CM022947.1, forward strand.
GTCTCAATCGAATCAGTCTTTAAAATGTTAACTTAATAATATTATAATAATTGCCTATATTTTATGTAGTTCATTATATACTTAGAAGGGGTTTATATATATAGAAAAAAAAAACTATACTTATGTACAACGGTGGAGAGGCCAAACATTTCACGTTAATGAGCGACGGCCTCCCACCTGTTTTCTGTTTGTTTTTTTTACTTATTCGACAATATTGTTGGATATTAAATATAAATCCTTAGCAGAAAAATCCTTTATTTATTTACCTTTCATTTGTTTTTATGTTTTTAGTGTTGGTTGTCTTTCTCCTATTTCTTTAGAAGGCAGTAAATGCTTAGATGGGATATTGTGAATGGAGATGGAATATTGCGAATGGAGATGGAATCATATAAAAAAACCTACATATTCAATGAGATTTGATTATTGCATTGCTTTAAAAATAAGGCTATGCAAAAAAAATAAAAAAGAAGATAATTAGTAGGAGTCCCTCACTCAATAATGTAAAAAATGTTTGGTCCCTTGTTGTTGTATGTAAATATAAACGGGATTTTTCTATAAAAAGCCTATTTTACATATAGAGAGGGCGATCTAACTTTTCAACTAGTTGAGTTGAGCCAAGTTACCCTATCTTAGGCTTGACTCATTATCCTAATCATTCGATTGCTCGGCTCACAACTCCGCCTCCTTTAGAAAATTAGAGGGGGAATCACATAGTGTCGCTGTGATCAGTCCCTTGGTGGGCAGGTTTATTCCACCTATCTTGGCCAATGGGTCAACTAAAATAAAAAAATAAAAAATAGAGGGGCTCTCTGCAATTAAATCTAAAAGCTTTGGGAGTTTTGTGTAATTCGATTATTTCCATAGTTCATGCTTCGGACGCTGTCCTTTTTTTTGTTAAGACTTGCGATTAGGAAATTATCCCCTCTTGATTTCCACCGCATTCTAATGTGATTGAATCTCTCTCTACTAGTTGACGCCAAAAGGAGAGAAAGAAAGCAATAGCCATCTCTTTCCCCTCCTCCGCCTTCAAACTCTCTCCCTTCCCTAGGGTTTTTGCTTTTCCCTAGATCCACCACTATTCCTCACTTTCTCCTGGTTTTGCAATACCACTTCCGGTTTCGAGACCCTCACAAAAGCAGTTTCGCTCCTCTGTAATCCCGATCCGGCCGTGAGAAACATTCGATCCAGAAGCCATGGCTGCTGCTAATGCTCCAATCACGATGAAGGAGGCTTTGACGGTGAAAATCCTCTCTCTCTCTCTCCCTCTCCTTTTCTCCATTACTTTTCAACAATGTTTGACGATGTTTGTAGAACTTCATTTGAATTTGGAGTTCCTGCCTTGGATTTCTTTTAGATCTGCTCAGATCCGTGGCGTAGGTCGTGAAATTCCTTCCATCTATCGTTATCGATTGAAAGTTTTGATTTCTTAGTGTTATGGAGGGGATTTCAGGACGAGATCTTGAAGTTCCATGGCAGATTCTTTGAACACGTAGTGTTCTATATTCGGGGAATGTGAATATTGTTACTGAGTTTGATTTGGTCTTTGCAGCTGTCGAGTATTGGGATAAATCCACAATTCATCACGTTTACTCATGTTACGATGGAATCTGAAAAGTACATCTGCGTCCGAGAGACTGCGCCGCAGAACAGCGTTGTGATCATCGACATGAACATGCCAATGCAGCCATTGAGAAGGCCGATCACCGCAGATTCGGCCTTGATGAATCCGAACACTAGAATTCTCGCACTGAAAGGTTTCTGAATGATCTCTCTTATTGGTCTAAATTAGCTGGTTTGAAAATGAGTTTTAGGCTGTATTTCTTTTTGTTCATTGCATAACTACATGAGCATTTGGTTGAAATTGGATGAAGGATTTACAATGTGGTATCTGAAATACAAATTTAGTAGCCGAGTCAGTGATATTTTTGGATGCTTAAATCAAAGTTTATGTATGCTTTCATTTGATTTGCTTTCGTTTTTATTTGTTATCCCTTTAGTTTTTTCTGCCTTGATGTATCAGCACATCTTATTTTTTAAGAGATTTGCAGTCTAGTGTAGTTCATCAAATGTAGCTCTCTAGACGTGATACTGATATTTTACTTTCAAAGTTTGTGTTATTATTACTTTTATCTCGGAACTAACAGAGCTTTGGTTGTAAAATATCTAGTTTGGTATGGACTTAATTGGTTTTGGAATTGAATTTGCATCTTGCCTTCTAAGCTTAAATGACATGGCTATCCAATTAGATAAAGGAAACCTACCAATATGAATCGTGGACAATGGACATACCATAGATGCTTTTGAAGTACTATCTTCTCCTACTATATCTGCTGGCCCAATCCAAGTCTCATGAATAAAAACTTGGTGTTTCATTTGTTGGTTTAAGAAATGATTTTGGTCTATTTTTATTTCATGTCTATATTACTAGCAGAAGAAATATAGCACATAGTTTAAAAGATGTGCTACAAAAAAAAATTAAATCATCACTAGTTTATTGCGGCATTCACTTCAAGCAAAAAGTTTCCAAATGGAGTTCTTATTGACTTGGAAAGATATTGGCAGGTCTCTATAGGGAGGCCTAGATTTGTGCCAAATAAATTAAGCCTGATTAGGCCTCACTATAGAAGTGTTTGCAAGATAAAAGTAGACTGAAGTCACTGAACCTCAAGAGACAATTTGAGACTTTTTGGAATGGCCGACACCATATAGAAGTCGATAAGCTAATTGATTTTTTCCCCAAAGTCAGATAGGTTGCGTTATTTAATTAGGGCATAAATTTTGGTGAGATCTTAAAATTATTTAAGAACAATAGTTAAGGTCCTCGTCAGTGAGGGGACTCACTTCAAGATATGCAATTTTATTGGACGTGGGCAAAGCTATTATCCATAGAGATTTTACAATTCCGTCATGTTCTCATTGAAGTCAAATGTTTTGTGATGGAACTTAGTTGTTCCTTCCCTTATATTCCTACCAAAGAGGATTTCTTAGCAAATTGTGGGGTTTCCAGGGAGACTTTTTGGGGGGTACATTCCTAATTTTTACGCAGCGTTAACTTTTCCTGACAACTTGCTGGTCACTTTATATATACTGTCATTGTATAATGGCACTTGTTGTAATACAATTGACTTGTTGACTCTTAAAAAAGGAGCCTTTCGTGTGCATTTTTTTATACTTTTATAGTTTCATGCACGCTTTATGTACAAACCCATTAAAACTTCATATTATATTTACTTGATCAAATCCTCATACAATAAATTTTCTTCTGGTAAAGAACTCCATTTCATGTTCCTTTTGGATCTTCTATACAGGGTTTGTAATTATTTACCGTTGTAAGCTATTTCATTGAGTTTTCTGACTTCAACTGCATTTCACGTGCGTGAATAAAGAGAAATGATCCCTTACTGTCAACCGTATGGTGCTGATGCAAGCTAAAATGATCCATTGGAAATGGATGGGCAGCATCTATCTTGTGGAAACTGGCCTGTCAAGCTGCTTCATTTCTAAATGAACATCACTTACATGATGGGTCCTATCATGAATACACCATTCTTTAAATCAGCTTAGGAGGGCCCTACAGGCTGAGCTCTTTTATGCTTGAGGGCAGTGACATTGGCGTTTCTATGCTGTCAGCACCATTTGACCAATGTGTGCCTTCCATGCGAAAGTCCGACTCTACTACATCCTTTCTGTCATTGGCATGGGGTTGGAGATGTTGGATCTATATGTTGGTCCCATATGTCAGAAGATACTGGTAACATTGACACTCGTGTTACTGCCAACATAATACCATATGCTCATACTCAGTGAAACTCCCTAAAACAAAACCCCTCATAAAATAGTTAAAAAATATGTAACTATTTTTTTGATTAGTGATTGCTGCGTGAATTAAGATCAGATAGAATCTCACAGAGAACCATCATTAGTGGATCTTGTGATGATCTTTGAAACAGATTAGTGCTAGAAAAATGAAAACAGATGCTCATACGCTTGAATGGACATCTGACTGAGAAATTTTACCTTGTGAATATTTCTATATGTTTTTCCCCTTTATCACTTCAAGCACCCTAGTAGGTACGTCCACAAGGAGATAACTTGTTGTCTGTGGTTGGACTGAAACTGCTGCCCTGATTGCATCTTTCTTCTCAGCTCACTGGCCATAAGCAAAATCTGAAGAATTCTTTGTAAGATGAGTTCCCACTCAACAGTGCCTCTTTTTGTTGCTTACTTCCATCAAGGTCACCCTCTAATTAGCTATGTACACCAGTTATGCTCGTTATATATTGGAGCAAAAGTGACCCCACAGGTCATCAACAATTGAGGTGCTTTATTCAAGATATGAAATACAGACAAAGACCGTTGATTTGGAAACACATTTTCGACCTAAATCCTCTAGCAGCCATTTTCTCCCTGTTTATGTTCAATCAGATTTACTATTTTGGAATTATATGATTAATTGCCTTGCTGGAATGTTCTAGCCCCCCCCAAAAAAGAAGCCTTAATGGAATGAATAACAAAGCTAACGTGTGAAGTCATTTCTTGTTGAGCATTACCATTTTATATCATATCTAATTAGTGAATCACAATTTTCTTTTTGAAGCTCAACTTCCTGGAACTACTCAGGATCACCTGCAAATTTTCAATATTGAGATGAAGGCAAAGATGAAATCGCATCAGATGCCTGAGCAGGTAAGAATGCCATTCTCTTTAAGGTCTAGCAATTCTTTTGGCAATCCTGTTTCCGATAGGTTGAATTCTTTTAAGTGCAATCCTACGATGTTGTGATATTGCAGGTTGTCTTTTGGAAGTGGATTACTCCAAAGATGTTGGGGCTAGTTACACAAACCTCTGTTTACCATTGGTCAATAGAAGGTAATTACCCATTTTATGGTACCATTGTATTATTTCTTTTCAGTTTCTCTACTGTTTGATTATTAATTCATATTTTAGTAACTCATTTTTTAGGTGGAGCTTTTTTTAAAATAATTGAATTGTAAGTTTTAAAACATTTGGTGCTGTCACTTGGATGCAGGTGATTCAGAGCCTGTGAAGATGTTTGATAGAACAGCTAATTTGGCCAATAACCAAATTATCAATTATCGTTGTGATCCTTCTGAAAAGTGGCTGGTTTTGATTGGAATTGCGCCTGGTGCACCTGAGGTATTCAATCCCTCCCTCCCTCCCTATCCTTTTCCTTGTATGGTTCCACTTGCCTTGACTGTGGACCCCACTTTTGGACTGGTGGGACCAACCACATTTTTAAGCTTGGGCCAGGTCTGAGCATCCAATATGGGTTGAATTACAAGCGGCTTGGGTTTGTTGAGTCATGATCATGTGGGCCCAAGCTAGACAATGTACAACCCAGTCCCCATTATGAGTGAAATGTTTGACCTGTTTGGACTTGGATGAGTTTGATTAGATGGTCCAATGCGATCATTAAGGTGCTGTTTTGATCCCTTAATTAATTTAGCAAATTTCAAAATTAACTTGTTCCATCTTGGCCGTCCAATCGAAGATTTGAGTCTTTTTTTTTTTTCCTCTATGATTGAGATGTATCAAAAAGTCATTTGATTGATCAAATTAATCCAAATAATCAAGGACCTGATTAATCACAAGATTCGGTAAAATTCAGGCCATCTGCTCCTCTGTCAATAATCCTTTGCAATGGGTACGCTAATAAAGGATGGGTGGTCAATCGAAAATATTACACCCGGCATCTTGATATTTGATAATGGACAAGGCCTATATTTTCCATGTTTAAGATAGGTTGAAGAGAAGTGAGATGTTAACATAGGGCTGATTTGTCTAATTTCTACTGAAGTTCTAGGAATTCCAGGGAAAAGGGCTTGTATCAAGGGGACAACAGTGAAGAGTCAAGTGATAAGCCTTTTCCCTAGGAATTCCTAGATATTCAGTAGGAAATTCCACCCCCCCCACCCCCCCCCCCCCCCCCCCCCCACACCACACCCACACACACACACACACACACACACTCACAATTATAAATCACTCCTGCTTGGGCTTGGTTTTCGATTTGTTCTTGAGCCTGACAATTTGGGTTTCATCCACGCTGGGGCTTATGCACATGCAATTTGTACTGGTTTTGTTCTTGACCAATACCTGATCTGGCCCACCTAATTTGGTTCTACTCATGAGGAAGTTTTCATTAATCTGTTCACATATCAAATTGGTGTATTTGTGAAATGAAATAGGTTTTCCTATGTGGCCAAATTGGCGTATATGTGAAAAGAAATAGGTTTTCCTACGTGGCAGCTCTCTCTCTCTCTGATCCTTCTCATTTATGTCACATGGAAATCGTTACTACCCTCAGGGACCCATCTTTTAGCGTGTTGCATTTTGCTAGTTGCTAGTTATTAGCATCAAGTTTAACACCCATCTATTTTCTCATTAAAATTTCATATTTCTGATCTACTTTTGTTAATTTTGGTTGCAGAGGCCACAACTAGTGAAAGGGAACATGCAGCTATTTTCTGTGGATCAGAAGCGCAGTCAAGCTCTTGAAGCACATGCTGCATCATTTGCTTCATTCAAAGTTTGACCCATTCCTTCATTGCTTTTTTATTCTTTACTTTTTATGTTTTTGATATATCCATTGGTTACCCACCCTTGTTTACTTGTTATGCTGATATCTAAATGGGGATACCATTGTTGCCTGCTCTTATGCCTTTTGCAGGTTGCAGGAAATGAAAACCCTTCTATTCTTATTTGCTTTGCCTCAAAGACCATCAATGCAGGACAAATTACTTCAAAATTGCATGTCATTGAACTTGGTGCCCAACCTGGTTAGCTCTTTGTGCACATCATCTTTTATCTTTGCTGTATTTTTGTATTATACCACAATCATAACTTTCAAAAGCATAAATAACATGTTGATAGCCTTTTCTATTGTGAGCAGTATAAGCTTTTTTCTATCTTTATATGCTTAACTAATTTTCTGTAGCAGTTTTAATTGTTCGTGAGTGGTTTCATGTGCTGTTTGTTTTCTCTATTCATTCTCAGTTACTCTGCTGTGGCTGCCAGTTCTTATTTTTTCTTTTGAACATGAGCTTTCAGTGATGTTTCTTTCCTTTTACAAATTTTGTTGGTATCTTTATTAGGTAAACCTGGTTTTACAAAGAAGCAGGCAGATCTTTTCTTTCCTCCTGATTTTGGTGATGATTTCCCAGTGGCAATGCAGGTACCCTTTTTAACCCATTGTATTTTTAATGTTTTTTTAGTGATTTATTAGTATTAATTCTTTGAACTTGCTTTTGTGCAGATATCAAATAAGTATAGCCTGATCTATGTGATTACAAAACTTGGCCTCCTTTTTGTGTATGACCTAGAGACAGCTACAGCAGTTTACAGAAATCGAATTAGCCCAGATCCTATATTTTTGACAGCAGAAGCTTCATCACTGGGGGGCTTCTATGCTGTGAATAGGCGGGGGCAGGTGCTACTTGCAACCATCAATGAAGTTACTCTTGTGCCGTTTGTTAGTGGCCAAGTATGTCTGTAAGCTGATTCTTCTCATTTGTATAATATATTGGTACATTTATTTTGAAAAAGCAAAAATGACTTCTACTCAGAAAATGTCATATTGTTTTGGATACAGTTGAACAATTTGGAGCTTGCTATTAATCTTGCGAAAAGAGGAAATCTTCCAGGGGCAGAGAATCTGGTAGGCACTAATTAGTTGACCTTGTTTTTTCATGTACGAATCAGATGATTCCCTAAAATGCTGTATCCTGTGTGGAAATAGGTGAACATATAATTTTTTTTTCTTGTCAATTTTTGAAGCTATTATTATTAGTATTATTATTATTATTATTATTATTTTGATGTGATTAGGATGAATCTTCTAATATAAAATGCATTAAGATAGTCCTGAATGCTAGTAAATTTGGTGGTTGGGTAGCCCAGCTTCCTTACATGTTGTGAGCTGGTTTTGTAGAAATTGTTACCCATGTTTATCCACTAAAACTCAAGTTTTAAATGCATCTGGTGTAGTTATTATTAGAACATTTAAAAATGTCTCAGTGTTATCTGAACCCCCAAGAAAAAGGAAGACGAAATAGGTGTTTTCAGATATTTGTTTTTCTAGTGCTTTAACCATTTCTCTCTCTCTCTCTCCTCTCTCTCGCTCTCCTCTCTCTCCTCCTCCTCTCTCTCTCCTCTTCTCTCCTCCCCACACACACTAACACATATGACACTCATACACAAGCACATACATCATACACTGGCGCCCACTAAAACTCAGCTTTTAAATGCATCTGGTGTAGTTATTATTAGAACATTTAAAACTGTATCAGTGTAATCTGAACCAAAAGAAAAAGGAAGACGAAATAGGCATTTTCAGATATTTGTTTTTCTAGTGCTTTTACCGTCTCTCTCTCTCTCTCTCTCTCTCTCTCTCTCCTCTCCTTCTCTCACACACACACACACACACACACACACACACACGTGCATACACAAGCACACACATATCATACAGGCGCCCACAATTCAACACAGGCTTTCCAAATTTTGACATAGTCTGACTGATATCCACTGTTGAATTGATTTACTATAGATATTACACTTACTAAACCATCAAATTTTGATGCTTTAATCCAAATGTTGTCATCATTTGATGGTGACCATTCTGACAATCTGACCTACTTCCCTTCTCGATCCAGATGAAGATGTCTAGAACCACAACCCCTTGTCCTGAAACCCAACACCCAGCCACACGCACACGAAAAGGGAATTATACAGATACTCATTTATATTTTTTTAATTACAAGTGACCACCGTCCTTTTTAATTTTTTACAAGGCCATTTCTATGATGTAGTTCTGGTTAGCAAGATTTGTCTATCCAACGAAAACCAAATGATAAACCTAGATTGATTCGGAAAACCCAATACAAAAACCAAACCCTGCTTGGATCAACAATCAAATAAGCAAGGCAAGGAGAAAAGTAGATCACTTACCCCAAATTGCTAATCCACTACTTGCATAGTCTTCAATCCATAGGAGACACACTCTCATACGAATGGAGAGAAGGAAAGGTGCACAACATTCAACACTTTTATTGAACAAGGAAAATTAATAAGCCAAGATGGGGTTGGACATCCCCTTACTTATAGGTTATAAAGTGCTTTCTTCAAAAGCAACCTAATTCCTTGATTAAATCCTTGCCATTCATCTAATATAGGTATTTAAGAAACTTGCTAAATAAGTCCCTTGTAAGACTCTACAAACTGCTTTAAATAAGGAAAGAAACAAAAAGACATTTTCAAAAAAAAAAAAAAAGAAAGAAGGAAAGAAACAAAATTTTGAAAGTTTGCTAGAGTTTAGATTTCAAAGTGGACATCCTTCTTGGAGGGATTCCCTCTCTCCCTGCCTTTTTTTGAAACTCCTTTCCCTTGAGTTGCATCTTGATTCATGGAAGCCTCCCTCTATTGGGCTCTCAATTGGACAGTCTCCAATTTCGAATTTACTTGAATAAGAGGTCACTATGCGTCCCTCTTTGAGTGGGCTAGGGCTCCCACCCAAGGGAAAAAAACACTCAGACACGGGACCTGACTCAGTCAAGGCTGAGTCTGAGTCAACTCGGCCGACTCGGCCATAGTCCTAATTCACTGCATATAAAAATACTAAAACAAAAATAAAAATAAAAATAGGTGGCCGAGTCCCATGCTACTTGCCCGAGTCCCATAATTCGAGTCTGAGTTTCATAAGACCAGACTTGTTTAGGGCCGAGTCTGAGTCGACTTGGAATTGGACGATTTTTTAATCCAAGCTCCCACCATTTGAGCATGTAGAGCCTCCTAAAGTGGCGCTCTCATGGGCTGGACCTACATATACAATTCAGTCTCGGTTGGGACTCAATTGGGTTTTCTTTGGGTCTACTTTAAAGTTAGGTATTTAAACTTACGCCCATTCAAATTTTGAGCCGTTATGGTTAATTGGACCCATTTAAGATGGATGCTAAAATCCTTTGACCGATCAAATTGATTCAAATAGTCCAAGGCTTTATCTGACACTTGATACATGAAATCTGGACCATCTGCTTAATTCTATCATTTGATAATCTTGATTAAATGGCAGCCAGAGACTGGTTTTGACCCATTGATGAATCTGATGTATTGTCTTAGAAGGATGGAAATGCCCTTAGATCTAGCCTAGTTTGAATTGAACTCAACCCTAGCAAAATTGGTTCGGGCTGAATTCTCTATTAGCATTAATGCCATGAGTTAATTCGAAAGAGATTTAGATCTGAGAGAATTCATTCTATCACGGCAAGATATCAGTTGAAACAGCTGGTCAAATATCAGCCTCTTGAATCTGGTCGATGTGGTTGTCTGAAATCTCGGATTGATAAAGGTTTCTATTTAAAAAAAAATGAAAAAGATAAGCGGTTATTTCTAATTTTCAACAACATAAGTGGTTGTTCGTTAAAATCCAAAACCCTTCTCCTCTCTCACATGTTCAAGCCCATATTTTGGGGTTCAATTCTCAATGACGAGATTTCACCACATCCAGAGAAATGGCCATATATCTTCTGAAAATCTTCAATAAGGGTACTAATGGACTTTGAATGCATATTTTGAACCTTTTTATTATGCTCACAAAAAGCTGTCCCTAAGTTTCCTTGCTTTGGAAGTTTATTGCTATTATGCAAAGCTGGAATCATGAGTTCATATTGGTAGACTTTTGGCCATGTTTAACAATCTTAATTGTTGATTGCAAACCAGAATGCATTTTTGTTGCATCATATTTTTACATGTTGCATGATAAATAGCATCCCTAGCTCTTTTTCTGTAAAGCATAATTGACCATCCAGTATTGTGAAATCTTGAAAGCTTATGCATTTTCTTTAATGTAACTCAGGTGGTCCAGCGTTTTCAAGAACTGTTCTCACAGACAAAATATAAGGAGGCTGCAGAGCTTGCTGCTGAATCTCCTCAGGGCATCCTGCGGACTCCTGACACTGTTGCAAAATTTCAGGTATCTTTTTTTTTTTTTCCTTTTACCTCCTTTTTTCTCCCAGTCTGCTGCATAAACTATAATGTTTCTAATTGCTCCTCATTTCTCATTTTCTTTGGGGACATATTGCAACTGAGGAATGGTGCAATTCAGAATATACTAATGGTGTTTCTGTTGTGCAGAGTGTTCCAGTGCAATCTGGGCAGACTCCACCACTATTGCAGTACTTCGGAACATTATTAACTAAAGGAAAACTTAATGCCTTTGAGTCTTTGGAGTTATCACGCTTGGTTGTGAATCAAAACAAAAAGAATCTCTTGGAGAATTGGTTGGCTGAGGACAAGCTTGAGTGTAGTGAGGAACTTGGGGATCTTGTGAAGGTCAGATTCTATCTTCCAATTGACGATTGTTTCGTAGTTTGTATATGTTTAACGAGTAACCAAAAAAAAAAGTGTTCAACATCTTGGCATTTTGTTTCATCATCTTCGTTGTCATAATAACCTAATCATCTTTAGCTTTATCCAATCAAATCTAGGGTCAGCTTGAATGGGTTCTACTTCTACTTATGCTTTCCTTTTCTTCTTCTCATCATCCTCATCATCTTAATGATGTCTTTCCCCCTTTTAGACTGTGGACAATGACCTTGCACTTAAAATATATATCAAAGCAAGGGCTACCCCAAAAGTTGTTGCAGCTTTTGCGGAACGAAGGGAATTCGACAAGATTCTTATTTACTCCAAGCAGGTAGTTTGCATTCTTGAACATCTTGTTGTCTTATAGCTACACCAATTGTATATATTATCTCTTATTTTTAATTAATTATACATAAAAATTCATTAGAGAAGAGATTTTAGTGCAAGGCAGGGTGATTAAATGAAGATATATTCTTTTGCAAGAATCAATACTGGTCTTTACAAGCTTCTTTTTTCGTGCTCTCAGTGTCCATCCCTTTATCCTTATTGCAGGTTGGATATACACCTGATTATCTTTTCCTTCTGCAAACAATTCTCCGATCAGATCCCCAGGTATTGCAAGCCTGTTTGACTGAATTTTTGAGATGATTTAACATTTTTCTTTTTATTGTATTGATTAATGTGATCATGCAACACCAGGTGGTGGTTCAATTTTTGTATGAGAGGACTATTGCTCAATTGTGTCACTTGTATCTTTTATTTGCTATTTGCATGAATTATTACTGAAAACAGAGAAGTTACTTGTATTTGCTATTCTCACGATCATTCAAACCAAGCCTTTTCCCACTAGGTGGGGTCGGCTATATGGATTTGACGACGCCAATCAAATCTATTTAGGGCCATGTCCTCCGTTAGATCCATGTAGGCAAGATCATGTTTAATAGTTTCTTTCCAACTTCTCTTGGGTCTCCCTCTCCCTCTCCTACTCTTGGCAAACTCCATGCTTTCACACCTTTTAACAGGTGCCTCTGTTGGACGCCTTCTAACATGGCCGAACCATCTCAGTCGATTTTCTCTCATTTTATCTCCAATCGGTGCTATTCCTACTATGCCCCTAATCTCCTCATTCCTAATCCTATCTCTCCTTGTGATCCCGCACATCCATCTTAGCATTCTCATCTCCGCAACTTCCATCTTCTTGACATGATTATGCTTTACTGCCCAACACTTTGATCCATATAACAACGCTGGCCGTACCGCCACCTTATAATACTTTCCTTTAACCTTGAGGGGGACTTTCCGATCACACAAGACCCCCGAAGCACTCCTCCATTTGGTCCACCCGGCTTGAATCCTGTGACTTACATCAGTATCAATCCCTCCATCCTGTTGCACCATAGATCCAAGGTACCTAAAGTTTTCTTTCTCTACTATCTTTTGTGTGCCCAAACTTACTTCTATGTTACCAGGTGTCCTACTTTGACTAAACTTGCATTCCATATATTCCGTTTTGCATCGACTTAGCCTAAACCCTTTTGTCTCTAATGTTTTCCGCCACAATTCAAGTTTAGCATTCACTCCTTCTCTCGTCTCATCCACTAAAACAATGTCATCTGCAAATAGCATACACCACGGCACCTCATCCTGGATATGTCTTGTATTCTCACGAATCATTACTGATAAAAAAATAGAGCACTCATTTTGAATTTTCCATGAATTGTTACTGAATGGAAAAGGTGCATGTATTTGCTATTTTCCACAATTTTAGTTTATTCAGTTTCTCAATTACCTACCGTAGTGCAAATATTTTTCATTGTTATCATCATTTCCAAGAACCATATTCTAATTGGGGCTGGATGCTAAGTTGTCAATTTCATGGCTGTTTTGGCAGAATACCGAGATGAAACAATCCATATTAATTTTTGGGAAATATTTAGGTCTGTTTAAGCACAATTTTGTCTATTTCTGATGATACTGTGCAGTTGCACATGCAGGGAAGCTGAATCACTTTTGGTTCCAAAGCTACCATTAAGACAAACTCTACAACTGTGGTTTTAAGTCCCTTTTTTTATTCCCATTTGGGCCCATGTAAAGTCTCTTCAAACTAGGTTCCTGTGTAAAAAATCCCTTCTCACTCGGGTCTCTGTCTTTTGACCAAATAAGAGAGGCCTTTATTGTAAGTGGTATTTTTTTATTTTTTAGCTAAAGAGAGATGATAGTATTTGGCCTAAAAAAACTTCATTATCTTCCTACTCATCATGATTTTGAAGAAAGGTGTGTTGTTTATTATGTGTGTATTCTCTGCGGAAAAATGGGAAAATGGTGATTTTTTTTTAAATTCACAAGTGAGTTGTGTGGACAAAACTTTCTATTTAGGTATTCCTCATCCTGCATGTTTTTTTTTTTAACTCTTGTTTTGTTGGAACACATTTCTAGTTCTATATAACAGTCTACCTGAATTTGCTTGACAGGGGGCAGTTAATTTTGCTCTTATGATGTCACAAATGGAGGGAGGTTGCCCAGTTGACTATAATACCATCACAGATCTCTTCCTTCAGGTTCAAACACTGCATCTAGTATTACATAGTTGCAATGGATCTCTGCCATGTTTACTGCCATCTGAAAATATGCTTTCAAGCTTGGAAGTCAAGCCTGTTTTTTGTGCTTTGCCTTTCTCCATTTTTTATTTGGGATAAATTTTCTGTTCAATCAATAACAAGTAAAGCTAGTTCTGATATTCTTGTCTATTGCAGAGAAACTTGATCCGAGAGGCAACAGCCTTTTTGTTAGATGTTCTGAAGCCAAATTTGCCTGAACATGCTTTCCTTCAGACAAAGGTTTTCTTCATCATCAAAAAAGAATGTAACTTAATTTTAAATAACTCTTTGTTCTATTCTTGACCATTGTGTTTTCTCTTAACAGGTGTTGGAGATTAATTTAGTGACTTTTCCAAACGTGGCTGATGCTATCTTAGCTAATGGGATGTTTAGCCATTATGACCGTCCTCGGATTGCACAGCTTTGTGAGAAAGCTGGCCTGTATATGCGAGCCCTTCAGGTACAATGAGATTTCATGATGGGAATTTCTTTATGGTGGAGAGTTAAGATCATTCCCTGAAAACGGTGTATGTTTCCCTTGCAGCACTATAGTGAATTGCCAGACATTAAAAGAGTCATTGTGAACACACATGCCATTGAGCCACAGGTCTGTATTCTGAAGTTACATTTCTTGGTCCTATGAGAATTTGAAATTGGTACTAAAGACTGCCTATTTCAGTCACTTGTGGAGTTCTTTGGGACGCTTTCTCGAGAATGGGCACTGGAGTGCATGAAAGACCTTCTACTTGTTAATTTGAGGGGAAATCTTCAGATTATTGTGCAGGCAAGTGTCACTTTTGATGCTAATGTTGCTTTTCTTCATCCATCAATATAGTTATACCATAAAAACATGTTTTTTGCAGGCTGCCAAAGAATATTCTGAGCAGTTGGGTGTGGATGCTTGCATAAAACTTTTTGAGCAATTCAAGTCCTATGAAGGGCTTTACTTCTTCTTGGGATCTTCCTTGAGCTCGAGGTATCACCTGTTCCTAAAGACACTTTTCTTCCACCTCCCTTTGATTTAGTTTCATGCGGCCTCTCTTTTTTACCGCATTCTTACATTCTTTTGGTGATTGAGCAGTGAAGATCCAGATATACACTTCAAGTACATCGAGGCTGCTGCTAAAACCGGACAAATTAAAGAGGTTGAGCGTGTAACGAGAGAGTCAAACTTCTACGATCCTGAAAAAACGAAGAATTTTCTAATGGAAGCCAAGCTTCCAGATGCACGCCCTTTAATAAACGTTTGTGACCGTTTTGGTTTTGTTCCTGATCTTACGCACTACTTGTACTCAAACAACATGCTTCGATACATTGAAGGTTATGTTCAGAAAGTAAGATTTCTATGTTGAGAGATAATTCTTGTACTTCCAACTTGTATGGATGTGTTCTGAGGATCAATTACATCTCATTCAGATGCCCAGTCATGGTGACAAATAAATGGTTGGTTGAGACAATGGAAAACTAACCTTCTTGTACACTTTTTTGATAGGTGAATCCGGGAAATGCTCCTTTAGTGGTTGGGCAGCTGCTGGATGATGAGTGCCCTGAAGATTTCATTAAAGGCCTCATTCTTTCAGTCCGTTCTCTTCTTCCAGTGGAGCCCCTTGTGGACGAATGTGAGAAGAGGTGCGTCTATTTCACTCAAATCATTATTCCTCTCATCTTTTTGTTTCATTCTCTCATGCATTGCATTGTGGGCTACAGGAACCGTCTTCGTTTGCTCACTCAGTTCTTAGAGCACCTTGTCAGTGAGGGCAGCCAGGATGTGCATGTTCACAATGCTTTGGGTAAAATTATCATAGACAGCAACAATAATCCAGAGCATTTTCTCACTACCAACCCTTACTATGATTCACGTGTTGTGGGTAAATATTGCGAGAAACGGGACCCTACCCTTGCAGTTGTTGCCTACCGGAGAGGCCAGTGCGATGATGAGCTTATCAATGTAACTAATAAGAACTCATTGTTCAAACTGCAAGCCAGGTATTTATAATTTTCTACTTGCTGCAGGCTTTCTACATCTGAGTGTTTAGTGCTTGAAGATTGTTGACTTGCCTTTATTTTCAGATATGTTGTGGAAAGGATGGACTCAGACCTCTGGGAGAAAGTTCTTAACCCTGAAAATGAGTACAGACGACAGCTTATTGATCAAGTTGTGTCTACTGCCTTGCCTGAGAGCAAGAGCCCAGAGCAGGTTTCTGCAGCTGTGAAAGCTTTCATGACTGCTGATCTTCCACATGAATTGATTGAGCTTCTTGAAAAGATTGTACTCCAAAATTCTGCCTTCAGTGGGAATTTCAATCTGCAAAACCTGTTGATCCTAACAGCTATAAAGGCAGATGCATCAAGGGTCATGGATTACATAAACAGGTTAGATAACTTTGATGGGCCCGCTGTTGGGGAGGTGGCTGTGGAAGCACAACTGTACGAAGAAGCCTTTGCCATTTTCAAAAAATTCAACTTGAATGTACAGGCAGTAAATGTTCTGTTGGATAACATTCAAAGCATAGAACGAGCTGTGGAGTTTGCATTCCGTGTAGAAGAGGATGCTGTTTGGAGCCAGGTAGCAAAGGCCCAACTCAGGGAGGGCCTAGTGAGTGATGCGATTGAATCCTTTATCCGTGCAGACGATGCCACTCAGTTTTTAGATGTTATTCGATGTGCTCAGGATGCAAATGTTTACCATGACTTGGTGAAGTACCTTCTGATGGTTAGGCAGAAGACTAAAGAGCCCAAGGTAGATAGTGAGCTCATCTATGCATATGCAAAGATTGATAGATTGAGTGATATTGAAGAATTCATACTCATGCCAAATGTTGCTAATCTTCAAAGTGTTGGGGATCGCCTATATGAAGAAGGTCTATATGAGGCTGCTAAGATCATATTTGCCTTTATATCGAATTGGGCCAAGCTGGCTATTACACTTGTGAAGCTGAGGCAGTTCCAAGGTGCAGTTGATGCAGCACGTAAAGCGAACAGCTCGAAGACGTGGAAAGAAGTTTGTTTTGCCTGTGTTGATGCTGAGGAGTTCCGCTTGGCACAGATATGTGGGCTCAACATCATTGTACAGGTGACATTTAATGTTCTTATGTTTGGAGAGATTTTTTATTAGCCGACAAAATGGTTTCTCATCACTGTGTATGATATATGATGATGTTTGGACTGATAATAAGTTTATGGTCTGCTGCTGCTATTTGTTTTAGGTGGATGATTTGGAGGAGGTCAGTGAATATTACCAAAACCGAGGATGCTTCAATGAGCTAATCTCTCTCATGGAGAGTGGCTTAGGTTTGGAGCGTGCACACATGGGGATCTTTACAGAATTGGGTGTCCTTTACGCTCGGTATCGTCCAGAGAAGCTTATGGAGCACATCAAACTATTTTCAACCCGTCTCAACATTCCGAAGCTTATACGGGCATGTGATGAGCAGCAGCACTGGAAGGAGCTCACTTATCTGTATATCCAATATGATGAATTCGATAATGCTGCAACCACAATCATGAACCATTCTCCAGATGCATGGGATCATATGCAGTTCAAAGATGTTGCTGTCAAAGTTGCCAATGTTGAGCTTTACTACAAAGCAGTCCACTTCTACTTACAGGAACATCCGGACCTTATCAATGATCTTCTCAATGTACTTGCACTCCGCGTAGACCATACCCGTGTAGTTGACATCATGAGAAAGGTGTGTATTATTACTTGCTAATTTCAGTTGGATTATTCCTTTTTCAGGAATTGCAGCTATCTGTTTTCTTCACCAAGATCTAGAAATAGATGATGATGGGAGTTGCATACATGTCTCTCTCAGTGAAGCTAGATGTCTTTATGGATTTTGGTTTACTTTAGTCTCATGTTTGTTGCATTTTTCTTTGGTTTTCTTTGCAAATTTCAGGCTGGTCACTTGCGTCTTGTGAAGCCATACATGATCGCAGTTCAGAGCAACAATGTGGCAGCTGTAAATGAGGCTTTGAATGAAATCTACATTGAGGAAGAGGATTATGATAGGTTGCGTGAGTCTATTGATTTGCATGATAATTTTGACCAGATCGGCCTTGCACAGAAGGTGTTACTCTGTTCTTTTTCTTGGAAGCATTGTTGAATATAATTACTTGTTACCCCTCTATTGCAACTCATTTTATATAATCTAAGCAGGTTGAGAAGCATGAGCTACTTGAGATGAGGCGTGTTGCCGCATACATTTATAAGAAAGCCGGGAGATGGAAGCAATCCATTGCTTTGTCCAAGAAAGATAATCTTTATAGAGATGCCATGGAGACATGCTCTCAGTCCGGTGACCGCGAGCTTGCCGAGGAGCTACTTGTTTATTTCATTGAACAGGTATGAGATCCAGTTATTGTTTCTCTTCATTTAATGCAGTTACCCACTGAAGTATGGTGGTGGATGAATTAGAGAACTTATATCCTTATCCTGTAAAGTGAGACTTTTTTTGGTTATCACGTTGTAAACTTGTAATTGGTAAGCCTGAGCATGGATGGCTCATGCACTAAAAATCTTCCAACTAGGAGAAACATAAACCTTCACAGAAAATGGACTGTTATGATTTTTTTTTTATTCTAGGAAACTGTCAAAATATGTTCTGGCAGTTGTCTGTCTAAATTATTTTTATTGACAACCTCAAATTAGTGGAACTTCATTTTTTTAGAGAGAGTTTCTGTAATTTAGTTGGGGTTACTAATTGTTACCGTAATTTGTAGAGATCTTTGAGTGAAACTTTATTTTCATCGCAGTTGGTTGTTATTAGAGCATGAACTTATTGTCGTCGTCGTCGTCGTCATTTTTTAAATTTAAGTATCTCCCATTTTTCCGCAAAGTAGCTGATTTTGCCATTTTCCTGACACTAAGTGGTACTTTTCACCCTTCTTTCAGTTCTAATGCTTTCTTAGTTTTTTGGGAACATGTTTTCCTCTTCTGCAGACAGATTCTTGATCTTCTGATTTGTATTTACAAGGAATCTTCTACTGTCAACAATCCAAAACCTTTATTTCTATTGATGGATTGATCCGTTTCCAGGAATCTAACTTATTACATCCATAACAGGGACAATTTTAGCATTTGTCTCCTCTTCTGGTTAGTTAAGATTATGCCTTAGTACTACTTTTCCCCTTGCTGTTTGCCTCTTGGGCCTTTAAGCTTCCCTTTTTCCTTTTTGGGCTTCTGTTTTGGTTAGTGGATCTTCTATGGCTTGATGTAGTCATAGTGGTGGTGTTGGTTTTTCCTTTGTTTGTGGTTGTTTTGCTTTTTTCAGTATACCATTCTTGTACTGTTTAGCCTCTTGATAGTTGTCATTCAGGGAAAAAAAATTTATGCCTTGGTAAGGTGGTTCTTTTTCTACCAGCAGCGTTCTCCAATTTTGGAGAAAATTCTTAGCCAAAGCAAGAAGCTTGGCTGTATTTAATTTCCTTCATATGTTTGCATTCTACATGACCTATAAAATGTTGGTGATGCATTGGCTGGTGTACATGCAGGGAAAGAAAGAGTGCTTTGCTTCATGTCTTTTCACTTGTTATGACTTAATCCGGCCGGATGTTGTACTTGAACTTGCCTGGATGAACAATATTATCGATTTTGCCTTCCCATACCTCTTACAGGTGAGAGGCCTACTTTATCTTTTGCCAAAACTTGTTCTTTTTAATCACTTATTTTAACAGATCTCTGTTGATGACTTGGTGTAGTTTATTCGTGAGTACACAAGCAAAGTAGATGAGCTTGTAAAGGACAAAATTGAAGCACAAAGCGAAGTGAAAGCTAAAGAGAGAGAAGAAAAGGACATGGTTGCACAGCAGGTAAACTACAAAATGAATATTTTAGTTCTTTGTTTTCCATTTTCAGTAGTTTTGTTTTGTTGTCATTGCATAGAAGTTTAGTAACAAGGGCGTTTTGTTTGCAGAATATGTATGCACAATTGCTGCCGCTTGCTTTGCCGGCACCACCCATGCCAGGTATGGGAGGATCCTATGGGGCTCCACCTCCCATGGGAGGTATGGGGATGCCACCAATGCCTCCCTTTGGCATGCCTCCGATGGGCGGCGGTTACTGATCTTCTTGGAGAAATATAAGAGGAATACGAGTTGTGTTTGGTAGGAGGCCCACCCTTCTTTTTTTTTTTTTTCCTTCTTGTTCACAGGATACGGTCTCAAAATAAGCTTTATTTGTGTTCATCTTGCTGTAGATGGTCATTTCTCAACATTTTATTGGTAGCAGGCTTTTTTTCACTGCCGTTGAGGCTGAGATGAGCAGTTTCTATATGTAGACGTTTTATGTAGTGAGAAAGATAGGAGGCTAGGGCAGTGTATCTGTGGATATACCATGTGTATTATAGGTCCTTTAAGTCTGCTGCTTGATTAAACCCATTGTGATTTTATTTTTTTCAAAATTTATTGCTGGGAGTTTGAGATGCAAAATTGAAGTGCGTGCTTCTTTTTTTTTTTTTTTGCTTTGAGGCCTTTCTTCGTCGTTCATGGGTGGGCATTTTTAGGGTGTCTTGGATGCAGATAGATTTGCATGCAGGCATGCGTACATATATATTGGCATCCTCCAGACAAACCACCATTCCAGCTGCGTTTTTGAGATTTTATTATACTTAAGGGCCACCTTTAATCAATCCGGGGGGTCACACACTGCCCCTCTCTTGAAAGAACTGACCTAAACTTTAAAGGTTAGATTCTGTCACAAAAGAATGCATGTTGTATTGCCATTAAACGATGAATACTTAAAACTGAGTGGTCATTTGGTCAGTCTGAATTTTTTTTAAGGGTAACAGTAAATTAGATTAAAGATTTAAAGGAATACAAAATAAAGATAAAAGCACAAGTACAAACACGTGAATGTATAAGAGCTAAATACCAATTCCAACGCGTGAAAAAAAAAATATGGTAGTAAAAAAAAGGAACACCCATCGACGCTCCCAATTTTGCCAAATCATTAGCTATTCCGTTTGCCGATTGACCGATACACATGATAAAATTCATAGAGACGATATTATTGCATTTGAAGAATCGCTTTCTACCGATAATTAGGATTTTATCATTTCAAAGAACAAAAAAGATAAACTCGATACTTTAGTTCAAAACTATTTCATTGCAGTTTTTCATACATCCAGGCATGCCTCTACGAAAGTGGCCTTTTTCTATTTTAGTTTTAAAGGAAGAAGTCTTTGTATAGGGCAAATTTTTTGGAAAGTTAATTTTCCGTATAACTCATTATTTGGTTCTTTTAGGGGTGCACATAGGTGATTCGGATCGATTTAGAGGAAACCATCAACTGAACCAAACTTATTGATTTTCTAGTTTCCCGAACCGAATTGCCTACGTGCTCAAATTGAATCCAACCGAAAGGAATGGAATCAGTTCGATTACGTTTATTTTATTTTTTTCATAAGAAAATGACTGAGAGACTTTGAATTTTAAGTAACGGAGCTTCTTCTTTAACTAATTTTTCATATTTCTTTATATATTAAAAAAAAAATATATATATATATATATAGTTATATAATTGGTTCGATTCTGTTAGAGCAGTTTACCTTCATACCGAACCGTTTGAAGGAAATCCGAACCATCGAGTTTGAAGTGGTTTAACGGTTTTTTTGTATACCCCTAGGTTCTATAGTGGAAGTATAAAAAAATCCTCTCATTGAACAACCAAGTTTAAAACGGTGGAGGAATATTATCGGATTTTGGATTTCTTCTTTTTTCATATTAGTTTTGAACCTTTTTTTTATATAGAAAGTGGAGGTAGTATTAAAAACTGAATATTTCTTTATCACAAAAGACCTAGCCCGACTGGCCCTTTAAAAATATTTGGTTGTGGGAAATAAATAAATTTAAAATAATCAAAATATGAATGAAATAACTAAAATAAATATACTTTTCTTTTTAGAAATTCCCTCAGTCCCGTACATGTAGACAAGAGTGGATATCAGTATATCACCATCCCTGCAGCACGGCAAAAGAACAAGAAAAAAACAAAACAAAACAAAGATGTAGCTACAACCACTACATATCTTTTAAGTCATTTTTGGTATCGAGTGAATCTAAGGGGATTTTTTCAATATTTTTTGTATCTCAAGAATCTAATGAGGTTTTTTTTGGTAAAATCATTTATATATTTCTAGTCTAGTAGTGACATTTTACAAAACAACAATACATTATCATTAAATATCATTACGTAAATACCGCGATATATTTCAAAAAAGTCGCGGATATTACCATGCGTGTGACTCACGCATTTTCTCCCTCTTATATAACCTTCTCCCTCTAAACTCTAGCCCACTCGCTATAAAACGGTGCTTCCTGCTCTTTATCTCTCTCTTTCATTATATACATATCAATGTCCAGCAGCGATACAGGGCGCAGAGATGAGGCTGAGGCTGAGGCAGAGGCCTCGGAAACTGCTGCGGGAGATGACGAAGATACCGGAGCCCAGGTTGCCCCCATTGTCAGGCTCGAGGAGGTAGCCGTCACCACCGGAGAGGAAGACGAAATCGTCCTTCTCGATCTGTAACTACTCCCCTTCCTTCTACTACTTCTAGGGTTTAGGGTTTCTATATATAATATTGAATCGATCTTTCCTTCTTTTTTTTCTCTTTGTTAAATAAATCTTAGGGTTTTGGTAGATTCTTGTATGTGTTTCGTTGTCTCGGAAAGAAAGCTCTAATGATTGGTTTTGTTTTGTTTTTTTTTTGTTCTTTTTGAAATAGGAAATCGAAGCTGTATCGTTTTGATAAGGAAGGGAATCAGTGGAAGGAGAGAGGCGCTGGGACAGTGAAGCTTCTCAAGCACAAGGAGACGGGGAAGGTCAGGTTGGTTATGCGGCAGGCGAAGACGCTCAAGATCTGCGCTAATCATCTTGGTAGGATTTAGGAATAGGATTTGGATTTGTTGTTTTTCTTTTTCTTCTTTTTTCGAGATTTGTTCTGTTCGAG
Organism: Litsea cubeba; assembly: GCA_012931725.1. Taxonomy (NCBI): domain Eukaryota; kingdom Viridiplantae; phylum Streptophyta; class Magnoliopsida; order Laurales; family Lauraceae; genus Litsea; species Litsea cubeba. The sequence continues at coordinate 135,045,993 of CM022947.1, forward strand.
TTGGGATTTTGGTTGTGTTTTTGTTTTTGGTCTCATTGTTTTTTGTTTTGTGATTTTTGGTTGTGGCAGTTGTTCCATCCATATCGATTCAAGAACATGGAGGGAACGATAAGTCGTGTGTCTGGCATGCATCTGATTTCTCTGATGGAGAATTGAAGGAGGAGCTGTTCTGTATTAGGTTCGGATCGGTTGAAAGTGAGTATTATCAATTGTCAATCTAATCATTTGTTTGTTCATGGTTTCTTGCTTCTATCTCTATCTCTATTTCTGCTCTGTTTATATATGATCTTGTGCTGGGTCATGTCATTAATTTTTGGGTTCTTTTGCATTCATCTACTTGTATTGATTCGAAGGATATGCTTATATGTGACCTTGTATAAACAAAATCTTCTGGGGGCACACTTTGATAATCTGCGGGGATGGTAGTGTCTCATTGTGGGTTAAGTTTAGGTTGAAACTTGCCTCCTTAGATTATTTTCACCCTTGTAACTGCACATTTGATTGGTATAAGATTGGATGAGTGTGACCATTAAAAAAAAAAAAAAAGAGGGTTGGTTGAAGGTCTGACAAAGTGCTAGTTCATGAGCACAGTTTGTCGAGTTGGGAATGCAACATTGTTTATGGCGCTCAGACACGCTTTATGGCGCTCAGACACGCCATTAGAACAGCAAGTTAATAGTGTCTATGGCGTTCAGACACCCCATGGGTATGGTAAGGGCAGGGATTTTATACATAAAGATGAATCATCACATACAATGTGATTTAGACCATGGATAAGTCAATTTTGAAGTATCCAAGTGTTATAGGTGCTTCCCTTTCCACCATCTAATTGGCCAAGGAATCAGCCAGTGGAATGGTATTGCTTTTTGTGTGTACACGGTGACATCATTGTGAAAGTAAAGCTCATCTCCTTGATCTTTTTTACTTTGAATTCAAGTTCTGCACTTCCTAAAAGACTCTTAAGCCCTAACCATATAAGATAGCTTGAGAAAAATATTGTTAAGGTTCTCAGGTTTCCGGTGTCCCTGAGAACCAACTACTTGTTTCCTTGGGCTCTTTGCATCCAAACTCCACGGGCGTGTAAAAAGCTGCAGCGCGACTCCATTAATATCAGGCAACGCTCCCCAAATTCCTACTAGATCACTTTTCCTGCTGCACATACTAATATTATACTTCAACAAACCATGAGGTAGATTTCCTTATCTACTTTGTGTAGAGTGGCTATCCTCTTTTTTTTTACAGGCAACATGACTTGAACTGGCAGCCTTGTGGTTGTGACAGTGAGTGCCTTCGTGCCATGCTACTCTTGCATCTGTATATTGACTACTGTCATTACCTCAAATTGCCCACTGTCCAACAAGTGAAAATTCTTTTTTTAGCTGTAACCCATCTAGCTTATCTCACTTTTAGAACCTTGACTGTTGTCTAACCTTTCCAAGATGCAATCATTTTTTTCCCTTCCATACTGCCCCATGGCAACCCTTCTAGAAGCTATGATCCACGGATACTTCAAAATGGGCAACGTATTATGTCATGTCATCGTATCGTATCCGATACTTCACTTTTTATGTGTAAAATATGTGTCCTTGCCGTATCCGGGCATCATAGTCTAGAAGTCACTTTCACATGAGCACACCTTTTATCTTAAAGGACTTGAATTCCAAATTACATATCCTGAGGAGGAATGATGAAGACAAAAACCATGTGGAACACTTGTAGAAAATGACTACAGATAATCCAGTGAAGGCACAGTGAACAAAAAGATGATTGATCAGCCCAATGTGCTCTTTGCAGTATGGGCATAATACCGAGACCCTGCCAACACCACATTCTCTTTTCGCTAAGATGATTGACAAATCCCCCTTACCGTCCACCTCTTTCTCCTTTGTTTTTCCACTTTTTTTTCCCCATAAGGTGATATATATACGTACAGTATATTTTATGTATATAATACGTGCATTCTTCTTTTCTTTTCCTACCAAATAAAATCTCTGCAGTCTCCAATTTCTTTGCCACTGGTGTAGGATTTCTGAACAATGACATTCATGGGGGAGTTTGACAGTGTTTGATCTCTATGATGATTGATCCATACTGAATTGTGCATTGGCCTGCATTCTATTATTTGTTGAAATTTAACTTTAGAGACTTTTTTTCATTAAAGATAAGTGTATTCTTTTTACTATATATTGGTAAGGCGACTGACTCTTCAAAGGGAAGAGAAGGTTTCATAAATAGCTTAACATGTTGGGAACAAGATTGCAATTTATCTATTTCTGATATTAACATGTGCTAATATGTAATTATTAAAAAAAAAAAAAAAACAGACTAATGTAGTAAGATGTTCAAGGTTACTTTGCAAATTGTGAATAGTATTATATAAGGGTTGTTTGAAATTGTGCTTTGCTCTGTCCCTTACAATGAGAAATGAGAACACACCTGCTTATGTGTGTACCAATGGATAATTGCTGTGAGTTTGTGTATAAAACTGTTCAATGCTTTCATTCATAGATAATACAATCAGGACAAGCACTGCAATAAACCTGAAATTGCCCTTGCTCTGTACAGCTCAGGGTTGAGGTGGGGTTCGACCATGTGGCAATTTGGTCTTGCCATGGTTGGATCCACCCCATTATGAGAGATCTCTTGGTAGGGCATCAGCTTTGATTGTTGATGTGTCCTAATCTCTTCCATTCACTAATGTTGGGACTTCTTGTAATAGTTTTTCTTGTCTAGTGATGTTCACTATCTGTTTATCTTGTCTAAGCAGATCCATCCATCAAGCCATGATTAGGCAACTTTGCTATTTATATGCGGAAGGCAAAATTGTATGACACTAAATACACAAACTTGACAGTCCTAGCCATCCATCCATGTTATGTTTATGAATTCGGCAGTTAAGATTTTTTGTTTTTCACCTCCTTGAAGGGCTAGATCAAGGTACTAGGATTGTCCAATCAGTTTTCATTTTATTTTCCCTCAAGCATCTCATGAATTGCAAAGGAGTCATCTTATGAATTGCAATGCATCCTCTAGATCCTATTTATGCATCAGCCGAATGAGGTGTACATAATGGTTTGCTGCCATTGCAGTTTTGGTACTTGTAAAAATATTTTTGATAACTTCAGAAAGCACTTGTGCTACTGTGGCGAGCCAATCTCTAGCTAATATCGTCTCACAGATATCTAACCTAGATACTCAGGATACCTTACCTTGCATATGCTTTCTAAGAAATGCTTTATCCGTCTGTTGTTGCGTTGCTTAATATGATTTTCATTTTTATTTGCGGGGTCTTCTCATTTTAACAGTCACGTGGCTCTTATTTTTTCTTTAGACTGCAAACACTTCATGGAAATGGTTGAAGAAGTTGCTCAGTCGCAAGGAAAGAAACAAGAAAGCGAAGATGCCACCACAGCTGCTGAACTCGTGGAGAAGTTGAGTGTTGCAGAAGGCGAAACCAAGGAGAATAAGGCTGGGGAAGGGGTGCCTCTTGCTCTGAGCGATAAGAAGTCTCCTGAAATTGTGCATGTGAAAAAGGAGTCTGAAAAGAAAGATGAGCCATCCTCTGCTTCTTAAAACTGAGGGGACTTTTCTCTTTTGAAGTTTTGCATCACCACCATGCTTTGGTGTTTGTTGTGCAGATTGATGATGAATTTTTTGTGCTCTTATAGCTTAAGATTATTCAGTTGAGTTGGACGTGTATTGGTGGAAGGCGGTGTCGGTAGTCGGCCGATGGATACACTAGCTTCATAGTTTATTAGTTCTGTTTCATATTCCTTGCATTGTTATTTGTTCGGGTCTATTTTTTCCCCTTTTATTTTTTCTTGCAAGAGGGTCTTGTCTTTATTACATTGGAAAAGTGATATATGTGGCTGCGGTCTTGTTTATTGGTTTTGACTCCCAACCTATAATATGATTCAGAGAAATTACCAATGTAGCTGTCTGATGTTTGCAGGTTGAAATGATCCCCATTGGGGCAACCTTTCATCAATCAAAAAACCACAGTACATATATTGGTGGAGCTCTGATTGTTACTGGCCCACTGCACCACCCTCAATCACATCATGGTTTTATTCCCAATGATTTGGATGGCATACAAGCAACTGCTAGATTGAAAGTATATAGTGCTCTGTTTTTATACGGGGTTAGCCAAATTTCACTCTAAAATGATTTAAGCAAACTTTTGGATTGTGAACATAATAGGATAATTTTATTCATGAGTTTTATAAGTCATCAGTGAAATTGGAGGGCTTACCTTTTACTGGAAAGTGAAAAGGGACAGGAGATGAATACCCTGAGTAATTTAAATTCTAGAAAAATAAAGGTTTCATCTGTATTGTTGCATTGATCATTCACCCACCTATCTTAGCGATTATATAATATGAAATCTCTATCTACTCTTTGTTATCTTGAGTCTCACGAGTCTCACAAATATTTTAAGGGCATAAGCTCTAGGGATCACTCTCCTTGTTTGGACTCATTAGAATTCGTGAGATTCATAATAATCCCTGTGTGGGGAAATTCCCAAGAGAATCCTGGGCAAGGTGCTCCATCCCGGGCCCCCGCATCAGCAAGCCCATCCCGGCAAGTTCGGTCTCGTGCTCCACGCTTCCTATGCTCGACTCCCCCCACTTCGGCAATGCACGCCTTAGCAAGACCAGACACTCCACAGGATCCACTTCGGCCAAAGCATCCCACTTCGGCTAGGACTTCGGCTGCCCAGCTCGGCTACAGTGTCAACCCCTTCCACTTCGGCAACAGTGCCCTGACCCTACATCTCCGCCAGGTCTCACCCGGCACGACACTCCATCCCGGCCAAGCGACTCATATCGATGAAAGTACCGAGCACTGACAGCTGTCCTCCCATGGACGCTCAAGCACGCTATGGCCCGTGCGACAAGACAAGGGGATAGCCCGTATCTCCTGACAGATCACCATCCACAGCTCCCAAGACGTCAGGATATGGCCTAACGGGACAAGACAGGCTACGACGGGACCAGACAGGCTACGATGAGACCGCGCCTCCTTAGTACCGGACAAAATGGGCTATGACAAGACAGCCAACTACCCCTTTGCCTCCTCTTCCTCTATAAAAACACAGCTACAGCTCCAGAGGAGGGGGGACGCCATTACCACTCTGGTATGCCATCTTCTTCCCTAAAAATCCCCTCCCTCTGCTTAGTTCATATACTAACTTAGGCATCGGAGAGCCTTGCGCCGCCCAGGCCAGGGTCCTCTGACCTGCATTTCTCCTTCCTTTTCTCAGGCTCCAGGCGCAGGCATCGGTGTCCCTAATCTCACTTGGGTAAGTCATCTAAGGCACCCCCCATTATTGTGGGTCATTATTTTTTACACCTACAATTGGCGCCGTCTGTGGGAAAGCAATATCCCAGCCTTCCCAACCTTCTCCAAATCTTTCCAAACAATCTTTCCAAACACCATGCCTCGAAGAACCAGAAAGGGAAAGGAACCTATCGCACTGTCGACCCAGCTGCCGACGGTCCCCCGCCGAGAGAGGTCAGGAGCAAAATCTGGTCCAGCAGGCGACCAGCTTCAGGATACTCGGTCGGGTTCATCCTCTAAGGATTTGACCTCGACTCTACCCTCCGAAAGACGCACCCTGAAGAGCAGGAGCAACCGGGCCCATGGCGAAGGCTCGGGTAACGACCGCGACTCCAGAGAGTGGCTCGATCAACGTATAGAGCAAGCAGTACGACAGCACTTGGAAATGGCCGACTACGCTCAAGTTCGGATGGACTCTACTGATTTCGGCGCATCTCCTTTCTCTCCAGAGATCAGAAGCTTCCCCCTTCCCGAAGGTTTCAAAGTCCCGAGGTTCGTCATTTACGATGGAACCTCGGACCCAGCAGCACACCTACGGCACTTCTCTCAGCGGATGTCGGTATGGGGCAACGCGGGCCACCTGTGCTGCAGAATCTTCTCTTCCAGCCTCGGGGACCTCCCCCTAAAATGGTTCTGCGCACTCCCCCCGGGATCAATCAAAAGTTGGCAACGAGCTCCGAAGCAACTTGGTCATGTATCCCGTGGTCACTATGGCAGCACTCATGACTAGGGTAAATCAATTCGTCAGGCAAGAGGAGGACGAAGCCCAAGCCCGGGAGCAGTTCAACCTCCGCGACAGCGACCAGATCGCTTCCAGCTCGGCCGAACCTGCCAGCTCGACCGACGCTTCCAGCTCGGCCGACTCTGCCAGTTCGGCGGACGCCTCCAGCTCGGCGGACGTCTCCAGCTCGCTAGCAGCCCCCCGCTCTGCAGAAATCTCTTCCAACACGGGGAGCAGTTAGGCGAACCTTTTTCTGTCACTTAGCTTCGACCGCCCGTCAGCTTGATCGCACGGTCCTCTACCGCCATCAGTCGTCCAGAGCCACCAAGCTCACCCTAGGGCCGTTTTATACACTCAGGCGTGACTCGCGTTCGGCGCCAGAGCAACCAAGTCCTCGGGTAGGCGCACCCAGGCTCCTTGGCCTCCAAACGACCTCATGCTGGTCCGTCCACGTGCTGGTCTCCACCTCACGCTGGTTTCGGCCTCATGCTGGTCTCGACAGCATTTAACGACCTCATGCTGGTCCGTCCACGTGCTGGTCTCCACCTCACGCTGGTTTCGGCCTCATGCTGGTCTCGACAGCATTTAACGACCTCATGCTGGTCCGTCCACGTGCTGGTTTCCACCTCACGCTGGTTTCGGCCTCATGCTGGTCTCGACCGCATCTGACGACCTCATGTTGGTATCGCCCTCGTGCTAGCTACGCGCTTCACAGGTTCGGCCTCATGTTGGTCTCGGCCAGTGCCATCGAGACTGCCCTCGGGTTCCTACACCCGGGCTTCTCCACCTCGGCGAATGCCAGGAAAGCAAGTCACAAGGGTTAACAGCCCTGGAAAAGGCCTCGAGTTCGGGCACTCGGCCAATTCCTAAACTCAGGGTTTTTACCCATCTCCAAAGGTTCATCCGCCTTGGAAAAGACTTCGAGTTCATACACTCAGTCATTTCCTAAAGCCCCGGGTCCTGGACCCTGGAAAGGGCTTCGAGCTCCGACGCTCAGCCGTTTCCTAAATCACTCCAAAGGTTCATCCGCCTTGGAAAAGACTTCGAGCTCATACACTCAAGTCATTTCCTAAAGCTCCGGGTCCATCGCCCTGGAAAAGGCCTCGAGTCCGAACTCGGTCGTTTCCTAAAGCTCCGGGTCCACCGCCCTGGAAAAGGCCTCGAGTCCAAACTCGGTCGTTTCCTAAAGCTCCGGGTCCACCGCCCTGGAAAAGGCCTCGAGTCCAATCTCGGTCGTTTCCTAAAGCTCCGGGTCCATCGCCCTGGAAAAGGCCTCGAGTCCAATATCGGTCGTTTCCTAAAGCTCCGGGTCCATCGCCCTGGAAAAGGCCTCGAGTCAAACTCGGTCGTTTCCTAAAGCTCCGGGTCCACCGCCCTGGAAAAGGCCTCGAGTCCAAACTCGGTCGTTTCCTAAAGCTCCGGGTCCATCGCCCTGGAAAAGGCCTCGAGTCCGAACTCGGTCGTTTCCTAAAGCTCCGGGTCCTGGACCCTGGAAAAGGCTTCGAGCTCCGACGCTCAGCCGCTTCCTAAATCCCGGGTTTATACACCCCTCAAAGACCGTTGCCGAACTCATGCTCACATCTCCGATCCACTGTCGCAAGGCAGTTCGTCTCGGCCAAAAGCTAGCCACTTCGGCCAATGGCAGCTCGACAAGATTGCAGTAGAGACTGTTCCATGTCACCTCCTCGGCCTCATGACAGTCCTCAGCTCGGCATCAGTGCCGGATTCCAGGTTGGCAGTTACACTGGTCACCTCGGCAGCATCGCCAGAACACTTCCAACGGGGCTGCGCCTCCGGCGACGGGCCAGCTGGTCATGCCTCGATCTCTTAGCTGGTGACGAATCAGTTGGCTGGACCATCAATCTCAAGCGACAAACTGCTCCAAGGCACAAGTGTTATCCTCCATGGTACTTAGCTTCCGACCTCAATAAGGAGTCTAATGAGCTCTAAAGCTGGGGGGCTTTGTGTGGGGAAATTCCCAAGAGAATCCTGGGCAAGGTGCTCCATCCCGGGCCCCCGCATCAGCAAGCCCATCCCGGCAAGTTCGGTCTCGTGCTCCACGCTTCCTATGCTCGACTCCCCCCACTTCGGCAATGCACGCCTTAGCAAGACCAGACACTCCACAGGATCCACTTCGGCCAAAGCATCCCACTTCGGCTGGGACTTCGGCTGCCCAGCTCGGCTACAGTATCAACCCCTTCCACTTCGGCAACAGTGCCCTGACCCTACATCTCCGCCAGGTCTCACCCGGCACGACACTCCATCCCGGCCAAGCGCCTCATATCGATGAAAGTACTGAGCACTGACAGCTGTCCTCCCATGGACGCTCAAGCACGCTATGGCCCGTGCGACAAGACAAGGGGATAGCCCGTATCTCCTGACAGATCACCATCCACAGCTCCCAAGGCGTCAGGATATGGCCTAACGGGACAAGACAGGCTACGACGGGACCAGACAGGCTACGATGAGACCGCGCCTCCTTAGTACCTGACAAAATGGGCTATGACAAGACAGCCAACTACCCCTTTGCCTCCTCTTCCTCTACAAAAACACAGCTACAGCTCCAGAGGAGGGGGGACGCCATTACCACTCTGGTATGCCATCTTCCTCCCCAAAAATCTCCTCCCTCTGCTTAGTTCATATACTAACTTAGGCATCGGAGAGCCTTGCGCCGCCCAGGCCAGGGTCCTCTGACCTGCATTTCTCCTTCCTTTTCTCAGGCTCCAGGCGCAGGCATCGGTGTCCCTAATCTCACTTGGGTAAGTCATCTAAGGCACCCCCCATTATTGTGGGTCATTATTTTTTGCACCTACAATCCCCATTTATTAAAAGTCAAAAATGCTCAGCTAAATTTTATTTTAATAGGAGATGAGCTTAGGGAAGATTAATCAAATTTTACTTAAGTAGGAGATGACCCATGTATCATCCAAATTCACTAATTTTAATTTTATCAATTCGGATTTCGTAGGTGGGCCCCACTTTGTCTTGCGATCCTAGTTATTAATATTGTACCCTTTCGGTCAAAAGGGCCGATATTTTTTGTTTCTATTCTATGGCTGAAATGACACTCATGAGTTTGGGTCAATTTCAGCCAGAATCAACGGCAGAAATGCTAAATTTGTGCCGAAATAGTCTTTGAGAGTATTTTAAAAAATAAGAAAATTTCCCTTTTTTGTAAAAATAAAAACTCTAAATGTTATTCTATTATTTTATTAGAATAGATTAAATTCATAATTAGTATTTTATTTTTTTCATATAAATTTTTATGTTTTTTTAAATGTAATTTCAAAAAGTCTCACTCATCTAATAAATTTTTTGAAATGGCCGATTTTTTTTTTATCATGCGACGACGTTACGAAATGACAAAATAATGAGGTTTTTACCAGAAAAATCACTTTATGTGGTCGGTACATTGAATAATGAACATTAGCCAAACATGCACCTAACAGGAAATCCGTACAGGATTCCTAATTTCTTTTTTTTTTACCATTTTTTTTCGTCGAATTCGACCTTCAATTTCAATGTTGGAGGTCGATTTCGACCATGAGATAAAAAGTGGCCATAATACATTTTAGTTCCATGCGTCGGATTCCGACCTTATAAGAAACACTCGAAGGTCGCATTTCGACCGGAAATGTACATGAGTTTTTTTCTGGCTTTATGATGGTCAAATAGCTATGGCTTGGCTTCGTCATTGATAGGTTCCTTTCTCTTGCCTTTTCTTTGGTCTTGTTTTTTCTTCTTCTCTCGTCTCTTTTTTTGGCTGGGGATTTGTGGTTTGAGAGGAGTGGGAAAGCGCTTCAGTTTGGATGGAGGTGTCTATGGTTTGGATTTGTAGTAGATCTGGTGTTTGATTATGGCTGGTGAGGTTAGGGACGATGGGTGAAGTTTAGTGAGGGTTTGAGAATAGGCCTTGATTGGGTTTGTTTTGAGGTCTCATGGGTTGGTTTTGTTTTAGGGCTTGAGGGTATCAAAATTTACTATAGTGTGGTGCGAAACTTGGGCAAACGGACCTCCGTGGTGTGGTGTGAACTCAAATTAAAATTCAAATCGTTAATTTCAAGTCATTTTTTCTATTTGCTATCTTACCCACAGATTCCTGGACTATTGTAATGAGGACTTCTATGCTTTCACCTATAGGAGGCTTGCGATTTACCTATGATGTGACAAAAGCGTTTCCATGGACCCCTTTTTTATTTTTGAACAGTTTTCCATGGACGTTGTTCTACGCACTAGTTAGAAATATTGTCTGTGGTGTCAAAGAGTATAAGAATATTACTAGCCATTGCCGAACCAGCAGCCACTACAAACCCCCCCATTAATCTGCATCCAGTGTGTGTCATTTTTTTTATTTTCCTTAACTAAGATACCCATGTATGATTTTTTTTTTCCTCAAGTTGGCCCAGTGGCCAAAAGAGGTTGAATAAACCTGCCCACCCTGGGATTGATCACGGGTGGAACTATGGGAGCGAGTGTGCTTAACCATAGCTGTGATTCCGTATCATGACAAGCTGAACTACTCTCAGTACCTAAAGTTAGAAAAACTCATGTACATTTCCAGTTAAATGCGACATTCGGGTGTTTCTTACAAAGTCAAATTCGACGCAGGGAACTAAAATATATTAAGGCTACTTTCTATCTCAGGGTCGGATTCGACCTCCAACGCTGAAACTGATGGTTGAATTTGACCGAAAAAAAATGGTTAAAAAAATTAGGAATTCTATATGGATTTCTCGTTAGGTGTCAGTTTGTCTAATGTTCACTGTTAGATGTAATAAGCACGTAAAATGAAATCTTTTTTTCTGGTAAAAACCTCTAAAATAATAAAACGAAAAAAAAAAAAAAAAAAAAAACCCGGCGTCATCTGCGGGGGAAACGAAATCCGAAAAAAGGGTAAGGGAAGAGAAAGAAGCGGGAAAAGAGGGAAGAAGTGGAAGAAGAAAGAGGAAAAACAGTCTGCAGGACATATGCAGCAGTAGCAGCAAGAGGAAGAGTAGGCAGTAACGTATTTCCAGGTACGCTTCCCCTCTCCCTCTTTCTTTTTCCTTTTCTTTTTGTCTCCCGGAGGATTTCGCTGTTTCCCCTGGAGGAGAAATTGAAGATGGAAACAGTTTCTGCCTTCCCTCTCTCTCTGTGCAGTTTTTGTATTTTTTTTTTATGCGGCAGTTAGGATGTAGTTGAAAATGCAGATGGGAAAAAAAAAAAAAAACCCTCCATTACCGTGTAATCTCAATTTACCAAAATCTTAACAGGTGTGTAGGAACCAGAAGTGTTAGGGCTCTTTCTCTGCTCGAATGGACGGGAAAGCTCATCTTCCTTGCGGTTTCAAACAATCAAATCTAAAGAAGTCATTTAAGCTGGGAATACGTTCTCTGCTAACAGCTTGCCCTAAGGAGGTAACAGTCCTAAACTTCTCCACTTTTATCTTACATGGTTTTTTTAACCATTTCCCAGTCTTTTTGTCTTGTCTTGGTTCGCGCTCATCAGTTGTTCGAGAAATATTTCTCCGCATAAGATTAATACAAATCATCATCATCATTATTTATCAATAGATTTGTAAAATTCTGAGTGGATGATGTTGTGCTCATTTTTCAGTAATGTGAGATATTCAATATAACTATGTACTGGTAGTGGGTCTACTTGAACTGTTAAGTGGTCTTGATGTGGATCTGGTTTTTAGAAAGAGCTTGACTACTGGACAGACAAGCATAACTATGAGAAAAACGAGTCAACAGTCATATACAAGGGCAAAATATACTGATAACATGACTTGCATCTGCCTAGGTGGATATTTCTGTTGCATAGCTTACACCACTATGGATACAGCAGACGAACAAATCTGAATTGCGCAAAGATGTGGCCACAACTGTATCTGTATGAAATACTTTTTTAAGAATGAAAATGCCCATAGTTCAAACCCAGCATTCTATAATATGTATCTCTCATGTTATTCTTGTTTTCTTTTTGCCACCATTCTAATACCTGTAGGGTGTGATAGGGTACTTAAAAATAGCAAAAATATCGTTATCATGTCATACATATATTTCAAAAATTTTTTTTATGTAATGTCTGTATCCCCGCTATATCCATGGAATGTCCCTGCCATATATCCTTGCCTTATGTGGGCATCATAACTGTGTAGGCTTCTTCTTTTATTGGTGTATTTCTTTTTGTTCCTATGTCATACGATCTCTGAGTGTTTCATAATCGATCTGAACTCACAGGAGCTCTACAAAGCGTTTTCAACATTCACGCATGCTGAGCAAGAAAATCTTCATCGACTATTTATTCAGGTAAAATTTGCATTTCATTAGCCAATCATGTTCTTCTCACGCGACATTTAGTGATACAATGTGCATCATGCTGCTCATCATCATCATCGCCTTATCCCCTCAATCTAGGGTTGGGAAGGAATGGAGGTGCCATGTGTTGGAACTGAACCCACAGCCCCATTGTTAAAATCCATGCACTCTATCAGCTGAGAACAGAGATGGCTTACTGAAAACAGGAAAATCACCACAACTACTTTGCTGCTTATTACGAGTCACTGCAACTCATTTATCATCATGATTGCGCAGGAGTGGATACAATCTCTTAAATGTACATATAAGTTTAAACGTTTCAGTGTGATATTTATGCACATATGATTTTGTTAAATTCAGTTTCGTATTAGTGGTTAGAAGGGCTCGAGGACATGTGCAACGAACTTTACTGTTTGCTGTCTTCACAATAGAATCCCCTCCCAGAGTTTGAAAATTTTGACGAAAAAGAATTTATTATATTTGTTGCTGCAGCTTTTAGTTGCTTTCTTAACTTTTCTGTACTGATGAATTTGATGGACCAATTATTTATGTTTATTCCTATGCTATTGTTTCAGGTTATCACTTCTCTACATGAAAATATAGAGGTATGCTTGTTTCTTTTTAACAGCTGTTTCTTTTTAACAGCTGTTTCTTTACTTATTTAATGATTTTATGGGGAGATCATTAATCTTTTACTATCAACAATTTCCCCCACTCAGTCTCCATCTTTACTGCTATTTCTCCCTAATTTTCAATACTATTTCTATTTAGGCTTTGCAGTTAAGCAAGCATGTTTGAATTAGAAATGAGCGTTTTTTAGAGCATTTAGGGGTAACATCAATAGGTGATAAAATAAGAGATTCCCATTTGAGAGGGTTTGGACATGTCCAATGCAGGCCAACGATGGCGCCTACGAAGAAAAGTTTTCTATTTAGGTTGATTGCCCACCAAGGGGAATGGGTCAGCCGAAGAGGATGTGTATGAAGTAGTAAGAATATATCTGAAGAAGTGCAACCTATCCGGGGATTTGGGTCAGGACAGATCGGAATGGAGAAACATAATCTTGTAGCCTACCCCAACATAGTTGGGACAAGGCTTTGGTGATGATGAGTTAAGTAAGCATGTTAAGTATCATCAATGTTTTTATTCAAAATGATCAATCCACTCGTGTTCCAGCTAATGGAAACCCCAAAACCCCAATTGTCTATAATTTTTTGATAATCCGATTCAATCGCATTCTCACCCAAGTCAGAGATTCTGTGAAAAAATTAGTTTCCTTGTAATGGTAATTGTAAGGAATGGATTTTTAAGTCTAACCAAATGATAAGGAAGCGTTCTTAGGAAACTACAGCAGTTCCCTCGTAAAAGTGATACCAATTAAAATAAGACATGTGGCATAGTTTGTGGGCTTGATTGCGCTGCCAAATACATGATTTTAGGAACTAACCCTTAAAAAAACTAACCCTTAAAAAAGGTCCATTGGGTGTTGTTAGGTGTTTGATCTAAGGCTATGAAATGTACAATAACCAAAGTTTCTATTTTGTTTGTCTGTTTATTTCGTGGCTTTAGATGCTGCAACATAGATTACCCACTGGGTGTTTTTGGGTCTATTGCACTATAGTTATGCTTGAAACACAATCTATACCTTATTTTCAATATAAAATTGGGTGCAATACAATGAAACTATTTTAGGGACCACCTTTCCAGAACCCAAATTGCCAACATAGTCCTAACCCTTTGTATAGCTAAAGATTACAATTCCACTTCAACTAGCGTAAGGTCTACTGTTGGATTGATTGCATGATTTGCACATGATTAATTCTATTTGTTGTTCTCTCTCTCTCCCTCCCTCTCTCTCTCTCTCTGAGAAACAAGAATGGGTTCCATGATCATCACTTGTAATAACTAATAACAAGCATTTAATTTAACAGTGCGCTCCACTTTGTCCACTTGCAAGGTATGTTATAGTCTGTACTGTATAATCATGGTTCGATTGTGTGCGTGGCTTGGATCTCAAATGCATAGGATCCATTCATGGATTTGGGTGGGGCGCTGCACTTAAGTGCACAATCAATCTTATTATGCTTCCCATTTGAAAAAACTTAGGAATCAAGGTTGATTCCTTGTAAAATAACTACCAATTAAATAATAAGTGGTAGATTTTGTGGGACTAATTAGACTATTAGAAACAAGAAGGCTATAGGAACTAACAATCTAAAAAAATAAATTTCATTGGTGGTTGCCAGCTGCATCATCTAAGGCCATGAAATGAATACTCAAAATAAAAACTTTGGTTAACGTCCATTTCATAGAATTAGCTAAGATACTTAGTAACACTCAATGTTCCTTGTTTATTCATTTTTTTTACTTCACATGGCTAGATCCTATACCCTTTTTGAATCTAGAAGTGTAGTGGGGCTCATAAACTATGCCATGTGTCCAATTTTAATCTAATTTGCTTTTATAAGGAAACTGTCATCTTTTTCTAAGCATGTTTCCTTTCTATTTAATTAGGTTTGGATCCGTTTTTGTGCTTTGTAGTTTCGGTTATACAAGAGCTACTTTGATTTCCTTAGCATCTATCTTTGAGTCAGGTTAGAGTGGGTTTGGTTGGATTAGAAGGATGGCTGGGCTCTCTGGGTTGTTTTGGTTAGTTGGAGTTAGGATAAAGTGGTTAATTGGAATGAAAAAGCATTCATTTGATGAGATTTATTGTGCTTGCTTAATTATAAGGATCTAATCATATATAGTTCCGAATGTTAGTTGGAGCCGTGTAGCGGACTCCCTAGTAAAGCAAGAGGTAGATAGGGTGGTTCCTTTGCTTGCTCATACTATGTAATTCTGCTGGCCTTTTGCCCTTGGTGGTGTGGGTATAAAGGCTCTTATACCCAGTTTCGCCTTTCTGTTATCGACTATGTAATTTCCTTCCTTTATTTGAAGTTTCTATTATCGTTCAAAAAAATATTTTTTTTCTCTTTTTTGGGGGAGGACCTTATAATTTAAAGGAGAGGGAGGTTTTTTTTTTTTTTTTTTTTTCAAGAAATCACTAATTATTATTATTGTTATCTTTTAGCCTGTAGAAAGATCATTTATACACCCAAAAGAAAATGGAGAAAGAAGAACAAGATCTTGTAATTATTTAATTGCATTTTTACCATTTCATGGTGGAGCATATCGTTCATTTTAAACTCATTCCACAGTGTAGTGTATACTATATTGATCTACATGGTGGATGTGAAATGTGTTTTGTTCGGCCTACCCAAGTGGCTTTCTATGTTTATGCCAAGTGCTTTAGTTTTTGCCTTTACCCAAAAAAAAAAAAAATTTTTTTTTTTTGTTTTTCATCTATTTCAGAGCTGTGGGTTTTGCTTTGCCTGCTTTGTTGATTATATTTTGTTGTGTTAGTTCATTTCTTTTCTACATATCTAGTAAAATTTAATAGGTTTTATCAAGATAGTTGCATGCAAAATTTTAAATTTCAGTGCCTGAACCATTCTCTTATTGAATGTATAGGAGGAGTTTGAGTCTCTATGTCTGGAAACACAGGTGTGTTTACGTTATCCTTCCCTCCTTTTCTTTTTTCTTTTTTGTAATATGTTTGAAGTGGATAGGTTAAGATAACATTTTACGAGTCAATATTTACAACCACTGTCACCATTTTTTTTTTGTTGTATTGGACAAGGGGCACAATGCCATTTTTATTCATACTTTCCTATCTATAAGAACTTGCTGTATCTTTAAGAAATAAAAAAAGGTCGTACTGGCGCTATTTCCACACCTGACCTTAATTTTTTGAAAAGTTAAAATTGTATGCTATTTCAGTTATGGCTGTGTAAAAGATTTGAAACAAGTCACTTGGCAACATTTGGAGAGGAGTAAACTTCAATAAATAATTAATCACTTCTGTTAAAACTGTATTTTATTGCAGTTATTGCTAGAAACATAAAAGATATGAAATGAGTCACTTGGCAACATTTGGGGAGGAGTAACCTTTGATTGGAAATAATATTTATTTTGAAAGATTGTAGAGCACTTACCTGGATTTGTCACACTATAATTGCTTTTATGAATTAATGGAAAATAGTAGGGATATACCAGACGGCTACAAAGCAAGAGAAAAAGAACCTCCTATCAACTCTATATTTAGCGAAGCAATCTGCCACACTATTAGTCTTTTTAAAAGTCTTGCTCTCAATAAAATAAATGTTGCATTTATCTCCTTATTGAGCCTGCCTCGCTCATGAAATTCAGAAACCATGTTCAAAAGTCATTAGTCAGCTTTAAGGAACTGTCAAGTCTCTCAGCTCACCTGATGAAAGCATAATTAACCCCTCTGAACTTGGAACTTTTTCTCCTTTGCAACTGGAGTCGGCCTTTTTCACCTCTTGAACTGAAAGAACTTTCCTCTTCAACTAAAGAAACTTTCTCCAAACTAGAAACAGCTGCAGTGGAAATGGAAGCAAAGGCAAACCATCCAATTTTTTGCGAATTCCATCTTAGAGTATATAATTTTAAAATATGAATGCCATGACCTTTCTATCATCTCGCTTGAACTTGTCCAAGAAAATTTTCTTCCCGTCTCCCCCATTGGCCATATGATGAAGGAATTTAGTATCACATTCTCCCTTCCTTAAGCTACATAGGTTTGGGTTTTTGCTTCCAAGATATCTCCATTCTATCAAGATCTCAAGCTTCATTCTGCACCCATCTTCTTCGCACTAATTTTACTGAAGAGAGAGACCTTGACTCCTCCAAATTGAGCATTTCCAATTCCTTCAACAAGCTGACCCTCCTACAATCCAAAGATCCAAGTTCCTGGCCTTTTCACACCTTCAATTTAGCTTTTGGCATTTGGAGCTTCTTATGGATTATGAAATTGCCTTCCCTTGAAACTCATTCCACCATTTATCGTTGAAACTGCTCTGAAGCAGTGAACTATTATCATACCTGGACAAAGTGTTGTCTCTACTCTGTTGTAGCCACCCCAGTTGAGCATTAGATGCTTTGTTTTGAAATTCAAACTCATTTATCTCCTAAAAGGACACCTGCAGATGCAATGCCCCCTCTTCCTTATCATGTATGGCAAAAAGGATGTCATTCAAATATGCCTGCTCCTCTATGCGACCATCCTCCTTGTCTGACTGCCACTGAAACTGATGTCAGCTCTGCCTCAGATGATAGACTTGCTAATATGTCTGCCTGTCTCATTGGAGTATCTTCTTCCGCATCCTTCTTACTCCTACTGCTAGTTTCACGGGCTCCCACGTGCTATCCAGCCCTGCTTCCTCTGTTGCAAGCACCTCGAAGACATTGCCTAGAATCTCTAAGGAGTACTCTTCCTCAATATGATTGAAGCTATGAGTGATTACCAGACTGTGCCATGCTTGGATGATATCAGCATTTCAGTATGTATATCAGCAGCCACCACTTCCCCTAATTGCTTGCCTTCATGATCTTCTCCAAAGATGTCCACAGTGGATGCATGTCGTTTTCTCTATTACACCTACCTATACCCTCCTTGTGCCCTCTAACAATGGTTTTCTTCTCTCTAGCGACGAAAATGGGCCTCTCCATGGTTGGGAAATATCTTGCAAAATCTCGTCCAGAGCCTCCTTAGATTGGAAAGTAATAAGGGCATCTTCTTTTGCATTTTCTTCACTAGCACGTTACTACAACCCAAGTGTCCAAAGAATTTTTTAGGGTGTAGGTGATGATGGTAATCTCGGTCTCCCCAGTAAGCTTTTCCTTAGACACTCTTGAGTTATCGTGGACAAGTTTCCTGTTTATCTGAATGTTTAATATGATTCTGTCCATATGACTGCCTCAGAACCTCTGCATAAGGACGCCTGCCGGAGTGAGCATCTGCTACTTTCTGCACCCTGACAGACAATCAAGTTGCATTGAAGGTTTTGCAGCTCAAGCTTCCTAGTTGTCTACTCAAGCATCTTGACTGCAGCCTTCCTCTTGGGCTTGAACTTATCTTCTGAAAATAACCTTGTATTGTTCCAGTCAAATGCTGCCATTTTGACCAGTAGCTGCTCTTCTTTCCCTTTCTTCTCCGGTTCTTCATTCAATTCCCAACATAGTATCTCGCTACCCTGCCCTAGTCCAGTTTTGAGCCTCTCACATCTGAGTTGCAACATTTGCACCACTTTCATACTATATCTGTTGCTTTGATCTCTATGAAATTTTGTCTGCCATATTTCATCGGCAACTTTCTGAATGGTGTTAACTCGAGCAAGGCATTTATACATATAATGGAAGTGTAAAAAATTGGTGCACACCCATTTTTTAACTGGGTATCTATCTTCTAGCTAAAATTTCTCATGCAATCACAATAATGGTGTGATCAATGCTGCCCACCTATGATGGAGTAATCTCACTATGCATTATCATCTTCATATCATATTTTGGATTTTCTGTCACCATCTCCAACTTTGTGATACCACTACCTTTTCCCCTCCTTACATGCAGGTTGGTACTGCTCTTGATACTGTAGAGCAGCTTGTGGAAGAGCAGAGTCTTGATATTCTGTCTGCAGACAAGTGAGTCGTTCTTGTTCAGTACAAAGTTATCACTTACTTTTTGAGTGTATGTGACCACAATTTTGGCAAAGTCACAAACATCAAACATCACAAATTAATGAAACCAAGGATCTAAGTGACTTATTTATTTCTTTTTTTTTCATGTGCTTTCCTTATTGATATTGTATTTTCATTATTTTATTTGAAACAATCATGTTTGTACAGATACCTATGTGTGAATAAAAAGGTAACATTGTCTTTAGCAGCTTGAGATATCTATTTGTTGGGCCATTTATTTGTACATATTTAATGCATATGAATTCATAGGAGCTATTGAGTGATGTACCGCAGAACTCCCTTGAACATCACTGGAAGCGTAAAAAGATAATTTAACGTATAATACATTTGGAAAATTGTGGAATTCACACATTTGCTTAAATATAGAATGACTAAAATGCAGGAATAAGTCAGGAGATGTAAAAGAAGAGGTGTCAAGAGTAAAGAAGAATGAAATCCATTACCTGATTGGGATGTTGGAATCGGTAAGTGCTGCTTATCTTGCCTTTTATTTTAAATGACAGAATGTTATGTAAGGTGATAGCTGGTCAAGCTGGTCAGTCATAATGCTAAGATCCAAAAGTGCCATAACAATATGTATGTATGTATGTGTGTGTGCGTATTTGTGAGTACTGAGTATCCCATATCTCCAGATTTAATTTCCTTTGCTCAGTGATTAATTTTCAGATTTGCCTGAATAGTTAATGTTTGTCATTAATAGCATGATCTAGTATTCTGTGTAATCACAATTTTCCTATAGTGCTTAGGATATTTTGGTAAGAATTGATGTACGACCAGAAATTTGTATTCTCTATAAAAGATTGAAGGAAAAGAGGTGTGAATATGCAAATGACAGTTTGTTTTTTTTTTCTTTCTGAAGACTACCATTTTTTATTATGCTAGTCCAATGCTGGCGAAACTTGTGGCAGTTGCCAAGACATTTTGCTATTCTGTTAAACTCTTCTACAAATTCAGAGTGAAAGGAATGAATGGTTGACTTTTCTAAGGACACTTGTGATTGATTACATGGCCCTCTTTAGCTGCACAGGTCTCTGTTAGTTCTATGTTTGGATTGCTTTGTACTCTTATTTTAGAAACTGGTCTTCAGGTTGTACGTAAGGGAGATTTGATGTCAGTCATATACTATGTGGAGAACTGTTATTCTTCCTGAGAAAACTTGTTGGTTCCTGTGCAGCTGCACATGCCAAGTTAGCACATGTGATCAAGATCAGAGGCATCCATGAGATCTTTCCGACATGTCTATGTTCAGGCACAAGATAGGCAGTACTGTTTATTGGGAGGACCACAATTTCTGGAATGAATGGATGGGTGAGCAAAGTTGGTCAATTGTCTTGTCTCCCCTCACACCACCACCACCGCCTGCCAACTTTCGTGTAATTTGATCTATATGTGGGAGGCGTGTTGTGGTACTTATGTGCCTCATCTACACGTGTCTTCATGTAGAAATAGGTATTGAAACTGTTTAGGGTTGCCCCATGACATATCCTAAAATTTGTATTTAGTACCTCTGTGATGCTTCAAGATCATCAACATTGAGACTTCACCCACCTATCTGATGTTGGTCCTGTAGTACTTTCCCACTCTATTCTGTTTAAAGTCATGCTCTCAATAACTCATTAACTCAGCTTCTCTTTGCTTGCTACATTCAGGGTTCTCTCAATAACTTAGCTTCTATTTTCTCGCTACATTCAGGGGGTCTCTAGGTTCAGAAACTGTTCTGATCTTCTGTGTATATCCCAAACCATCTAGACAAAATCCCTTGATTTTATTCTTATGTACTGATCCCTTTCTTGTAACTCTATACTTATATCTTAGACTTCTGCGATGCATGTCAGTGATTAGAAACTTTTGGGCATTTATAATGTAAATTTTAGTCATGGTAGATAATTGCTTCCCATTCAGGATGCGAAATTTTTTTGGTGTTGACTAATCACTTATGTTTTGTTTATTTAGATTCTCAACAAGGGAGTTCTCTTTAGCTGGGTTTTTTTAATATCTAGTTTTGATGTTTTAGGGTGGATGCATGTGGTTGAGGTGGTTGGTTCAATGGGTTTGGATGTTTGCTAGAAATGCTGCTTATGGACCTGCTCTTGTTACAGTTTTAAATTTGAATGAACAAAATGAGAAGATAAAAATTGTGATACTTATAATTTCTGACCCAAAAAAGAGAGTTATAACTTATCATCTCTCTGTTCGCAATTAGCATATCTTCTATACGTGTAGTTCTGCAAGGGATTCTCTCTATTTTTCTAGAAAAAAACACTATTTAGCATATTACGGGTTTAAACTTAAAAAGTCTCTTTGAGTTATAAGGGGGACCAAACTTGCATCTTGCATTACAGCTAGTTTTTACTTGATTTTCAGGCTGTACAACAGAACGGTCTGATGAGGGCTCAGATTGAATCCATTAAGAAGGAGAGGCAGGAACTTGCAGTCGTGTCGGAGGCTGTTGGGAAGGTAATATTTCATTTTATTTACCCCTGCAATCTTTTTTTTATTTGAAGCTAAATCGTTCGTTCTGCTTTTTTTTTCCCCCTTGGTTGCAAAATTTTCAGCTTAGAAGCTGGAATATGGAATATGGCCAAATCTCATAGAATTTGAAGAGTGTTGGGGTGAGGTTTTCCCTGTAAGTAGTTGATCTGAGTTAAAAATATAAACTGTATGTTATCTATGCAATTGGTGTGCAGCAATGCTGTAATCTTAAATTAATTGTACGTTATCCAAATTGTCTGTTGATTTTTCAAGTGCCATCTTCTGTGTTGCATAAAGAATGGTCAAAGGCATTGACCATTGCAAGGATACTCTTAATTCCAAATTTCATGCACATTGATTTGGAAAGTTTTAAAATGAGGAATTCAACAAATTGTTTGAGTCTAGATTTGCTACTTGCAACCGTTTTAAAACACTAAGGTGAGGTGGTTCAATTGTTCAACCGAGAGGCAACTCGTATGGTGTAAGGGCACAAGTCTTACGAGCAACTGTCACAGTTCTTTGTTTTAACATTTTTATTAGTTAACTAGGCTGGCTTATTTTAATACTAGCTACAAGAATCTCAAATTAAGAAAAAAAACTGCATAATTTCTTAAAGTTACAAGGTGTCTCTACCGTTATTTCTGAAAGACAGGGTGTTAATGTCGTATTCTCCTTTGGTCCTTTGGAGCATCTATGGAAAGCGAGGCATATGCAGGAAATGGAAGTCAAGCTAACACTCCTTGGGGCATTTTTGGTGCCTTGCCCAAGAAATGCAAACTACTTGATGGAACCGCTGCTTTCAACTTCATAGGAAGGAGCATGCAACTTTAGAAGAGTCTGAAATTGAATTTGAACATAATAATACAAAAATTGGATTATTGGCATGACACGGAGTACTTAGTATGAAAAACATAATGATCACTTTGAGGGGCCTCTTTGTTTGCAAAGAGTACTTAGGAATTCACAGTCAAATGAACTCTACAGTGGGATTATTAAAGAAATGGCTATGGGGTAGTTTTGTAGAAGAGACTTTGACTTTTCTAGACTTTCTTGTTCATTTTCTTAATGATTATTAAAGGGGACGGCATAAGATAGTTATGTAGATGAGATCTTGATTTTTGTAGGATTTGATTGGACATTGACTTTTTAAGGATTTGATTTACAAGAGTGATGTCTAGGTAATAATTTTTCATTTTCCTTTAAATCATTTCCCATCAGAGGGAAGATATATTTGATGGCCATATATGTATCTTCACCTGTATTAAGGCCTGTTTGTCTGCCATTGAATAGGACAAAAAATTTAGAATAAAACATGTTTACGTTGCTTGCAATCTCCACCATTACGTTTTACTTGCAATCTCCACCCATATATTTTTGAGCGAAAAAAATACACGGTTAGATTTTATTTCATGTTACTCTATGGCAAACAAACATTTTAGGGGTTGTTTGGTAATTTATTAGTAGATAAAAAGAGGAATTTACCTGAAAAAGGACCTTAGATGGTCACTAGACGAAAAAGGGGACATTAGTTTAGATGCTACGAAACCGGTATTCCCGCCAAAAAATATATTTTTTTTGCTTATTTTCTACAAGCGACGACGTCGTCACAGATTAACACAGTAATTTTTGCAAGGACTTCTGTGAAGCAACGACGTCGTCAGATATTAAAGCACACTTTTTTTCACTAGCTTCTGTGAAGCAACGACGTCGTCAGATATTAAAGCAATCTTTCTTTCACTAGCTTCTGTGAAGCAACGACGTCGTCAGATATTAAAGCAATCTTTCTTCCACTAGCTTCTGTGAAGCAACGACGTCGTCAAATATTAAAGCACACTTTCTTCCACTAGCTTCTGTGAAGCAACGATGTCGTCAGATATTAGAGCACACTTCCTTTCAAATTTTATCTTCTGTGTTGCAACGACGTCGTCACTGACAATTGAAATCGAAAAAAATGATGTGTGTATTGATTTTATGTGCGAGCGCAATACAAGACATGGACACACAAGCTTCGTTTCTTGCCATAAAAAAGCACATAACTTGGCATTCAAATGTTCATATTAATCAATCCTCATCAATATAAAATGTTGATCTTTCAAAATCATCAATCTACATAAAAAGTCACAATCATCAATAGCCTTACAGAATAAGTTGGTTGGTATAAAATAAACCCCAACTCTTTCTCCATTACAAAATATTAAACATCACTCCACAGCTGAAGCATCTCGAATTGTATCATCTCCACTAGTATCTGTTTGGCCTTCTAGGATACCAAGTTGTTTGTTGTGAAACAGAAACATACAGAAGTAAATCTCACAGAATATAAAATGTTTTCCTTCTAAATCTATACTACACATGTTGACTGCACAATAGTGGATCGATCAGATCCACTTTTTCTAGGCTGGCCACCTTCTTTCACCTCTTTTGTATTGGTGTCCCTCTTCAGATTCATATTTAGCTTATCCTCCCTTTCCGTAGCTTCTCGAGTTTTCCTCTTAGAATCCAAAGCTCCCTTATGTGCTTCATCCACTCTTCTTGAGGTCACGAATCTTGCCTGTATCAAAATAATAGCAATATTATACCATTTACCAGAACTAGCTCATTGAATTCCAACAAAAAATGAAGGGAAACAGAAGATTCATTTGCAAACAGGTTATGATTTTAAAACACCAGATCACCAATTACCTAATGAACACGAAAATAGCAAAGAATAACATCAAGCACTGCTTGTCAATAACATCAGGCACTTGCAAGCAAACTGTAATTAGGGAAAATGTTAATAGGTTTGAGAGAGAGATATCTCTAATGCCCATTCCCACATGACAGAACTGAAGAAAACAGAGGGAGAGACTTATCCATTTTCAGTCCTGCAAGTTCAGTCCTCATTCTAATCATGCAGAATTTGATAGTCAGGTCAAATAAGACCATGTTGAACGGGTTCTATCTAACTTTTCAAAATACAGCGGTATCATTTTAATCTTCAACACCACAAAAAACAAACACAATTTAAGGAAAAAAAAAAAAAAACAACAACAACAGGGTCTAATATAATCACAACAATATCTCTCAATCCATAACCATATCACTCAATCCATAACTATATCAAATTTCCTTCAATCATCTATCCAATCAAATCAAATCCAGCTGAAACCTAAATCTCTAAGACAAACTGAATTTCTCATTTCTCCAAACAAATAAATCATCAATTAAAATAAGAAATCTAAGAACAAGAGGAGCAGCAGATGCTTGAAGATCATAAAGGTGAAAGGAATCTATCTACTCACTTCATCTCTGCTGGATATCTAAAAATCAAACCACTAGATCTTCGACCGTGGCAATGTACGGAGTTGGTAAGTTCCATAAAATAGAAACTGAATCATGCGGAGAGGAGAACGGATAGGAAGCATCCCGCCAAACAAACAAGTCTACGGGATGGATGGATGAAGCCGGAAGTTTCAACGAAGAAGAATAAGGAAGGAGGGAGGAGCGTGCACGACACAGAGTCCGGCCACCTCTGGTCGTGTCGGAGCAGGTGCGCTCGCATTCCATCACAGAAGGTCGGGTCGCCATCCCTAGTAGCAGTTGCAGCAAAGAAAATTGGAGATGAAAGATAGGGTTTCGAAATCGGGAGACTTGGGGGATTTCATTCTGTCCATGTTGCACACAAACATGGGTTTTCCGTGATAGCACAGATACACGCTATGGATTCCTATCAGATGGTTTTTACCAAACGTTCTGAAAGAGATGGGTTTGGGGGGGGGGGGTTTCGTCGGAGATGATGGTGGCCGGCGGTGATGGTGCCAGTGGTGGTCGCGGACTGCGACAGGGAGCTCCGGGAGCATGGTTGGGTGAGGGAGAGATAAGTGAGAAAAATGAGAGATGGTAGAAGAGAGGAGCTCAGTCATGGTGATGGCAGCGGCGTTGTCCGACGGCGGCGAGGGAGCGAGGAGAGGGAGTGGAGAATGAGAGAGAGAGTGATGAGCGGAAGAGAATGAGAGGGATGAGGGCTGCTGTGTTGTGGAGAGGGGTAAAGGGGAGTGGTCTAAAAGAGGGAATGGGGGAAAACGATGGGAGGGAGATGGGAAAATAGGAAAAATAATGTTTCAGAAGCGACGACGTCGTCACTTGTTTCGATCATTAATAAAAAAAAACGGAAGTGGTCCCAGAGGACCACTTCCGTGCCATATTTACTAGTAGCCCATTTTTGTTTAGTGACCATCTTGGGTCCTTTTTTAGGTAAAATCCTCTAAAAGGAAGTATGTAGCGACCATTTTTTTTTTCCTGTAATGTATTTGGTAACCCCTTTGATTGATAAAGTGAAGTTGCCTGCTGTACTCCACAAGGATGTCTTTTTTTTTTTTTTGCTAGAGAATGCACTTGATAAACAAGTACTTCACAAGGATGTCGTGATGAACTTGGTTCCAGAAGAAAGCTGCTGCACTATTAAACGGAATAGTAGGACACATGCTGGTACTCCATTATGGGGCCCACATAATGATCTGAGTTCAAATTGATTATTATCCCCTCTGTTTATATATTTTAAAATTTCAGTTCAATCAAGAGGATGGTTGTTGGTGATGGAGAAGGTACCTTTGTAGTAGCTATTATATGTGAATTTATAGGTATCCGAAAATCTATCACGGCGCCCATATAATGCGAGCCGTTCAAAGTGAATATCATCTCCGCCAAGGACATTTTAAATTTTCATTTCAATAGAGGCGTGTCCCACTGTCCAATTAAGCA
Source organism: Litsea cubeba (assembly GCA_012931725.1). Classification (NCBI taxonomy): domain Eukaryota; kingdom Viridiplantae; phylum Streptophyta; class Magnoliopsida; order Laurales; family Lauraceae; genus Litsea; species Litsea cubeba. Next base: position 135,072,170 of record CM022947.1, read on the forward strand.
TATGATGGAAATGTGATTCAATCGATACTAGGAACTAGTGAAACGACTCATGACTCCATCTCAGGGCCCACTTAGAGATAATTTGAACTGTTTAAGATGAATCCCATACCCTTTAGGGAATAAAATCTTATATCAATAGGAGTGGGGCCCTCCGTCCACCATGCTTGTGTTTGTACAGTATCATACAAAAAATTGCAATTTTGCATAATAATAATAAAGGTGAAAATGTCACTTCTTTTATTATTATTATTATTATATTACAATCATCGAAAACACCCTTTTCATTTAATAAAAAAGGTGATTCTACTTTCATACTATAATTAAGTTTCAATGACGTGACATTTAACTTCCTCTTATGTTACAAGTAAACTTACCTAAGGGCCATTTACCTTCTACAAAAGAAAAAAAAAGTTTTACATATATAAATGTTACACATGCAAATATTACATATGTAAAGTACATTACAATGTTTGTCAGAACTACCATTTTCATATGAGCAAATGATTACATCTAATCTCTTTAGAAATATTTGAATTTATTTTTATGGACTTTTAAACAAATTTTTCAAAATTCATGAAAATTAAGATATAGAATTCAATGTCTTGATGATTATCATTAATTTGAGAATATTAAATGGTTGGGATCTTGATTAGGGAGCTTGCGAAAAATTAGATCTACAGGCTTGGATTTTTTTTTAAAGTATTTTTCAATAATTACTCATAATATATGAAGATTTATTATACAAAAAACGTTTTGCATTACAAATATGAGGCTCCTGGGAATGAAAAATTAAAAGTGGTTGGTGGGATATGATCCCATACCACTGCATAGCCAAATGTAATTATTGACGGAAGCATGTGCTAGTGCCTTTTTGCACGTGAGAGACGTGTTTGTTTTACACCTAAGATGACCTTATTTATTCATCATTTTCACACTTTACATTTGGCATGTGAATAATTTACATGTTTAAAATGAGTACGACCAGACAACCCTCAAAGGTGAAGAAAGGCAAGAACAAGCTTTAAATTAATGCAACAGGCCTATTCACTTCTAAATGTACAAAACATCTACGATAAGACTCGGCAGCTTTAATTAAAACGTGATGAGTGGTGGTAGGGCGTTTTGAAGTTAAGGGTTCCTTCCTTCCTTAGAATAGTTTTAATTTCTAAAGAGAAAAAAAGGTCAGGGTGTTTTTAGATATAGTGCAAACTCAGGGGGTTTCTGAGAAAAGTCTGTTAAAAAGAATTTTACAAGTTCGATAGCCAAAGTTCTCAATCATGGGCTGGACCATTCAGAGACTCTGAAATGGAAGGTGGCTTGAGAGTTCAGAAACTAATGGTCGACAGCGGACACCGGTTCTAAAGAGAAAAAATCCCACTGCTCTTCTGAAACTGTTCTGTTTTGGAAGGATTCTAAAAAGTCGAAGCTTGTTGACTTGGCTAGGCTGCAATGCTGTGTATTCAATTTTTATTGGAGTTCAATTCATTTTTATTTTTCAAACTTTTGTTTCATTTTTTGGTATGATGATGTAGTTATTTTTGAGATCTTTAGCTCATCTAGACTAATCTGGCACCGGCTAAATTCACACAATCATCTTAAAAGAAGGTTTCTTATGAGCAAAGCTCTACTCACAAAACCCTCTCCACTTCTCTTATTGGGTAATATGGCTATCAATATGACAATATGTGCTTATGCTTTCACTAAGTCTTTTTAATCTCTTCTTATACATCTTTTCATTTATTTCTCTTTTTCAAATTGCTTTTCTAACCATGAAAACTATCAAAACCTCACCAAACAAAATCCTTTTGTTCGTTAGTACACATGTATGCAAGCTATAGTTGAAAAAGTCACTGTGACTCTGACACTGTAAAGATTCTGCCAAAGCTACTTAGCTCAGCAAGCAAGCCACTGACTCAGTTGGAACTTGGAAGGGTCCAACATATCCAGACAAGTCCGGCCGTTCATAGTTCCAGACGCAACCACGTCTCACGTTCGTCGCAAACATTTAAAGGCCTAGATTGTATGAACGGTCAAGGTGGTCCTACTCAATTTTCCTTTGGCTGGATGTTAATGTGATTGGTTAAAATGGGCCCCTTTCAATTAATTTGACGTGCAAGTTTCATGCAACGCAGTGCCTTCTGCACATGGTAACCCTCAACATCTCTACCATGAATGTGAGTTGTGGTGACTGAGTCGATATAAGCTCGACCAAGGTTAACATCAAATTCAAATCAAGCTAGACAAATTAATGACAACCAAAGCCCAAGCTCGGCTTAGCCTCCTTTCATCTTCGCTTGATGATATATGAGCTCAGCCATGTTAAGCTTGAGATTGACTTGACTTTTCTTTCCAATATTACATTATACAATATAGGTATTATTGTATATTCACATTTATTACATGCGTGCCCCCACTTGAAATACAATATGGAACATAAAATGAGTAAATATTATATAATGACAATGGCATCGTCGCAGTTGGGTCGGCTACATTAATTATATCTCTTTATATCAATCTATCACAATCTAAATCCTTAAATAAATTATTCCCTTTTTTTTTTTTAAACTTGGCCTTATTAGTGCATAATTATATAATCATTATCATCAAAATCTTGCCCCAATTATACTTAGGTTGGCTAAACGATTTCTATTTTTCTGCTTCAATCTATCTTAAACTAAATTCTTAAATAAATTACACTTCTTTATATCTAATTTAACTACCTCCGTCAACTGTCTCTTCGACTCATAATTATGTAATATATAATATAAATATCATTTGACCTGAGGTTAGCAGGAGCCTAGTCTAAGCCCTTAACAAGCCATGCCAAACAAGCTATAGATTGAGCTCCATTGTGAATTAATCAAGCTAGCTTTGCTTGATAACAACACGAGACAAGTGCAAGCGGTCTACTCCCCTGAGAGGGTGGGGACCAATCACAGCCCGCCACATCCCTGTGGGCCGTGGGTCAAATCCCGATCCCATTCACAATTTTTTGGTTATCACTCGTGCCAAGTTGCAGGTGGACACGTGGCAGTGTCCGGCCCTTCTCAGTTCTCACTTTCCACGGAAATAAAACATGGAGTTGTAAGAGAAGATGGGGAGAAGAAAGGCGGAGGGCATGGACGGGGAGGAAGAGGAGCCGGTCACTCCAGCCGGACGATTCTTCCTTCAGCCTGATGTGGAGGCCATCATCAACTGCGTCATCGGGTTGAAGCATCCCATCGAAATCGAATCCACAAAGGCAGAAATTTGCCAAACCCTCCTCAATCACCCCAGATTCTGCAGCATCTTGGTATGCCCAATATATTTTACTTTCAATGCTATCCTCACACATTCATCCCGAAACTCCTATCTGATGGTATTTTGTCAAACAGGTGAAGGACAAGAGAGGGGTCGACTGTTGGAGGAGAACCCATGTCGACATCGACCAGCACATGATCTTCCCATCCCAATTCCAAGGCAATGATGGGAACGAAGAAAAAGTCGATGAAGAAGATAACGGAGAATCTGTGAATTGCTACTTGGCCGAGCTGGCCGTGAGCTCGCCGTTGGATCTGAAGAAGCCACCATGGGAGATCCACGTGTTGAAATCGCGACGGTGCTGCGTGCTGAGGCTGCATCACGCGCTTGGGGATGGGACCTCGTTGATGTCACTGTTCCTGGCGAGCTGCAGGAGAGTGGATGAGCCTGATCTGCTACCGACACTTCCTACGGGCAAATCGACGAACACGTCAAGGGCTCGACCGGGTTTGGCTGAGAAGGTTTGGGAATGGACGGCTGTGGTTTGTCTGACTGTTGTTTATGTGGTGGAGTTCGTGCTGCGGAGCCTGTGGGTTAGGGATGGGAAGACGGCCATCAGTGGAGGGGCGGGCGTGGAGATGTGGCCGAGGAAAGTTGCGACCGCAAGATTCGACCTTCAGGACATGAAGTTGGTAAAGAAGGCGGTCAACGGGGTAATTTCTAGACTTCACTTGTATTGCACACTTTGCGATTATTTCCGCACTTTGCCCGAATCAAGGGTAGGAAACTTATGAGGCTTTGACATACGGAAGCCCTGAATTGGATGAACGGGACTCGATAGTGTGGGCCCATATATTTCAAAATCCAATCAGCTCAGAGTTAAGGACTTAAGGTTCTTAAGGTTCTTGATCCGTAGTATCGGAATTCCCAAAATAGTTTTTAGCCAACTATAAAGTGGAAGCAACTTTAGATTAGCTATGATTAACAACACATAGTTATCATGTTATATTTACCATCTTGGTTTATTTATTTATTTATTTATTTTTTATCATGGGGGCAGTACTAAATCGGATCCGGAGAAAAACGCTCATTTTAGTTGGGCCTACTGGAATACATGTTTGTTGTGAAAGTTCATTGGATGGAAAGATTTATATGAGACCTATTTATACTTATATGCAAAATCTTCACTTCATAAGATTATCTTAATTTTTTGATCAATGACCCTAAAATTTAATGATTTAGAAATATTATTTTATTATGATTTCAATTCAATAATAAGGAAAAATTGGATGGCCGTCAAATTTAAAATTGTGACTATTCATAGGATAGTGGGTAAGAAAAGACTATATTAGCTCAAGATGGGTCCCATGAAAAAAAAAGATAAAAAATAGGCATTTTGGATAATTATCTTTTTATCAAACACCTAATTTTTTGTTCTTATTGGAGTACATTTTGGATATGGTGTGAGGGATTTAATTTTATTTTATTTTAAACAGCTTTATCAATAGGTGGGCCCATTATGAAGTTCCATGCCTTTAGCTTTTAATTTCTCCAACCAACCGAAGGCCCACTTTTGGGTTTATTATTTTTTAATCAGTTTCTTAAGGTGGGCTGGGTTCACATTTGGAAGCCTTTTAAAACACTCCTGTTGTGGTTTTGGGGTTTGAATTTAAGGGCCACCTTAGATTCTATACAAGGTGGTTGCCTAATCTGACCCGACCCACCTAACTGTATGTGTGGGTTGGTGAAACTAACTTGCATTAAATGGGTCCAAAAGCCATGTGACCTATTGATATTGTTTATATATCATTATTCATCATTATATACCTAATATAGCAAAACTTTTAAGTGGCTACAAGCCTACAACGGCTTTGATTTTCTTTTGGATTTGGCCTGCGAGAGTGACGCTTGAAGTCCACATATAAGATTGTTTCTCTCACCCATTCAAGTATTGGAAGAGTCCAGAGTCTAGAGTCTAGATCCTTTTAAATCTATAACTGGCATGTTTATGTAAAACATGGTCAGGGAAAATACGTTTATGATAGGGAGAGGTCGAACGGACATTCAAATTCATAGGGAATAAAACTGCATGCACAAACCTACCTTTGAGAATTCCGAGTTGAATAAATAGGATTTTACAGTGGTTCTTATCTATTAAAAACTCAAACAGCTCAAAATGAACGCCCTAATATGTATTTATGGGATATTCAGAATTTACTCCAAGTATTAGCCTTACTGCAAAATTGACTATATGATAAATAATGTGATTAATAAATATAATTCATAGTGAATAAGATTCTGTTAATCACGTTAATCATCATATGATCAATCTTATGGTGGAAGAGTTGGAGAAAAATTTAGGAATATCCCTTAAATAGTGATTGCAATCATTTAGAGTGGCTCGAATTTTCACTAGGAAGGCCGGAGTTCCACTCATTCAACTCAGTAATTTTCTAGTTCAGAGAATTTGTTTTCGATGTAGATAGGACATTGACTTTCCTAAGATCTAAATTATACTAGGAAAATAGCTCGGCATCTTCCCTTCATTCAATCTTTTTTTTTAAAAGAGAGGTTCTTTGATGATCATTTTCTGATATTCACCTTTGATTATTCTTTTTTAACCATTTGGAAAAAAAAAAAGAGAAGAACATGAAGTCTTGGAATTTCTAGGAATTCAATTACATGAGACAAAGAGGTGCTTGAAGTCTTCAGCTTGTAATTTGCATTTTTTTCTCGTTGCACATAAAAGCATCCTGATTATATTATTTGTACCTAGCTTTTGAATCGCTTCTGGTTTGTGCGTTTTTATCATGTTTACAGACCATAAATGATGTTCTGTTTGGGATCATATCATATGGACTAGCAAAATATTTGAAATTACGATCCTCCCGAGGTAAACTCTTTTTACACAATTCTCTTTTCAAAATGTATCTACTTTCTATTGTTTTGTTTTTCTCTTTTTAATTTCTTAATTTTCTAAGAGCGCCATGTTGGCATACCAATGGCTACACTATGCATCTCCTTTTTATGTCAAAAGGAATGCTAAAATATAACCCGGGCTTGCTCTTGAAACCATGCCCAGCTTTTACAAGGCCCACATCTTTGCAAGTCAATCACAGGCTAAGGGGATAAAAAAGGTGTAGAATGAATTAGAGGCTGACCAAAAATCACTTTGTTTGGAGCATCCAAAGTCTTGCTTTTAGCTCTTTGCATCATTTATTTATTGTGATTCAAACCGGTTGGATTGGTACCAAATTGGAATGAGTGCCGGTTCACAGTGAAATAAAATTTAGATTGATCTCAGGTGCGTCCTACTATATATTGTATGAAGCCTAAAGTTTTTCACCTATCATCTGCTTACCTGGTTGTGAATATAATTTAGGGTGGCAGAGTAATAATCTTGAAAGTCTGGCCACAACTTTGATGTACTGTAAACCATTTCATAGTAAAAGGATCAAGTGGATGCACAATGGATGTGCTTTGTGACTTTGTCAATGCATTTTCCAAAGTAATGGTTAGATAGCTGGGCCTGACCTGCTGCACCTAATACAGGCAAGCCTTTTATGAAGGTTCTGGCCCTGAGACAAACTCTGATCCTTGGGTTGGAACTGGCCAAGATATTAAGCCCATAAAATAAGTGGCTTGGCATAACTTCGGATTGGCCTGGTATGGGCTACTTCAATGTCCTTTTCAGGTGTGGGTTGGATCTGGTGAAAATTCTAGGATCAGTAATTGGCTTGAACATGGATAAGCCTTGGCTTGGCCAAACATGGCCTATTTCAATAAGTTTCGACGACGCCAGATTTGGATGCTGAATCCTTTGCAGTAAATATCTCCTGAGTCCTTAGGCCTGTGGACCGGAATGAACCCTGTTAACTAAATGGGCTCAACTTGGCAAGAGTCTCGAGGCCCAACTAGATGGCCCTGACCTTACTGACATATCTGACACTGGTGGCCTTATATACATAACTAAGGCACTGGGTCCAGGCTTGAGTGATGAGTCTCCAGCTTATGGTCCAATCCGGGCTAAACATCAGGCTATCAAGACATTGATAAGGTTTGCCCAGGTCTGGTGCAACCTACTTGCTTGCACCTTCACACCATATTACGACGTGGGTCTCCATTTCCATGTCATGGGGCCATAGGATAAGAGGGGCCACATGGATTGAACAAGGTGCCCACTTGTGACATTGACTGGATCAACTTTTCGATCTATGAAGAGTCATTCTGTACTTCTCTTTTAATCGGCAACAAATGATTATATTAGGAGGGTGGTGATTCTTCATTTTGTTTGGTAACTAAGCAATTGGGTGGTCACCTTGTGCCATTGATGTGGGGTGCATGGTGAACCCAACAAAGGTTTGTCAAATTGCAGTTCGGCCACTTTAATTTACTGTGGATGACGTGATGGTGTGGGTGCTTCATGGATTACATAGTATCTAAATTTTAATTCAGTTCAACGTTAACAATAATTGAATCAAAGCTGTAAAAAAAAAATGGTCTGAGCAAATTGTTATAGCCAGCCATCTGCCCTGGTGAGATTGTTGTGGTCGAATTAAGCTGAAGTTTAGATTAAATGTAATCTAATGAAGTTCATATAAACTGAGCCTGCTTCCTGGTAGATTAAATGTAATCTAATGAAGTTCATATAAACTGAGCCTGCTTCCTGGGTTATTGTACTACTGCAACTGTAATGCAATGATGCAAAGCTTTCTTGTCTGAAGTTATCTAACGAGTTTTTTATGTACTATTTTTTGGTCAGAATTAGAAGGGCTACTTCGAATCACAGGACTGGCATTGGTTAATACAAGACAACTGCCTGGATTGCAGGTGCAAATGTCTCCTCACCTTTTGGATAATATGTTAGAAACAACCCTCATTTGCTTGTTGCAAAAGAAACAACCCTCATTTGCTTGCTGTGGTTTCTTTTGAACCTCATTTGTTTGTTGTTGTTTCTTTTGGGCTGGACCCTTAGCAGCATCATTAATTTTTCTCTTTTTGCCCTTATCTTTAGAGGTGTGAGCCAAATGAGCACTTTCTGTCCTGTCTTGCTTCAATCTCTCTTCCTCTTGCACACAATAAGAAATGAGCTCATTAAGAGTCCATTTCTCTCTTTGACAGTTGTAACTGACTTTAAATTGACTATATTGTGCGGGAAGTGATATTAATACCAAATGCACGAGCAAGTCGTCAGACAGCTCGAGCTTCAGTGCCTTAAGCTTAGAAGCAAGATGAGACATATCCATAATGTACTCCCGTATATTCCCCTTGCCATTATACTTCATAGAAATCAAGCTTTGCAAAAGCGTGCTTGATTCTGCCTTATCGTTTTTCACAAAACGCTTTTCAATCTCGGCGAGGAATTCTTTGGCTGTGGTTAACTTGTCAGATACCGCACCCCTAAAAGCCTCCGGAATGCCGCGCTTAATGATCATAAGACTCATGCGATTTGAGCGATCCCACTTCTCAAAGTTCTTCTTCTCATCAGGAGAACTTTCAGCCGTAAGAGAAGCGGGTTGCTCAGTCCGTAGTGCAAGGTCTAGATCCATGCAGCCGAGAACAATTTCTATGTTCTCTTTCCAATCCTTAAAACTAGTCCCATTAAGCACAGGTATTGAGTTGATATTAGCAGATATAGTAGAAACACTTGCTGTAAAGAGAACAAAAAATAAACAGACAAACAAGCTCATATTATTAACCAAATACGATAATCAACATATTCAAATAATGGTAAGTCTCATCTCAAGATACCTAACACAACATTAATATCAAGTCTTTGGACAGTAATATTAATTGTAAATGGTACTCTTGTGGTAGTGATCGAACATTGACAATAATTTATGTCAAATAATAAATCTATCTTTGGATCGATGTATTATTTACATGGGAAACCTGATAATCGTCACATGTTTATCACCACGAGTGTGTATGCAATTCGGCCAAGTATTAATCTTCCTTTGGGCCGACTAAGACCCGCATGAATTTACATATACACAAACATCCAATATTCCTTATGAACAATCTACACAAGAGAGGTCACTTAGGTGACATCTTGTTTCAATTAGCCCATTTAGAATGATGGACAATTGATTTAACCATAAAAGATATACCATAAATTATTTGAATTTGTTTTGTAGAAAACCTTAGGTTTTGTTGTGACGCCGCTTAAAACTCATGCCGCTTACAACAATCAAACATAAAAATTAATAAAATAAAATAAAATTAAAGCGATGAACAGCGCACAAAATCCATCGACCTTGAAGTATAATGTCATCTCTTGATCCATATGTCAGTAACATATGTAAAACCATATATGTTCCGTTACCACATAACAGAACTTCTCTCATCCCAATATATGTTCAAGTCAACACTCCTAGGATAAATCGATTCCATATGGAGTCTCGACTAATGCATCAAGGGTTCTAGGATAGTGGGCCCCAATGATCAAGACCCCTGAACAAACTCAAAAAACAATGTCGCCCAGCCGTTGATCCACTTGACAGAAGATCATAAAAAAAAAAAAAAAATTTACTAGTGCATGTCCCTGGGCGATGGCAAGTCAACAACAAAAAAAAAATAAATATGATGCATACTCCTTCATCGATATGTGATTAACACCCATTATGCACGTGTATTTTAATGAAAAAGCCGAACTGTGCATGTCCCGAGGTGTTTATGGAAAGTCAACAAGTTTTGTTAGATGATGCGCAGATGGCTGTTGATCCATGGACTTTGATGTAACAATCCAACGGAGCCAACAAGACATAAAAGTGCTCATGTCCCAATGAAGCACAACTTTTACACGTTTTCTGGCTTCATCCAAGTTTTGGCACATGTCTTTATGAAATTAAACAAGATCCATTGAATAAATAAAATAACAACAGAAATCTACTTGATGGGCGACGGCAACTTAATTAAACTTGATCCATGAAAAGAGACAAAAAAAAAGGATCCAACAACGACGCGCACGCAAATTTATAAAATATTTAAGAGAGGAGATCAAGTGCTTGAGATTTTGATTAGAAACAAAATACTTGATTCCCAATGGCTTAACATGGAGAGGGCTCTGATACCACTTGTTAGAAAACAAGATCTAGATCTATGATCTAGAAAAACTTTAAACAACCAAGATCCTCCATGTCAAATCATCGAGAGATGTAAAGCGGAAAACATACCTTGATCCATTGTGAAAATTATTCGCAGGTTGTTGATCTTCCAATCCAATATGGCTGCCCAGAGAAACCTTCTTTCTGATGATGGGATGTCAGAGAGAATAGGAACTTACCATATGAATTAGGGACCATAACCCTAATATATATATAATGAGATTTGCTAATTCTAATTTGTCCCCTCATCAAATTAGAATTAGTATTCTGGTATCTACACATTAATCCCATGACAATTATACCCTTAAGCCTTAAATCTTTAAGTCTTAATTAGATCACTTTAATTAGGCTTAACCAAAGATAGCATAACACATTTAATGGTAACATGTGTGGCCCCACATGATGGAATTTTCCAACATAATTTGCATTAGAGAAATGATATCATTCAACAGACAAATCTTTTCTCTCTTTTCATGTGTGGGGAGTTCAGATGACAATGATTTGAGCAGCTCCCATTCGTGAGAGGAGAGTAAAGAGTTTGATCAAATGGTTTGGATTAAGGAAAGTGGTCAGACAGTGGAGATCTCCTCGGCTTACACTGCACTGTGTTGTATCTAGATCACCATTCAACTTTATATTAATCTGAGGGCTTAGAAGACACTATAAGAAGTTCCATCCACCAAGCTTATGCCACATCTTAAACCATTTTTGATATTTGGAATCTGAATGCAGTTAGCTTTGTTTATGCGGAAGTCGGGGATAACACAAGTTAACCTGTTAAAGTGACAGTTTTTTTTTTTTGCCAGTTACCAATTAAAGGTAAACTGAGTTGCATGTCACTAGATTACAAGTTCACTTGATCGAAGAGGAACAGAATTGTGAGGATCCAAACAAGGTCAAAAGAAAAGGCACCTAACTGAACTTCTGAACCAAACCAGAACTAGGAACTTCCTGGGGCCTCTGTTTCGGTTGGTCCTAGAATGCCCCCCTACAATCTTAAACCCAAGTTTTGTTATGTCCATTGTGTCAGCGTTAGGCCATGCCCAATCGTATCTGAAGCCAACTTACTTAGTCATCAGTTCTAACATACAAGCTGGGATCCAGCCCATACACTGGAGAGCCGGACAGGAGCCCAGACCGTTTGAAAATTGCATGTGCTTTTGCGTCAAAACTGCTGGGTGGCACCAGGCATTCAAGCAGGTATTAGGTTCAGGCCCAGTCCCTTTTAATGTTCCCCAGCCCAGTCCAGTGTCCACAGGCCTAAAAACACCTTCCAGTGCAGATCTACACTGCCCCTTTCAATCTGTAGACATAACCCAGGTTATTGATATAAATTAGGGGTGGTCCTATAATAAATCCCTATCAAGCTGATACTCATCTCTGGATCTAATCCCAATGTCACACTCTTATCAACTGCTAAATACAAACTCTTTGGTTTAAAACGAATGGTGAATATCACTTGGATAGGGATCAAGTTGGGATGTATCGCAAAGGAGTACTCATGTATGATGGGTTTGATCTTTGATCATAGGTAGGCCCCATATAAAAGTTCTTTTGTGTTGGCAATGCTTAAAACAAGAGAGGATTTTGATAAATAAAACTGGAGCCACTGAACATGTAAGGGTCGGTTATGACAGTTCATTTGTTTTCCTCCAACTTGAAACTTCCCATATTATATATTACTAATCAAGAGCAACTGTAATTTATGGAATTGACAGGATCCTTCAAATATGATGAAGAAAGGGTCAAAATCAAGGTGGGGCAATCAAATGGGATACATAGTTCTTCCTATATATCTTGGAAAAGTGGAGGATCCCCTTAAATACTTAAGGAGGGCTAAAGCTATGCTAGATAGAAAGAAGCGCTCCTTGGAGGCACGCTTCTCATACTGGATGGGGTCTCTAGTGATGTCTCTCCTAGGCCCGAAGGTACAGCAAATTCGTAATTCTCTCTCTCTCTCTCTCACATATACACACTATAATCATTTTAGTTTTTCTATTAGTTTTACTCATTATTTGTAACATCCATCTAGTTTCTCATAATTGATGGGATAAGGCTTTGATGATGATTTATCTACTTCTTGTGTGACAGATTGCAACCATACTTAATTACAGGATCATTGCTAACACAACCTTCACAATCTCAAACTTGGTGGGTCCCCAAGAGGAGATTATGTTTGCTGGAAACCCTATTGCTTATTTGAGGACGACTTCAACTAGCCTCCCTCATGTATGAACCTTCTCAACTCTATATTTTGTCATAATGCAATGTTTTTTTTTAGGATAAAGGAAAAGAACGTATAGATCACATGAAGACTGATTTTAAGTGGGACATGTGGGATGTTATGGAGGCTATTGAGTATTGACTGACCAAATGAAACTGGGAGGTTTTGTGATCGAGTGCAGTAAGACATTGCTAATCATCCAAAAAAAGGAGATAATTGTGAGCATTGAGTAGTTTTTATTTTAACCATCTATTTCATTACTTTAGATCACATAGCTAAAATGACTAGCGGCTAATCTTTTGGTAAATGGCCAATCTACACGTAACTCTTTTTTATCTAGTAGGCATATATATCACCACTTCAATTCAGATGGCAAAACTGAGTATGGGGCTGGTCTTTTGTAAATGACTAATTCTCGACAGACCAGACCTCTAAAATGACTAACTCTTTCTTCATGCTTTTGAGATGATGGCTGCTCCATCTAGTAAACATGCATTGGCATAGGGTCTGCTGGCCCTATCAAAATTCATAAGTGATCTGCTAATTTGTCTTATAAAAAGTTATCTTTGTTGAATATCTCTAACTATTTGATCTAAGGAAATTACCTACACAATTAAAAAGATTTCATTTTATCGTTCTTTTGATCATCTATAATTGGATCACAAGGAATGTCAAATGCGACTGTTTTGATTTTTTTTTTCCATCCCCTAATCTAAGTCATTTATGCATGTGAAGAGCCTATGCTGTACTCTGTTCCCGAACTTTATATTATCTTACTCTTTTTCCATCTAATGGTTATGGGTGTAGGCACTCACAATGCACATGGTGAGCTATAAAGGCAAGGCTGACATGCAAATTTTGGTGGCCAAAGATATCATCCCTGATCCCCATATCCTTGCCAAGTGCTTCCAAGATGCATTACATGAAATGAAGGATGTTGCGACCAACATGGTCCACGAGGGATCTGCTACTTAGCTGGCTTGATGTGTACAACATAAGAATCATAGGATACATGGTGTTTTTTGTAGACAGATTACAAATTCATCATCTACTTCAAGATAGTTGCCCTCTCTTCATCAATTGTTTGAGAGAGGAAGCTGTAAAGCTCGATAATGTGGGACTGGTATGATGATGACAAGCTTCATTCACAATTGTAATGTTCTGTGGTGAACTTTTCATTGATATATGAAAGCAAGAAAATTTCAAATTATGTTAGAAGGAGGATCATCCATAGGTAGATTAGAGATCGGGTATCCAGACAAAAAGAATTTTAAGTCCTAATTTGTAAGTTTCATTTGATCCATCAAATGTGCTCTCAAGGACCATAAACTGTATCAAATATCCATCATGTGCCGTGTTAGCTGATACTTGTTGGCTTTCAAGAAGTCAATACAGAGTGTTGTGCCTATTTCAATTTGTACCACTCATTCAAGCTGATGGGGCTATTATCCTATGGTTTTAGCTGAAATTGCGCCTATACAGCCATTATGCCATAATTGCAGGCTGTAGTGCCACACTAAAAAAGTAAAAAGTACTTTTAAAAGTGTACACCAGATTAGTCCTCTTCTTATTTCCAATTACTGAAAAATAAGAATGAACTCTGAGGTTTGCACCCTGAATCTGGCAATAACTGTAGTGCCTCTGACAGTAACTTATTAAGAATGAGCTCTAAGTTTTTACACTATCTTACATTATGAAGACCATATTGGGTATAGAAAGGTCTTGTTCCTGGTTTCGAGTGGTGCAATAATATTCCAATTTGAATCTGATCGCCTAGGATTTAAAGGGCTCTAAATTTTAGGAAGTAGGTTAACTTATGTAGTTCTTAGTTGATTGTAATATATAAAACCGATTTGAGACAATTATGTTGTCACAGTTCCTGCATAATTTATTTATGTCCAAGCCTAATCAGTGCCAAACCCAACTTGTTGCAATCTATAATTCTATAGTTATTTTAATTGCTAGACAAAACACTGTGGAGTTGCAAATGAGCTGGGCTATAAATCTATGTTTTACAAAGTGACCATAAGATGTGGGCCACTCCGCCTAGGCTTGAGCTGTTTGGGCCTCATGAGGTGGGCCTTCCAAGTTCTATTAACGTTTTCTCTTCCTTAAACGCCATTACAAAGACCCTGGTTCAAGCATCTTTTGGTTGGATAGGCCTTGGATTTTAGTACTCGGGTCAGGCTCAGATCTATATTTTTGCCTGTTTAATGTTTTGTGCTGAGTTTGGATTAAGAGATCGAAAGCCCAGCTCGACTATGGTTGCAAATGGACATCCGATTCTCCGATTACCAGGAAGTTCCGACCCATAAAACACCGGGTCTGGAATCTATTTTAGATTCCGATTTATAAACAGGTTCGGGTCCGGTTCTAGGTCCATATAGGTTCTAACTCGTGGATCTGAGACTCGATATATAAATCTTTCATATTGCAAATTATATCTTAAAATTATTTTTTTGGGATATTTTTATATATAATACTGGAGGTAGTAGACTTGATGCACTATTTTAAGTTGAATGATATGCTTATTTTAAGAAAAAAAAAATTAAAAAATGAAGATAAATTTAACTGGTTTTGGAACTAGATTCTGATCCTTCAGGTGGACCCGGTTCTGGGTTTTCCCATCAGAACCGGGTTTGAAACCAATAAAAGAGGTCCCGAGTCAAAACCGGGTCTAGTATGATTCCGACCCGGAATTGTTCCATTTGCAACCCTAAGCTCGACCCGGCTCAAATGTCTAAATAGCGAGTTTCAGACCGGAATGTTTGAGGCGGACCAGGCTTGGGCCACACGTTTACGGCCCGTGTCGATTTTTGGTTAAATACACGTCTCTGTTTATAAGGTCAGATCGGGCCAGAATATGCCTCAGCATAGTCCGACCCAGGACATGAACACCTTTAGGTAGCGTTTGGTTCGTTGGAATGGTTGTAGGCAGGAATGGAATGGAGAACGGAATGAGTCTGAAATTGAATGAGGCAGGAATAGGCAATTCCATTCTAGCGTTTGGTACGCTGAGGAATCTCCCGCATTGGTAAGCTGGAATGAGTCCTGGAATGGAATAAAATTTACATAAGACTGACCAAATACCTTATTACATTTTTATCTTTGGCTCAGTCAGTAAGTATATATAGATTATATTACTAAATAGGTGGGGCCCACACAAGCTCTTCTATTTTATAATCTTGTAATAATAATAATAATAATAATAATAATGTATAGATTATATTATTATTATATATGTGGGCCCACACAAGCTTTTCTATTTTATAATCTTATAATAATAATAATATAGATTATTTTTTATTATATAGGTGGGGCCCACACAAGTTCTTCATTTTAATATAATAAGAATAATGTATAATTATATTATTATTATATAGGTGGGGGGGGCCCACCAAGTTCTTCTATTTTTTTCTTATATTTAATATATTATATTATTATTATTTATGGTAGGGCCCACACAAGTTCTTCTATTTTATAATTTTATAATATAATATATAGGTTATATTATTATTAGGTGGGGCCCACACATGTTCTTCTCTTTTGTAATCTTATTATTATAATAATAATGTATATTTATATTATTATTATATAAGTGGGGCCCACACAAGTTCTTCTATTTTAATCTTATAATAAATATATAGGTTAAATTATTAATATAGGTGGGGCCCACACATGTTCTTCTCTTTTGTAATCTTATATTATTATAATATAATGTATATATTATATTATTATTATATAGGTGGGGCCCACACAAGTTCTTGTATTTTATTATCTTATAATAATAATAATAATATATTATTATATTAGTATTATATAGGTGGGCCCACACAAGTTCTCCTATTTTATAATCTTATAATAATAATGTATTGATTATATTATTATTATATAGGTGGGGCCCACACAAGTTCTTCTATTTTATAATCTTATAATAATAATGTATAGATTATATTATTATTATATAGGTGGGGCCTACACATGTACTTCTCTTTTGTAATCTTATTATTATTATAATGATAATGTATATATTATATTATTATTATATAGGTGGGGCCGACACAAGTTTTTCTCTTTTATAATCTTATTATTATTATAATAATAATGTATAGATTATATTATTATCATATGGGTGAGGCCCACACAAATTTTTCTCTTTTATAATCTTTTAATAATAATAATCATAATAATAATGTATATATTATATTATTATTATGTAGGTGGGGCCCACACAAGTTCTTTCTCTTTTATAATCTTTTTGTTATAATAATATGTATAGATGTGAAAAAGAGCATTTTAGTCTCAACAAAAAAATAGAAAGGAATGGAATGACCTCATTCCTCTACATGAGGGAGTGAGATTCCGGAGGTAATGGTCATTACGCCACTTTTTTACTAACCAAACACTGTAATGACTATTTCATTGGAACGACCATTCCATTCCGACATTCATGACAGCGAATCAAACGCTACCTTAGTTCTAAGCTTATGGAACCCAGCCCAGCCCATCCCGGATGATCATCAGTGTGCCCCACGATAGAGTTCTGCTGCGACAAAGGATCCGGACTCTTCAAGCTTATAAAGAGTTTTCTAAAATCTCATTGGTCAGGTTCGTTGTAGGCACCATTCTCCGCCACGTGTCTTCTAACGTCCGAAGCCTCTCGACTCCTCCAAAATCATCCGCATCTCTTCCCTCCCTGCCCCTTGTATATAAATCCTTTCTTCGTCTTTCGTTTCCGGATACAATCCTCTGTAAGTGTAACATACAAAATATCAGATTCAATTTCCTAAAACCCTAACGAAAGCGATTGAGATTGATAGATAGATAGATAGATTAAAAGTTATGATTCGCCGTTTCTTTCTGCTTCTTTTCCTCCTCCTTCCGTCTCTTATTGATCTGCAAGAGGCGAAATCCATAGACCCCTACAAGGTATGGAATACTAGATTCCTAGGGTTTTCCACAAAAAATGTTTATGCATTTCATTTGTTTGTTTGGCTTGATGATTCTAATCAACCAACTGTTGAAATTTTGATTGATCTGTTGCATTTATTCTTGCACAAGAAGCTCTAGAAATCTGACTCTTAGTGGAGCAAGCATGTCAGCATTTTTCCTCTTGGATCTTTTTGTGATCGTCTTTTATTTGTTTTTCAGGTTCTTGGGGTTGACAAAAATTCAAGTCAGCGTGATATTCAAAAAGCTTTCCACAAGTATGAATCACAGTAGATCTTCTATTTTGATATGGTTTTAATGTTACTCTGAATTTGTCAGAATGCAGCTGCTTTGTATCCAATTTTGTGACAAATTTATGTATAGAAACTGTTTCAGCCACCACCATGTTCTGAGATTTATTTGTAACTTACTTTTGCAGGCTTTCACTCAAATACCATCCTGATAAGAACAAAGAGAAGGGTGCACAAGAGAAATTTTCTGAGATCAATAATGGTATTGTGGCATACTTTCATCATGCCCTAGTGTTTATGCAATCCATTATATATGATAATGCACTTCTATAACATATATAAATTTGACAGTAAAGGGCATGACTATTTTTTATTTTTTATTTCTAAAGTATAACCTTCCTTGTAGTCTGTAATGATTAACATGTTATCCATTTTTATTTTTTCGTTAGTGGTGACTGCAATTTCCTAATTGTTTGAATTCTGAATATGAAGTATTTAACATGTAGAGAAATAGCCAAAGTGCTCTCTTTGAAACAAACGCCCATGATATTGCATTTGTACAATCTCATCTGACTATGAAACGCTTGGAAAATGCTTTTTAATTGCAAGAATTTGAAGGCTTAGATCCAATTGGACTTGATAGTGCCAATCTTCCCTCAAGACTTGCCAATTCCAGTTGGACTTGGTTTACCGCTGGAAGTCCCATCCACACTGAATTTGTGGACACTACTTTTTTCGTGGTGGCAACAACTTGAACACAAAAGATGACTCAAGGTCTTAACCATCAACTCACACCTCCAATCCTCAGTAATTCCGTAATGGGTTTGCCTCCTATGTCTATATTTAGTAAAGCTACTTTGTTATCCTTCTACCAACAACTACTATGGAAAACAAGAAAATAATTTTCATGCTTAAAAAGAATCTGCGAGTCTTCTTTCATTAAAAAAAAATGGCCACATCTTGTGGGGCCCACTTGAATCAATGGAAATTATATAAGGCAGGTGAATGGAGATGTTAGGATGTGGACTAGATGTCCGCAAGGACCACAACATCATTCCATTCAAGTGATCCTAACTCTGACAAGAGTCTATAGCCTAGCTGCAAGGTGCTTGTTATTGCAACCACAAGATTGTGGGTTCAAGCTATGTTATCGGTTAGAAAAAGGGAACAAAAACCCCAACCCTTAGTTTTAGATTCTCAAAGTTTAATGACTTTTTCATGCAAATTTGTTGTGATAAATTTTGGCAAACAGTGTCAAAGTAAGATCTTTACCAATTTAATTGGAGGCAGGCAGGCGTTTGTGAAGGAATTGAATTGATCATAAGTGGGCCCCTTAAATGCGTAGGGGAAAGAAAGAGGAAGGGGGGAGGCGATGCGTTTGTTAGAGAATGAATGTGTGTTGGTCTATGTGATTTTAAATTATATTAAGAAAATTTCAAATGTCTAAGTTTTTGCACCACATAGCCTTATTTTCCTGACATCGTAATTGTTTTGCAGCATACGAGATTCTTTCAGATGAGGAGAAGAGGAAGAATTATGATCTCCATGGAGATGAGAAAGGTAGTCCAAATTTTGATGCAGGCAGTTATGGGGATCGTGAAGGATATACATACTTCACCAGTGGTGGCCAAGGAAACAGCCGCTTTACCTTTAAACCTGATGGATGGCAGACTATGGGTGGACCGGGATATTCCAAGTCCTTCTCTTTCTCCTTTGGGAACCCGAGTGCAAGCAGAAGTGCATCCAGTTTTGGTCTTAATGACATTTTTTCAAACTTGTTTCAAGGTTATGCGAAAGGTAGTGACCAGTTTGGTGGTTTCGGTAGCCAGGGCAAATCTAAATCTCGGTTTAGTTCTTCGGGGACTATCAAGGCTATAAATTTAGAGTTGTTTAAGAAAGACATCTTCGATCAGGGAATGACTTGGCTTTTGCTGGTCTATTCTCCTTCCATGAAGGAATATGATAAACTGGAACCCATCGTCCAGGAGGTCGCCGACTCTTTACAAGGTGCATTAAAGGTTGGTAAACATGCATGTATGTCCATGTTTGTTTATTTGTGAATCTTCATCCGAGAAATTGTTCTAAACAGGAGTTGTTTTTTTGACAGGTCGGTAGTGTAAATTGCCGAAATGAGCAGACTTTCTGCAAGGATCTTGGTATAGCACCATCCAGACTACCCCGACTGTTCATCTATTCATATAAAACAACTGAAAGAGGCTCGCTGGTGGAATATAATGGTGAGTGGGATGGCAAGAGTTTGAAGAACTTCTGCCAAGACCAGTTTCCCAGTGTTTCTAGGCGTATAGATTTACGTAGGTTTGATTTCTCCTCCAGTACCAAGGGGAACCTACCTCAGGTCCTACTACTCTCAGCAAAGAAAGATACACCTGTCATATGGCGTGCTCTCAGTGGCTTGTATCACAAGCGCTTTGTTTTCTTTGATGCAGAGGTATATCTTACTGTTTTATTAAGAATATATAGTGGCTTGATAATAAAAAAAATAAGAATATATAGGTCAACCAATACTTATTTTAGGTATTCAGTTTTTACATGCATATGGTTCTGTTGTATTATCAATAGTGGATATAATGCCCCACCATGGATTGTCCTATGTGGTAAAAGCTTTCCAGTTAGTGGTTAACAGAGTTAAGGAAATGTAGCAATAATCCCTATTTGATAAATCCAAAGATTATGTTGCTAGAATCTTCTAGCCTAGCAAATTTCGACATTCCGGTGGGCTCATTGGGTTTGGATTAGTCAAAACTTGACCTCACCTGCACAGCTAGAAACCTAAGCTAAACAACTCTTACTTTTGGGCAGCTTAGCCTCAGATCTGTTTCTCTTAGCTGCAGATGTAATACATGTTTTTTTTTTAATGCTTATCAGGTGCATGATGTTTCTGATCCTGTCCTGAAAAAATTAGTTGTCAATGCACTTCCAGCTGTTATTGGTAGGCTGTCAAATGGGGAAATGCATGTTCTGAGAACAGGGACTGTAAAAGATCTGAAATCTGGAATCAGTGAGTTGAGAGCTTTACTTGATGGTTTTGAGAAAAAGAACAAGAAGGTAGCTTCCAGTCAAGCAAATAGGCCATCACATGATGGATCACAACGGACATACAAAATTCCTCTTCTTACAGGTTCTAATGTTGAGAGCATATGCAATGACAACACTGTTGTGTGCATTATTGGAATTTTCAGATCATCCAAAGCGAAGGAGAAGCTAGAATCCATTTTATACACAGTAAGTGGAATGCTCATTTGCGAACAAGTTGCTTCCATTGAGAATATTACTGTAGACTCTTTAAATAGATGAGATATTCTCACTGAGAATACTAATAGAAAAAATTATCTAGATTTAATGTTAATACAATTGATGGATCATTCTTTGATGAAGTGACTCTTCATGTCATGTGATGCATGGGGTCCTGAAAAAAATAACTTCCTTGGATTGATTAGTACTCTGCATTCAATGTCAGGTCTCCCAGAAGACATTAACCAGGCAACAGAATCAACTCTCTAACTCCAGGGATGCGGTTTCGTACTCTATGTTGGATGCTTCCAAGCAGACAACCTTTCTTAATGCTTTTGACAGGTCTGGATTCAAGTATTTAGATAAGCTTATTGTGGCTTACAAGCCCCGGAAAGGAACGTTTGTTGTATTCAAGGACGAACTTACATTTGAAGGCATAGAGGGGTTTATTGGTTCAGTTCTAAGTGGTGACATCCAGTTCAAGAAGGTTCGCCAGAATCCCATCATCAAGTGAGATAATTAGATACTAAGAAGCATTCGGAAATTTTTGATCTGATGCGTACAAAGTACAAAATGGTGATCATGCTGTGAAAATTCATTCCTTAATCCTTGTCCAGACCAACAGTGATGATTGCTGATTCAGGTCTGTTGCAGGGAATCTTCTTGTTCTAATATTAGCCTTTTGCTTCTGTTTAAATGTTTGTGATAAATATAAAACTGAGCAAAAAACTGATTTATGGAAGAACTGAGATGAGAGTCTGAGGCCCCAGCTCCTAGCTTGTAGAGAGGATTATCTATTTACATACCCTGTTCATAATAGTGGAATGCTTGTAACGTCTTGTACAATTTCTTTAATACATGAATGCGCCTCATACAATTTCTTTAATTTTTTTCTTTTTCAATACTCTCTCTCTCTCTTTTTTTAACACGGGCTGAGTAAGTTAAAGAGTCCCAACTTTTCCGACGCTACTTTCACAGGTCTCTTTTGGATGCATGGGATCCATGTCTACATATGAGAGCATGGATGGCAACGGATAAACAGTTAAGGTAGTTTAGTTCCTTGGGTGTGGTTAGGCCCATTTTGAACATGACCGTGTTGGAAATGTCTTTCCTAAGTCCTAACTAACCCATTAACCCAATCCATTTAAGGGCTCAATTTGTCTTAAGAAGTCTCACTAATTGCAGATCTTTGATACGGATTCAGAAATTGTTAATGCATTTTTCAGTGGTCATAACAATCTGAGCAGCTGACCAAGGATCCTGGATTCTTGAGATGAGTTATATTTTTACTTTTGTTGCCCTCTAAAATCTAGTCTAGCAGAGAACCATATGAAACATCCTGTCAAGTCTACAAGATGGGTGATTGGAGGAGCTCTGTTTCTCAATCCAGGGAGGGTTTTCATTTTGCATTTCCGGAGGGTTCATTTTGCATTATTACTGGTTGGTACTTAACTTGACTGGAGATTGGGAGAGGAAAAAATAACTACTCTCATGCAAAGGAAAATATAGCACACATGCAGTTCTACTATAATACCCTACAGCCTACAGAGTACAGATAATGCACAGAATTCTACTAAAACCATTTTGTTGAAGTGAAACGATTCATTTAACTGAACTTCAAACATGTTACTTCACAAGGTAAGTCAGTTGAGAGAACATGTGCTGTGCTCTACATTCTTTGTTTTCTTTTAAAGGTAACGGGGAATTAAATTTTTGGTGGCTAAGAAAGTAGAAGTAAAGTAAAAATTTTCGGCTGAGACTAATGGCTTTCCTGATCTTTGTTGTGACCAATCAAAAATGGATAATGTCAAAAAAAAAAAAAGACGACTGTGGGGTTTATTTACCCAGTCTTCACCCTTGAAAAATAGACCTTCCCTAGATGATCTGGTGCTGCTAGGACCCAAATTCAGTGGGTGGGTTCAGATAGAAGGGTGCTCTGGCTTCACCCATTGGGTTGTTCCCATGCAATTCTTATTTAGCCACGCAACAAGTGGACTGTGGAACAGTTAGGCCCTGCCCCTAGTAGGCAGCTGAGGTGTGGCTGGGCCTCATGCGATATTAAGAGATGCTTTGCCCCTTGAGTGTCTTTCACTATCTGACTATTCCTTAAACGGTAAAACGTGTTTACTGCAACTAAGGTTATGGTTGGCTGAGAACGCTGCCTTCTCTCTAGCTGTACGTAATTTGTTTGATTTTTGCTTGTGATTATTTCTCAACCCACTGTACTGTATATAATCATTGTAGACCCTTGTAATTTCCTTTCAACTGGCGCTCTACTGAATTGTGAAGCTAGAAAACCCAAGCATTTTGGGGCATGTAACAGGGTGACTTTAGCTTGTTCAGCAGCAAGCAAAAGAAAGAAAAGGAATTGGATGCCCCGGAACAGTGGCCACAGGCCACTGCTCCTTGAAAAAGGGAAGTAACCCACATATTGAAACCCTCTTAAACGCTGTCATGCATTGAAATCCTTTTGAACAGTGGAAGCAAAAGTCCATTTGCATTTCTCTGGAAACTATTGAGACATTTGTGATGCTCCCCAGTGCGGCTTATCAGCTTATGTATGAAAAATTCTCAGCGAGCAAAATAGATGGCTCCATTCTATGGGCCCTTGCCAACTATCATTCTAATAGTAGTTTGAGCCCACCTTCAAAATATGAAAACGTTTATAAGCCTCTGAAAAGGTGAACTTGGGCCCTCACTAAATATCATTCCAATAGGAGTTGGGCCACCATCAAATTATAAAAAATTTATATTTTTCATAGTGATCAATCCGATGGTGGGCTCACCTCATGTTGGAGTGAAATTTGGTTTTGATAAATCAAGCCCTTTGCACTTCACAATAACCTACCCAAGTGAATTGTCATCATTCCTAATTTGATACCAATTTTATCATTAATGACTCTTTAAAAGTAAACTAAATTAATTATATAGTTTTTTTTTTAATATACCACCCTAAGGTTTTTAGATTTGGAGTTCGGCTCCTCTGTTACACAGCTCTTATACAAGAACCGTTAACACATTCTTGAAATTTCATAATGGGGCCCACAATTATAATGGCGCTCAAAAGGCAAGAAAGTCAAAATTAATCACTAAGTTTTTTCATATGAGAAAGTTAAATTAATTATTGAGTTTATTTAATTTATATATTGTCCTGGGGTTTTTAGAATTTGTAAATAGACTACTGTTTTTGTTAAAGGAGTTTCTAATAAGGAATTAAGATTATTGAGAGATTATGACATGATATGACATCTTATTATTGTGTTAGATACAAGAAAATAATAAAAAAGACACTTCTAGCCTTATGAATTTCCTGAATTCCAGCATTCTTCAAGACATTGTAATATTTTAGTAATATATTCCTATCTTTTTATTGTATTAATCTATGGAAGAGAGAGAGTGAGAAAGAAAAAGAGCTTTGTTTATGTAAAGCAATCGGGGTTCCAATCTTTGGTACTAACCTGCTGGAAAGGAAATGGAGGGGGAAGATTGCCATCAATCTTCGAAAGGTATTTTTATGATTTGGTCGAGGGTTTTCGCTGCCCTTGACAGGATTCTTGGTATACTGAATGCTGATTCACTTTCCCTTTTGTTTTCTCATCTTTCTTCAGAGGATCGTGATGATGGTGGGAAGGGCATTCTCGTAATTCTAGTGGGTGCTCCAGGCAGCGGCAAGACCACCTTCTGCGACCACGTCATGAAGAGCGCTCATCGCCCCTGGACTCGAATTTGCCAGGTCTATCTCTCCCTCTCTAATCATTATAATGAAAATCATTTGGTGTGGTGTTTGAATGTGGTGAAAACCAACTCACATGGGACGTCCCACCATAGTATTCTTGGGAATGCTTGTTAGGGTAAAATCTCAAGGGGAGCTTTGAAATGCTCCAAATGCTAGAACTTAGACTGATCTTCTCAAATTGTTACTTGAATTTCCTTGAGACGAGCATGTTTCAGACTACTATTTAATATTTGATTTTTATCAAATACCCTTTGTTGAATTGGTCCTTAGCTAATTATGTTAATCTCAACTTGTAGTAATGGTGACATGACCTTCTTGGCATTGCTTTCTGACTATGATAGCTAAGAGTAAATCACTATTCCTTTATGCTCTATGTAGGATCTTAGACCCCATTGAGCTACCACTTATTCCAAAATCAATTGGTGATAGGATACGGCACAACAATAGTTTTATGGTGAGGGCGAGGGCTCGACCACAATTATGACCACTCTGGAGGAAGGGTGGACGTTGACCTCAACAATCTACACTGTTGGCATTTGGGAAAATGCTTTACCTTTTTCTTTAGTTTCTGGTCATTATGTTATTTGCTCTGGCAAGAATGGATCCATTCTTCCAGTCATGATCCATGGACCTGCTATAGTTGGAGACGCTGGCCTTGTTGGCTACCAATGTTTTTAGTTAGCAACACTCGGTTGTTGTCATTAGTACACATTATAATTTTACATTTTCGTTGATTATTGAATAAATTTATCTTTAGAATGTGTTTTCCTTGTTTTTGGTTGTGGAGTTCCATCATCAAGATCTTACGACAATAAAAGCTTGGTGTACTACAGTGAACTATATGTTTGGTTAACTCTAGTTATACTTGGAGATGCCTAACTATAATAGACTCAAAATTGACTATATATTCTTAGGTGAATAGATTTCTATGGTGTGTTAAGCAAGCATAAACAATTTATTTATCTATCAAAATCTGTGCTGTTTAGGAAGCTGCCTCCCAGCTTTGGTCTTCTAAAGTAAACACCAAGTTTAAGAGTTTGCTCTTGCCCTTGATAGGAGGCATGCCTCAACACCGTACCAGCCTGTTGGTCATAAGCATTTTATTGTTGGACTTGGTTATTGAAAATATTCTACAGGAATGATCTAATACCAAACATCTGTACATCATAGCAGTGTGGAGTCTTATTTAAGCAATGGAAATTGGAACCCCCATAGTTAGTGCACAACTGGATGGGGCGGCCCCAGCTTAGACTTTAAACACCACCATTGTCATTTTAATTGGATGATATAAGTCATCAATCATTTTGTGTATAATCAAGGAAAGAGTTGTGCAGAGGTAAGCTAAAGAGATTTTTAGGAAATTGGAGGGCATCATCATGATTCATTGGGCATAACTGCTCTACTATCATGCAAAGCTGTGTCCCTGTGGGAGAGTTTTGTAGTCATAGGAGTTTCCTTCGTAGAATGTATCTCTGTATGGTATTGATGATTTGAAAGTTGTAATGTTTGAAATACTTCAATGATTGGATGAAAGGCGTGGAGGGAGATTATATATGTGCCTTCTCCTTGGGAAGAAGAGGTGTTGAGTGAGTAATTAAACCTAGGGTGTCGAGTGATTCCACACCCATATGCTTGAGTGTGTGACCTTGGGTGTTAACAGTGTGTTCTATCCTTCCCGATCAATGTTTGGATATGCAGTGATATCAGCCATACCGCCACTGATCAATGATGAAAATCAGTGGCCATCAGTACCTTTTTTTTTTCTTTTTGCATGTTGCTGCACACTGTTGCGCTGATCTAGACTTGTGATGTTTCTTGCTGCATCAGGTGAATCAATTTTTTTCTTCACTCCTGAATGAGTCAGGTCTTGACTCTTGAAGCACGCGCTGGTTTACAAGCTTTTATTTTCTTTGCAGGACACTATTGCTAATGGTAAAGCTGGAACAAAGGCACAGTGCTTAAAGAGTGCTAGTGAGGCTTTGAAGGATGGGAAAAGTGCATTCATAGATAGATGCAACTTAGACCGTGAACAGCGTGCTGACTTTGTGAAGCTTGGTGGATCAACAAAGGTCGATGTTCAAGCGGTGGTACTTGATCTTCCTGCACGACTTTGTATTTCTCGGTCTGTAAAGCGAACTGGGCATGAAGGGAACTTGCAAGGTGGAAAGGCTGCAGCAGTTGTTAACCGTATGCTACAAAAAAAAGAACTTCCTAAGCTGAGTGAAGGGTTCTCTCGTATTACATTTTGCCAAAATGAAACTGATGTTCAAGGTGCTGTTAATATGTACAGTGCACTGGGTCCATTAGATAACCTTTCCTCAGGTTGTTTTGGTCAGAAAAACACGGATGCCAAAGTCCAACTTGGCATAATGAAGTTTTTGAAGAAAGTGGTGGTTCCTGATGGTAGAGTGTCTGATCCAAACAGCTTTGAAGATTCTATCCCAAAACAAGAGGTTGAAAAGGATTGTTCCTGTCTAGGAACTGAAAATAGTAGTATACCAGTAAGAAATGTGGATAAGAATTTCACTGAAGGCAAAGACGTGATGGGGGGTTCTTCACATGGTGCAGTTACTGCGAATGATATCCAGACACTTGCTTTTCCATCTATTTCAACAGCTGATTTTCAGTTTAATCATGAAAAAGCATCTGATATAATTATAGAGAAAGTAGATGAATTCTTGAGTAAGGTAGAGAATGTTAGACTTGTTCTGGTAGACTTGATTCCTGGATCACATATGTTGTCACTGGTTAGAGCTAAAGCTGCACAGAAACATATCGATTCTAAAAGATTCTTCACAGTCGCTGGAGATATAACACGGCTTTATACTGAATCAGGTTTCCGCTGTAACGTTATTGCGAATGCTGCTAACTGGTAAGATTTTACAAAGTTATTTATACAATTTATAAAAGTATTGTTGGAGTTTCCTTTTTTTTTTTTTAAGAGGAATTTACCCCACAGGACCCCCTAGGACCTCATACCACTTTGGAGGAGTTGAAAATATTGTATGTATGAAAAAGGTCCCCAAGGTCCGTTTTTTTTTTTTTTTTTTTTTTTGTCGTTTAGCGAATGGTCGATATCGACCACTTTTATGGTCGATATCGACCATTTTGCGGGAATCCAAAAAAAAAACTGGATTTTTCAGGATGAAGAAGAGAGGAGGAGGAGGAGGGAGGAGATGGGATTTTTCTCTCTTGATTGCTGCTGCTGTTCCCCATTCAAATTTACTCTCCAAATCAACACTAAATAGAAGACAAAAACAGGTTTTGTATCCCCGAACGAAGCACTGATCTCTGCCATCATCCTTTTTTTCCATTTGTTTCACAGTGGTCGATATCGACAATAAAAGTGGTCGATACTGACAATGACTGTATTTTTTTGTTTCAGTTATGTTGTCGATATCGACAATAAAAGTGGTCGATATCGACCATTTTGCGGGGAGTTTTATGGTCGATATCGACCATTCTGTGGGAACCCAAAAAAAATTGGGTTTTTCAGGATGGAGAAGAGGGGAGGAGGAGGAGGAGGAGGGAGGAAGAGGGAGGAGAGGGGGAGGTAAAAGTCCTTTCGGGTTGGAGATTAGGCTTTTATCATCCACGATCGGTGACTCGGATCTTGTTTTTCTCTTTGAATCTTGGATGATGAAATCTGTAGCAGAGAGTTCTCATTCCCGCCTCCACCTCCTTCTCCGCCCCCGTCTTCGCCAGCGGCACCATCAGCGGCGGCGGAGGCGGCTGCTTCGACGACGAGCTTCCTCTCCTCGAAGAGCTAGGCATCAACACGCGCTAGATCTGGCGCAAGACTGCGTTTATCTTGAACCCTTGAGGGTGAATCCCGATCTTCATGAAGATGCCGATCTGTCTAGGCCGTTCATATTCCTCATGGCGTTCGGGCTCTTCCAATTGCTCGCCGGAAAACTCCATTTCGGCATCATCTTGGGTTGGGTGACGGTCTCGACCCTCTTCTTGTATGTTGTTTTCAATATGCTTGCTGGGAGGAATGGGAATTTGGATTTGTACAGGTGCTTGAGCCTTGTGGAGAAGAGCACAGGGGGTTGATAGCGTATGCTTGCTGGTTGATCTACATGCTTTTTTCACTGCTTATCATATTTTGATTGCGAATTTGAAGGCCTGTTTGTGGTGCAAAAGTGGATGCTGTCCTAGTGTTTCTGAATCACAAGATTATAAGTGGGGAGTAATTGAGCTGTTTCATTACATTGCTGTGCATGGAGGATTAGTGTGAATGGAGGAGATATGAGTTCACTTCTCTCTGGTTTAGTTGATTTAGCATCGCCATTACAAAAAAAAAAAAAAAAAAACGGACATGTAGAGCCTTATCTGTGTCCATGGTAAATACAACACCTCTGAAGTGGTATAGGATCCTAGAGGGCTCTACCGGGTAAATTCCTCTTTTTTTAATTTACTTTTTGCCTCTTTACTTGCTTTCAGCGGCAATAAATCTTCATATATGAAGGTTATTTAGAACAGTTATCTTCATATATGAAGCTTTTTTAGAACAGTTATCTCTAAGATGAGAAAAATAAAATAATAATATTATAAAAGAAGGTCTAAATGCCAATAACTTACGAAAACGGGATCAGAGGTTAACAATTTAATAAATTTATATATTAATGTATACCATGCACAATTTCAGCAATGGTGCAGCCTATGGTGGCCACGTGTCCCCTCCTATGATCAATCTAAGCTTTTCATACCTTTCTTAATTATTGTTTCTAGTTTTTGAGTTAGTCAGGGAGACCTCTAAGCCCCTAAACCTCCCCTGGTTTCCATGCTTCCAGTTGAACTCTACAGACCTTTCCTTAAGCTAGGAATGGAAATGACTCTTATATACTATGGATATGCATGTCAGGATTTATGTGCTGGATGACACCAGTTTTAATATATGTAAAAGCATGAAATTTAATCCTTTTAGTTTTGGTGATCCCACACACAACTGGAGAGAGAGAGAGAGAGAGAGAGAGGGATCAGCTTATTTTTGAGTTCAACAGTAAAAGTAAAATTCATCAAACAGAACACAGATAGATGGGATTAGGCGACAATGATGTTGACAACTATGAAGTAAAAGAACAAAGTATAATAGAGTTTTGTCCTACAGGAAAAGTCAAAAGTGTGTCTGCAGCTGTTGGATATGGAGTTTTTGGGAAGTGTAATATCTCTCTCTCTCTCTCTCTCTCTCTCTCTCACACACACACACACATGCGCACGCCCTGAACTCTCAAACCACCATCTGAATAGAAAGGCAAAGAAAGGTGAAGGACCAAAGAAGGTCATTTCCTTTGTCAGAAGAGGGGGGGGGGAAGAAAGGTGAAGGACCAAAGAAGGTCATTTCCTTTGTCAGAAGGGGGGGGGGGGGATGGTCATTGACTCATTTCCACTGTTTTTTTTTTTTTTGACCAAATATTAAATATCGCTTCATAAATAACAAGATAATCTAGCGAGGAAAAATGTAAGTTCCTTACCCAAAAAGAAGGGAGGATTCAGGCATAAGAACCCAATTGTTTTTAAAAGATAATCTAAATCATAAAATTTAGATTACAATGATGGGAAGGTCCACAAAAGTGGACCACATTTTCTATGTTCTGAAAACAGTACCACTAGTGGGAAGTTTGAGAAAGTGGGGCTGTGAGCCCATATGGTTCATTAGGTCTTGTGGACTTGACATTGGGGCTTTGTTGCCATAATCCATTCTACAGTTGCTTCAAACACATCCTAATCTGAGTCTTATGCGAACATCTCTGGATTGGTTCCTTCATTTTTAATTTTTAAATGACGTGTGTAGGCGTTTGCGACCTGGAGGAGGGGGTGTAAATGCAGCTATATTTAGCGCTGCTGGTCAAGCCCTAGAAATTGCTACAAAGAAAAGGGCTGAAACTCTCAGCCCAGGGAGTTCTGTTGTAGTTCCTCTTCTGCCAAATTCTCCTTTGTATGAGAGAGAAGGGGTGACCCATGTCATTCATGTCCTTGGACCAAACATGAATCCACAGAGACCAAATTGTCTGAAAAATGACTACATCAAAGGCTGCAAGATACTTCGTGAGGCCTACTCTTCACTTTTTGAAAGTTTTGCATCAATAGAGAGAACCCAGTCAATTCAGAAGGAAGGAAGATGGATTTCTGCATCAGATTCACATGATAATCCTGTTGATTATAGTTGTAGTGATCAATGTCCAGAAGGTGAACAGAAGGTCGAGCGAGGAGATTGCTTTGAATCTGAGAGAAACAAGAAATACAAGGCACTTCCACTTGAACCTGTTTTGAAGGATTCTGAATGTGGGAATTCTAATAGTCCTTCTGTCACATCAGAAGTACGTGAGCAGAAGAATGAGAAGGCCATTGAAGGAGCAAAGAAGGTGTGGCAGTCATGGGCCCAAGCTCTTTATCAAATTGCTATGTATCCTGATCAACATAAAGATAATGTTCTTGAGAAATCAGATGACATTGTTGTGCTGCATGATCTTTATCCCAAGGTTTGTTTTCTGTTATTTAGTATGACGGATTTTTTTTTCTTAGTTTTCATTAACTTAGAATGTTGTTGTCCAAGCAGGCAAAAAGGCACCTTCTGGTATTATCAAGACTGAATGGTCTCGACCGACTCTCAGATGTTCAGAAAGAACATGTGTGGTTTTTGAGGGCAATGCACTCCGTGGGGCTGCGATGGGCTGAAAGGTTTTTATCTGATGATGCATCATTGATTTTTCGGCTCGGTTATCATTCGGTTTGCTCTCTCTCTCTCTCTCTCTCTCTCTCTCTCTCTCTCTCTCTCTCTCTCTTTCGGTATCGTGCTCTCTCTCTCTCTCTCCTCTCTCTCTCTCTCTCTCTCTCTCTCTCTCTCTCTCCATTTGTTTCATTTCTGTAGGGGCCTGCTTGGATGGAGATCCACAGCACAAATTTTCTTGACCCTTTCTCCACATCCAAACATGCCCTAATACTTTTTTCTGCGTGTGGTTGGATGTACCCAAAAGTGCATTGTGTCCAAGTAATTAGGCAAAATGGATGCTCAGTCCTATGATTTCTTTAAAAGGCGCAGAAATATGAATGCACATGAGATGGGATGCTGTTTTGGTGAAAATATCCATACTCATCTAATGTGGTATCCCAAACACATACGGGAACAGATAACTATCCATTTTGCTACAATATCCAAACCAACTTTGATATGGGTTTAACCAAACTCATCTTGAGTTAACCATATCATTAGAAAGACAGATTGAACTCACATCGTGCTCTTGCAGGTTCCTTCAATGCGGCAACTTCACCTTCATGTAATCAGCCAAGATTTTAACTCGCCTCACTTAAAGAACAAAAAACACTGGAATTCATTTACTACTGCCTTCTTCCTTGATTCTGTTGATGTGATTGATGAGGTAGAGAAGCTTGGGAAAGCACCAGTGAATGATGATGATAAACTATTGTCCATGGAGTTGCGATGCCATAGATGCAGGAGTGCACATCCTAATATCCCCCGTCTTAAAGCCCACATCAGTAATTGCCGAGCTCGTTTCCCTGCCGCTCTACTTGAGAATGGACGTTTGGTTTGTGCACCCACGAAAGAAATGGGTGATGCATAGGTATGAGATATGATATTTAATTGGATCATAGCCAGATGAAATTTTGGAATCACAAGAGTGGCAGGCATGCTTTACGTCTGCAAGGATCATACTTCTATTTTTTGTTTCCCACAAGGGAAAGCTTTGTAGAACCTGTCCACTTTATGTGTAATCTATGCATATCAATGCGTGCCTGCTATCCAAATTGGTAGGTCTCATTGTGGATCGAGTCTAACTCAAGTAATGCCGATTGGATGTTCCGGCTTGTAGATTTCACCCAAGTCAATCGTGCTGAATGGCTATGATCTTGTGATCATATTGATGTTGGGCTAGAATTTAAACCATCCACTGTAGACCTGTTTTTGAATGATGATATGCGTTGACATACATTAAAGATATGTGAGATGAGTTGTTGCAAAGTTTTGCTTTATAGAAGATTAGTGACCATTATTCTTTATTTAGTTTAGGAAGATCTACAACTTAAATGGCAATGATTCATGCCAAAGAATGTCTACAGGGTGCATGATGACATAAAGAATTATTATGCCAGAATGACACCATCATGCATTTTTGGGAGACAACCTTTCGCGGTGTCAATATTTAGGAAGATCTAGAGCTGAAATGGCGATGCTTATGGCCAAAAATTGAGTACAGGGTACAAGAGAACATAGAGAAACATCATACCAAAATGGCACCCAAGAACTTTGGAAGACCCACCTTTTGTGGTCTCAATATTTCTCCCCTTTTGCAGCTTCCATCAAGACTGCTATATATGCATTCATTTTATTGTATGGTCGGTCAATGGGCTTGCAGAAAAATATAGTACCCGATGCTTTTGGGTATATTAAGATTTGAGATTTCAGGTATGATAGGATACGTGTGTGTAATGTGTATACACTAGGAAATTTTATGAAATGTCTGAGATGTACGTTTTGGGCGTAAAAGACTCTCTCTCTCTCTCTCTCTCTCTCTCTCTCTCTCTCTCTCAAGAACTGTCCACTTCTTGAATCCTTTCTTTTATCTATATTTTGATCAAGTATTACTTTCCATCTCATGAAGCCTTTTATTTATATTCTGATCAAATATTCCTTTCCATCTCATGAAGCCGTCTTTTATCTTTATTTTGATCAAGAATTACTTTCTCAAAATTGAATTAACATGTTTGATTTTATGCAGAAGAAAGTTCTAAAATACCCGTGTCATTAACCATTTTGTTATGGTGAGATTTTTATTGAAAAATTATTACAGAATGCTTGGCCTTTTTCAAATTACCCATCAGGGAGGGCTGTGAAATTACAACTACGATAGTGATACTGATAAATGATGTCTTTGCACGACCCAATGCCAGGAGGAGAGATGCCGTTTTGTAGGACTTCTGATCATAAAACTCCTTACAAAAAATGCCCAACAAATCAATTATCCAGTTCTTTCAAGCGCATCATTCGGAAGGTGATGCACCAAAATGTTCCTCCTCTTGTGACAAATATTTAAACTCTTTCATCATCCTCACCAATCATTTCATCCAGATAAAAGTAAGCAATGAAAGCTTCTTCTCTGACCTGGACCACCACCACCACCACTATAGACATTTAGCTCAATCCCACATCATAACTGGCTCGTCTTCACCAAAATGCATCTTCTCTTTCACACTCACCTCCGCGAAAAGTTCCTCCAAAGCTCAAGCTCATAAGTGGAAAGCATGTGAGCCCTTGTTTGGAAACGAGACGAGATGATGTGGTTGCCTAGAGCTTAGAGGGCTTAACATGAAGACATGGTCTATTCTGCTGGTGCGGCTGGTTCTTCTGAGACACCACCGGTTTTCAATAATCAGAGAGTTCTATTCAACTCAATATCGCCACTCTTGACAGGCTGAGGTCATACGATCTAAGGGCATAGTAGTAATTTCACAAGCCTCTCTGGCTGTACGAAGCACTCAGCAGTAATTTAAGGGCATACGGCATAGCTTTTTATTATTATTTTGAACAAGAGGTAAAAGGGGTATTAACATTCACATAAACTTTCAGTTTTTATGGATTGATGATTTTTTTTTCTAAATTATGGGTTGATGGTCTTGGATCAATGTCACCTTTGGATGTCCCACACATAGCATTGTGGTGAGACATGACTTCTCATGCAGGGAAATCAACCATGCTCAACAGATGAAAACCACCACTGCCCGCTAGGGCTGCCGGGACAAATTGGGGTGCAAGAAAGTGCTCAAGAAGTTGCATTGATATTTATGTGAGTCACACTGCAGTAAATATGGCTTTCACTCCATTGAATTTTACTAATGGGAAGATAATCCCATAAATTATTGGTAATCCGAACTTTAGAAGCCAGACTATCTAAAAGTCAATTAAACTCATGAGATTTTCTTTTCTTTTTTTTTTTAGAAAGGTTGTAAAAAAAAAAAAAAAAAACACCCAAGCTTTTCTTCTCAATTCCAGTAAATACCAAACACACGGGGACTAAGGAAAGAGGCAATCGAATAAAACCAAAAAGAAACAAATAATGATCATTATATTAAATGAAAAACACTGATTATAGGGATATAGATCTCATAGGATACCACTTTCATAGAAGAACAAAACTAAGAGCCGAACATGAAAAGAGTAGTAAAACCACCATAAGCTCCACGCAGAGCAACAACTACGGAAATATGCTAATTGTAGTAGTTACTGAGGATTTGGGGGTCGGCTGTTGGCAGCAGAGACTCTGGAACCCCACTCCAGCAGCTCTTTGCTGGTGTCATCCTTGTGAACGATCACTTCAATGAAGCACAAGCAATCCTTCTTTTCATCATTTGCAGTCTGTATTGCTTCCTTGAGCTCCTCTTCTGTCCTCACCTGCCCATCAAAATATATATATAAAACCCCATTAACCAACACACCCTCATCATCATGTCAATCTCACAACTGAAAATCAAATAAATCTCAATGAACGCTACCTTGGCTGTCCAGCATTTGCCTTCCCCGTTGTGGATTGCGTCCACAAAGGCTGTGTAATTCCAGTTCTTGATGACATTGTAAGGCCCATCATGGATCTCCACCTCTATGGTGTATCCCCCATTGTTTATGAGGAATATGATGGTCCTCTGCCCGCACCTCATCATCGTCGATATGTCTTGGGCAGTTACCTTAATAACCAAATCCCCAATTCATCAATGAACACCCCCAACTCCACTCATATCTCATATAATTCAATAAACAATCACAGAAAAGAGTAACAAAACGCAAACAAAAGAATTATCTTTCTTACCTGAAAGCTCCCATCGCCAATGCAGGCGATCACTCGCTTGTCTGTTGCTGCCTGTGCGTACCCCAGCGTCGCTCCCACCGACCAACCAATGGACCCATACTGCATCTGGAACTCATATCTGCAACACCCAGTTCCAATTCTCCATATTGTCAGGAATGTAATTCATAAACAACATCAATAAGACATGAGTGTGTGAGAAAAATTAGTAGAATTCAGGTGGTCAGTTACCCGCATCCCTGGGGCAATTTCAGCTTCTGGCAATTGAACCAGGAATCGCCAGTCTCAGCAATGACAGCAGTCTCCCCAGAGAGCATTTCCTGTATGTGCTTGAACATCACATTCACCTTCAGAGGCTCCTCGGGTTTGCACTTTAGAGGCACCCCATCTGGTACAAAGATCCGACGGTAATTCTCGTGTGCAGTGCTGTTGTGCTTCACCCTCTTCGCCAACGCTTGCAAGAAATCCTTCATCATTATGCAGCCGAAGGCCGGGCCATTCGCCACCACTACACGGTCGGGCTGAACAATGATGGCCTTCTCCTTCTTGAGGAGGAGGGAGTAGCCCACTGAGCTGTAGTCATTGAATATGGGACCTGCAAACAGATAGGCATCTGCAGACTCCACAATCTCGTTGCAGAAGGCAGTGCTCACAGCACCCCAATAGGTGCCTATGAAATGCGGGTGGGTCTCCGGCACCAGACCTTTGGCTGACGGCATCACCGCCATCGCGTAGCCGGAAGCATCCGCCAGTTCGACAAAGGCCTCCCCTGCTTTGGCTACTCGGATTTTCGGCCCTCCGACCAGGACCGGCTTCACTGCTTTGTTCAGGAAATTTGCAGTAGCTTCAACTGCTGCATCTAGACCCATTTGATTGGTCACCCTGTATTAACAAAAAGAAGTACCCAAGCTTTAGATAGCTGAAATTTTAATAGTGTCCAACAAAACAAAATATCCTTGATTCAATCTCAAATGCCCAAATAAAGAAATAAAACATTCCTGCATTCCAAACATTCAAAATGAAGATAGAAACAAATCAAGGTACCCAAGGTTTAGATAGCTGAAGATTTAATAGTGCAAACAAACATCCTTGATGCTCAACCTCAAATGCCCAAATAAAGAAATAAAAACATTCCGACAGTCCAAACATTCAAAATAAACATATCATCTTATAGTGCAGACTTCGATGATGATTTTGGTCAAAACGTAAAAACCACCACAATCAAATCAATGAATTGTAGAGAAGGATAAGAAAGATCAAGATCTCATACTTGGGAGCAAGGGAGAAGGGGACCGGCTCGCGGCTGAAGGTGGGATGAGGAATGGCCGGGAGATTGCAGCCGATGCTTATGTAAACGGGCTTGCTCTCTTTCAGAGCGGTGGAGACGGCGGTGTCGATCTGCTCGTGCGCATCCTCCAGGTTGGTCACCACCGCCTGGTAGCACGTCACCGTCTGAAAGCACCGCAGCTCCTGGCTGAAATCCGGCAGCCCGATCGTGTGGTGGAGGATCCGGTTCGTCCCATAGTCGTTCGAATTCGGCCCTCCGACGATGCAGATGACCGGAAGGTTCTCACTATAGGCGCCGGCGATGGCGTTGAGAACACTCAAACCGCCGACGCTGAAGGTGACGACGCAGGCACCTACGCCACGAGATCGAGCGTAGCCGTCGGCGGCATAGCCGGCGTTGAGCTCGTTGCAGCAGCCGATGAGGTTGAGGCCGGGCTCGGCGATGAGATGGTCGAGGAGGGTGAGGTTGAAGTCGCCGGGAACCGAGAAGACGTCGCTGGCGCCGATCTGGACGAGGCGGCGAGCGAGGTGGCGGCCGAGGGTGGATTCCGCCGAGACGAGGGATGAGGGGCAGACGGGATTCTGCAGAGCAGAGACAGAAACGGAGGCGGGCAGGCCTCCGACGTCGTTGCAGGCAGGTTTCACCGTATCGAAGCCTCCGATCTTAGTATCCATATCTTTTGTCTTTGTGTCTGGTGTTGGTTCAGAAGGAATTCTCAGAGAGAGAGAGAGAGGTTTCTGGAGAATCTGTTTTCGTGTTTGGAGTGTTGGGATATTTTTCTTAATCAGAGGAAACGGGAAGACCGTGAAAAGAGTAATTGCTGTCTTTGTGAGAGGAGTGGACTGGGTGAAAAGCAAGGGAAGAGAGAGAGAAGTTTTGTTTTGGACACTTGGAATGAAAAAGGAGGGAATATGGGGACAGATTTTTATAGGTGGGTGTGTGGAATTGAGAAACCATGGGCACACCGCACATGACTACATGAGTGTCGGTTTTGATTTTTGAAATATCACCATCACGGGGGATGGGTTTGTAATCTGTGAGTGAGACTGAGACCGGAAAGGAAACCACTTAACCACACCACACCGTCTTCCTTCCCATGTTTCTGCCCATGGTCTTGAGTTCCAGTTCCAGCCCACTGTCTTGACTCTTGAGCCCAGGCTGTTATAGGGATTGATTGATATGAGGAATAATTTGGGAGGGGACACCTACATATAACGGCTGCTTGTTTTTAGTATTTAAAATTGCCTCTTTTAACTTTCTTATTTTTAAAACAACCCCTGAAAGTTGAAACGGAAATTTGCGTTAGCCAATGGTGGGCCTACATAGACAGTTTAGAGGACAGTCCTAAAAAGCAAGTGAAAATCATGAATCCGCCTCTAAAGCCCACGTAAAAATTCTGATCTGCTGCCCCAAGACTCAATTAAATGTTTGGGATGTCCTTCTCAAAGGAAAATTTTGAGTCCACCACTAGAATTAGCACTTAGCAAAAGGTCAATAAAGTTTAGCTATTACTTTGAACTGGTTTTTAGTAGAAACTGCTCAACAGTTGAAAATGCCCCTTAATTGCAATTGCTCTCCACAAATTTACCCTTGGTTCAGTTAAACTTTGAAAATAAGTTGTAATAATTATACCATGCCGACTCTTGGTTGAGAACGAAGAGTATCATTTTGAATTTTAGATCGAAGTTATTTCAACCAAGAAATGAAGGCAAAATTGAGTTGTGATAATTATACCACGATGACTCTTTACAAGTTGAAAACGAAGACTATCATTTTGAATTTTAGATTGGAGTTACTTCAACCAAGAAATGAAGACAAAATTTACTACAAACTAATTTGAAGTTTAAGGGTTTCTTTTGTTTTTAGATAAATACTAGCTAAGGTTTGGTTAACATGAAAAAATAAAGGCCTGTTTAGAGACTTTGTTCTGATTGAAATAGTGCTAATTTAATTGAATTTGCTTGAAATACAACAGTTTCAATTAGATTGATTTAGGAAAAAAAAAAGCCATTGTCTCCGATTCAATTGAAAAAAAAATTTGACTTGTAGTAAAATTTATCTAGTCAAACTTGGAAAAACAAAAAAAAAATATTATTCTATAAATATCTATGTTGATTCTTTTTCTTTTCATTGATGCTGGTTTAATCGAAGGAAAATGGACTCTCCAAAATCTAAATAGTTAAAAACACTAAAACATCCAATTAAACCAATTTCAAGTTCCTATTGTTAAACTTGCCAAAAAAACACCCAAGTCTAACACCTTGTAAATGCGTTTAATTTATTTTTATCAGGAGCCCATGATAATTAGTTGGATTCAAAATCTAAAAGTAAATGTGTCGGTTTGGACAATATGAAAAAACAGCTAGTAGTTATATATAAATCTTCTTTGAAGGCGTGTTTCCTGCTGTTTTCCTAGGTAGGTAGGTCTGTCGTCTGTGCTGTCCGCCTTTTGGAACGTCCACTCATGATCTTCTCTTTTAACAATGATACAGACATCAAACTTAAAAGCTGCATTCGGGACAGAACTGAAATAAAATAGAATATAATGCTCGTAATCTTCAGATCAACCACATACGAATGAATGGTTAAAAACTATAGTGTTCTAGCGTAGTAGCATGTTCTGGACGTCCTCCTCGGAATGATTCTGGTGCGATTTTACCCTACGGTGACGTGAATAGACCAACTATACTACTATACTACTATAGTCAAAATTATTGTCGGTAAACCCCCTCAAATGATCCCAATACCCTCGGAATAGTTGAGAGTATGCAATTAGAAGGTTTGAAAGTTAGCAATTTTTAAGACGAAAACTCCACTTGATATGTGAAATTTATTATTTTATTATATTTATATATTATTTTATTTTATTATATTAAATAGATTGTCCTATTTTGCACATCATAAAATAAATAAATGGCATATTACTTTTTTAGATGTCAACTAGCGGTTAAACATTTTGGGTGGAGAAGAGTCTTCAAATGCCTTTTTTTTTTTTTTTTTTCCGCTGTTGGAAGTTGCATGTGGCATGTGGCATGTGGCATTTGACATCTTGGTTAGAGATACTCTTAAGATCATTCAGTCAAGTTAAATTCTTTTTTAATTATAGACAAGATTTTATACAAAGCCTTTCTCATCCAACTGAACCTTCCACCGCATTCATAGGTATATTAAGTGGGCTGCAAAAAAAAGCTGTCTAATCAACCACTCGGATGAGTTTGAGCCATCTGATAGTGGACGTGGGGGTCCAGATTCAAGCTCAAAAGGGTTCAGACTGTTTCCCTTCTTAATTAAACAAAATGACTTATATCTAGTAATTTTTTTTAGATGGCCGAAAAGGGCCAAAGGCTCTACCAACAAACGAATGTCGTATGCACAAACAAGTTCTCCGTCGGGCTCTTACAAGAATTCCTCACGCTGACTTTTCAAGAGTCCAGCACAACTAGATTGAAAAGAACCATGCAAGCAGCATGTTTGTGGAAACAAAGAAGGCCCTACTCCATTGGATAAAAAGTGAGATTTTGAATTAACCATCTATAAATAATCGGATCCACTTAGTTTCAGCCATACATCTAATTATAAATTTAATAGATTCAGCAATTCTTTGGTTTTTATTTGTCCTGCCTATTCATTTGCATTAGACCAAAGCAACAATAGATGTTAGTAATAGGTTAATCCACAAATCTTCCTATGTAAGGCGGGCCATGTCTCACTCATATGTGATTTTGACAAATTCACATGAGTAAACGAGCACTTGTTGGACACAAATGAAACTATTGTATAAAAATGATCATCTTGTATGAAATGGGCTTTACCATATTTATATAGGAAAAACATTCAAGTGCGTCTATCCCTCACCATAGAGTGAGAGACACTTTCCTTTTTGAAAATTTCAAATACAAAGCGTAAACTTTTGTCACTTGAAATTTTCCAAAAAATAAAGTGTCCCGCATCTTATGGTGAGTCATAGATGCATAAGGATACTCCCTTTATATAAATATCTATCAACTTTAATATTCAAAAGAGGACAGTGGTACTAAATTTTTTTTATAAATGAAATGAAATATCCAACGGACCTCCTTTATATGGTAGGCCTAGCTAGAAACTAAAATCAGCTCGAGTTGCTAGAACTTCTCATTTCTTCTGATCAACTTTGAATACCCATAGCTAATTGGATACGGCTCATTTCTGCCCACAGGTACTAATATCCTAGTAGGACTTTTCCACACCAAAACCTAACAGGAGGGAGAGTCGCATTAGCATTAGCCTTGATTGGATATTTCCCTCGACGTGGTAAAGCCAGTTCTGCGCCATTGAATGTGCCAGAATGAATGTGACGGAATTAAAAAGATACGTTCAGAGGAGAAGGATGGAACAAACACATTCAATCACGTGGGACAAGCCATGCACGGCTATGACCCTCTTGTCGTTGACCCCATTTGCGTCCGCATGCCGACTAATCACACAGATTCAGAGTGTATCAGGATCTATTGTGTACCCAAAAATAAAAAAATGGCAGGGGTACTTTTGTGCAACAAAAAATAAAAGAAAATTACATACATTATTAAGTTCGATCTCATGTATGAAAATTCTAAAGTTCGAACTCATGTTTGAAAGATCTAAATAAATACAAAATAAGGGCCTGCTTGGCAAGTCATTTATTTGTAAGAGAATAGTTGTTTCTTTTAGACATTTTTTTTGCAAATAGACTATTAGATAAGATTGTGTTTGGCAAGTCGATTAGTTGCCTCTTATATTGTCTTAAAACTGTTGATATATAGGTTTTTAGACAGTTTGATAACACATCCCGATGTGGATTTCATGTGGCCTTCACGAATTTTCTCTATTTCAAATGGATAAGAAAATAAAAGGAATTCAAACATACACTCAGTTCTGAAGTGGAAAGAGTTGCGGATCAACGGTGAGTTGGACGTCCTTTCGAGGTAATCTGACTCTCTCTATATATATACACACTTTTTCATTAAAGTTCTAGGTGAGTAAAACACAATCCAAACCGCTGGATACAATCAAAGAGTCAAACATTGCCATGCATCCAAATTTAACCGTTGGATCTTCTAGATTTTGAGATATTTGCAAAAAATACAAACACTTAGATCTACTCTTTTTATTTTTATTTTCGGGCCCCAAAATACGGATATAGGGTCAAATTCAAATGTTTAAGAATGTACCATGTGTTCACTGCTAGGTTTGGACAAATCCTTAAAGTGGTCAACCTTTTCTTTTGCTTCTTTTAATTTTGGGACCGGAAATCAAGATCCAAACCGTCGGATAGCTTAAGAAGATCAAACACAACTTTGTGTCCAAATTTCAACCGATGGATCATCATATATCTTGAGATATTTGAAAAACAAACCAAACACACCTACTTCTTTTTACATTTGTGGGCCCTAAACGCAAGATCCAAACCGTTAATTTTTTTTGTAAGGCTAAACTCAAATATGGCCAAATAAAAAAGATATGCTCCACATGGATCTTAAGAAATTTGCAAAACACTTTCAATTGTAGAATGCAATGTGCGTTCACTGCTGGGTTGCGGAGTGTTCATGGTCAACCTGGTTTTTGCCTTTATCTAAAATAAATAAATTATGGGCCTATTAATTACCATCCAAACTATTGGACATATTAAGAAGGTCAAACACCTCTACAGATCCAAATTTTAGTAGTTGGATCATCATATACTTTAATATAATTGGAAAGAAAAATCCACACACTTATATCTACCTTTTTAACGTCTATTAGCTCCCTGTTTGGCGCACTGGCCACATAAGGTCGAAGGGCTTTTATGATTTGATATTGAAACATGAGGTCTTTTTTTGTCTTCCGACTCTAGGAGGATTTTTTTGGTAAATTTTTTTAAAATAAATTATTTTTAATCAATGCCTTAATCATATAGATCAATCCTTCATAAAAAAATAATAGGGATGAGTGATGTGATGGGATGGGCGCATCAAAGAACCTGAACAAAGGACAGAAGACCGAGAAGACCCAAAGACTAGTACGTGGACAGCTACATCCCTGCGTGTTCAAAACGTGGAAGGTGGAAAATTTCAAAAACTAAATACTGGAACAGCTACATCCCTACACGTGTTCAAAAAACCTACGTGTTCAAAAGGTCGAAGGTGTTCAAAAAACCTACGTGTTCAAAAAGTCGAAGGTGGAAAATTTCAAGGAGACCCCATCCCTCCTCTCATCTGCGCCTCTGAAATCCCAATACGGTCCCTCTCTCTGTACCTTTCTCCACCGATCTTTGTTTCATCAAAAAGTCTACATTTACTAACTCGTGATTTTCATTTAAATATTAAACGAAAACATTCAATATTTAGATGAGAATCATGGAATTAATCCATGGTTTTGTCCATGAGTTAGTCCATATAGCAAGACTCTTATTTCATTTAGTGCCTCCGTTCTTCCAACTGAATCTTACTAGTCTCAGGACTCGTTTTTTCCTACCATTAACCACCCCGTCAAAGGAAATTTCTAAACCACCTACCTTAATATATTCGTCGTCATGACCCAACTATATTGTGTTCCGTTACATTAGAGCATGTTTGGATGCATAAAAAAAAAATAATAATCTTTTATAAAATATAATTTTTTATTTTTTAAAGAAGAAAATCTTGTGTGTTCGATAATCCAAGAAAACTTTGAAGAAAATATATATTTTTTAAAGTTCAATATTTTCTGCTAACATCTTCCCTATGTAGAAAACATTATACAATATAAGAATATTTTAAAATGACGATTACAACGTGGTATGGCAAAGTAAAGACTTTAGTTCACCAAATCCATTATGATGTGTTTGT
The DNA here is from genome assembly GCA_012931725.1 of Litsea cubeba. Taxonomy (NCBI): domain Eukaryota; kingdom Viridiplantae; phylum Streptophyta; class Magnoliopsida; order Laurales; family Lauraceae; genus Litsea; species Litsea cubeba. The sequence goes on from CM022947.1 coordinate 135,115,837, forward strand.
TTACATATATGATAAAGTAAAGAAAAAATAAATATCACAGCACGATAAAGGTAAGGTAAAGTAAAGGTGGGATAAAACAAGGTAGGAAAATTCATGACTAGAACTCAACTCGTTCAATGCAAAAAAATTGACTCGGAAAAGGTCAATGCGGAGACTCGGAGAGTCATGCTTTTTTTTAATTTTCAAACATATTTAAATGAATCCATTACTTATAAATTCTATAAAAATAATTTATTTATATTATTCATAATAATCAATTCAAATTAATAAATTTATTTATGAAAGAAAGGTACTACAATAAAGAAAATAAAAACTATTGCATATTATATAATTTATTAGTCCAAATATCGAATATAAAATATCAAATATAAGTTTCAAATTACATTTTAATCATCATTTTTAAATTATTGACTCCAAACTTCATGCATAAATACTTATAATTAAACTTTATTTATTTTAAAATTAGATTTGCCTATTAAATGATTTGGAGTGCCAACAACTTATTAAAATGGGTAACTCGGTAGAGTCTCCTCTGTTTTTTACTTGGTCCTCCGTCAAAATGAGATGATTCGGGAGAGTCAGGAGTCAACTCGGAGAGTTTTTCAACCATGGGATAAAGTATATGGTTAAGTAAAGTGAGAATGAATGGTAAAGTAGTTTCTTTTCTTTTTTTTTCTTACTCTTCAGACACTTACCAAACATGTTTTTTTTAACCTCATCTCGTGGAAACATCCAAATGACGCGATGCCAAACTCACACTATAATTCTAAAAATTTTAAAGGCGAAGAGCTTGAACTGATTTATAAATTTTCACAGCTCGAAAAAGAAACTCAGAATTCTAGTGGGATGCAATTAGGGAGGAGAATTGTCGAAAAAGAAACTCAGAATTCTAGTGGGATGCAATCAGGAAGGAGAATTGTCGTCATAAATACATGAAATTATTCAGCACAATCGCCTTCGAATCTCTTCTAATCCAACAATAAGCATGGTCCTGGTGTGGAACTACAAGTCAATTTTTTGCTCATCCACTCAAAACTAGGACTAGGTTGACTTTTGTAGCCACTGGATTTCCATCATTTTATCCTTTTTAAAGAGCTAGTTACCTGTAAGGTATAAAAAAGAATAAAAAATAGATATAAGCTCTAATGGCCTACTGTAAAATCATAAGTAAGATGGGAGTAAAATTAGCCCTAATTAGATAATTGACCATAAAAGGGTTAGAAGATTGTGGAATTGGTTGGAGAGTAAGAAGATTGTGGGTTGGGGTTTTTGGGGGGGGGGGGGTGGGTTTGGTTGGTTGGGAATCTAGGCAAGGTTATTCATCCAAGGGTCCTTATCTGCTCGATGATGAAAGGTTCATCACTAAACTAATCAGTCAACCCCTTAAACTTTGCTTATCATTGAAAGCCATGGCCCTCCCGGAAACTTTGGACAACCTCCTACGAATTTATGGTATTTCCACCATTAGTTTAATCTCAGGTCAATTGTATTCATTTTTATAATGAGAGATTTATCTTGAATCTAGGGTCCGTTTAGCAGCAAAACAAAGTGAGAACTGAAACTTTTCTTTTACTTACAGGCGAGACAAATCTAGAGGTTGAAGAATTCTTTGACAATGAAACCTCACTTGTCAGTTGACTCCTGTTTCACATCTACCTAAGAATAAAAAGATACCGCTAATTTTTTAAATTTCGAAGTCAAATTGCATGTTAGCAATTCTATTGCAAGAGGTGCCAAAGCGTGACTCAAAAGTCTCCACAAGCATCAACTTCACAAACAACGAATTAATGGTGGTGACATAATAAAAGGCTCCACCTTAAATCTATACTGTATAAATCCTGCAAGCAGCAAGATGAGAGAGAGAGAGAGAGAGTGATTTTCTCTAGACGTGCCCCAACGATGGCTTAGTAATTGTAAGTCACTATTAAGTTAGTTTTATAATCCAGTTATGATATTAAGAGTCCATATCTAGCAGTGAGTAGGTGTTCGGATATAAAAAATCCAGGAATATTCTCCTAGTTATAATTTTTTTTCTAAAAGAGGACGTGCACTTCCTAATTCACGTATGAACGCTAATCTGGATTTGATTCTCAACTAAACCCTAAAATAACATATTTTTGTTGTATGAGGAAAACGTTATTGAATCAAAAGAAAAAACAAAGCACAAACGGCCAGGACCAAGAACCTAACCTGAATGTTCCCTATCCAGAAATAATCTCTATTCAAAAAGTATCTAAATAACAATGTTTTAAAAATCGGATCAGCCATCAAACAGGTAAGCAAAGGCATGTCGGTTCATTTGGGTTGAACCATGACACCAACATAAATACACAATTTACTGAATACATCCTGAAAATGAGAAATTCTGAAAAAGTGTCTACTTCTATAACATGTTGCCTTCAGCCAGCCAAATATAGATTTAAGTGTAAATTTACAACAATATAGAATAAAGTTTTTAGTTGTTTTTAATCACAATCAGCGGCAAATTTTACTTTATTTATAGTTAGGTGCATTATTTTGTAATTAGCTAGGTCTAATCACATTACCATCCACCAACATTTTTATCTGTCCTCCTGAGGATGAAATTAGACTAGTAGGCTTTAAACCATCGTAGATTTGCTTAGAAAGAATTCTATCAACCATGCTACTCATGAAATTAGTAATGAAGATGCATATCACGTGTACAACTCTAACCAATTTAGTGCATGACTTTGAGACTTTTCGTTCGTATGACCATATGAATGCATGACAATTAAGAGAAACAAAAGCATGGACAGCACAAAGCATAGATTAGGGAAGACATCAAAATTAGTCTTCTTTTTGCAAATTATGCTCCGATACTTCTCGTTGTATGTACCGACTTCACGTTTTACATGTAAATTGTCCCTGTCGTTCTTGCGTGTCCTTGCCGATCCAGCCGTCTGGGCATCAAGTAAATGTATTGAGAAAAGGGGAAGAGAGAAAACGGGCAAAATAAAGCCCCAAAGCCAAAGAGGCTACATCAACATAAACAAAACATGGAAAAAGCAAAACATCTATACAAAGCAAATACAGGAAGTTATGCCATACCCAAGGAGACCAAGATAGGATGAGGATAGATGGCAATCTTTGCTGTAGATTGAGTAATGATCATACCCATGCGATCCTCAAGGATTACCTTTGCACGCGTTGAGGTAGCTTTCCGATTATGGTGCTTGGAGTCATTGCGAAGGAACCAAAGGGTAGAGATGGCATGGAAGAAGATTGCAGCTGCCTATGATCTTCCGTGGACATCTCCACTAGCTGAAATTGCGTCCCAACCAGCAGCAACCGAGATAGGAGCATGGAGGAAGAGGGCACTGAGACCGAAAAGCCAAGACCAAAAAGTAATAGCAAGCTCACAGGAAAAGAAGAGGTCAAGATCAGATTCCTCATCAAGGTGGCAGATGTAACATCTAGAGGCCATAAAGCCACCTTTGGTTTTAGCCACAAGTATCAGTAGGAGTTTTCCTTAGCAGCAAGCGCCACGAAAAACAAGCCAATCTAGGATTAACAAGCTTGTTCCAGGTTAGGCCTGTCCAGGGTAGAACTGATGTATGGGTTCTCAGGAGGTTCCAGGCATCCTTAAGGGATAGAATTCCAAAAGAAGAATCCATCCAGGAGAGTGTGTCAATGGAAGGGATGTCTGGAATCAAAATATCACTAGTGGAAAGCATTATCATATTTTATCTTAGTTTTATATGGTAAATAAAAAGTGACTTATTTACAAGTGTGGTAAACTAAAAAATATATTGATGTCATATCATGGTAAAAGGTGAGGTAAAGTAAGGTGAAATGAAGTACGTGGTAAAGCAAAGTGGGAGCGAGAGTTGTAAAGTAGTTGTTTTTTTGTATTAGTTTTACTTTACTATACTTTACCATTATTTTATGTGATAAAAGGAAAGTAACTTATGGTAAAAAAATATTGCTGTTGAACTTTACTTTACCACACTACTTTTTTATCCAGACGTGGTAAATTACATATAAATTAAAATATTTAATAAAAATTATTTTAATAATGTAATTTACTTTAATCATAGCACCTTCCGAACAACTCAATCTAAAATCTGTAATATTCTTCAAAAATTGCCAAACAGCAAATATATTATAATATTATAATATTGCATTATTCTATTCTTTTAAATCTGTAAATATTTTATTCTGTAAAGATCTAAATGGGCCCTTAATTCTATTTCTTCATTCTAATTTATCTTGAGTCAAATCTTCAGATAAATTGTACTTCTTCAAATCTATTTTTACTACCTTCATCCATATTCTCTTCGGCCAACCATTTCCTTTTAGTGGGCCATCAATATAAACAGCCAAACTTTTCCTTACCAATGTCGTTACCGACCTACATTAGACATGACATGTTTCTCTAATTTTACTCTCTATTGATGACACCCTTAAATGTTCTCAATAACACTCACTTCTAATTTTGCCCTTCTAGTTTTACCACACATCTATCTTAAAATTCTCATATCTACTATATACATTTTGTGTATATTTTGCTTTTATATACATTTTGTGTATATTTTGCTTTTTGATTGGCTAACATTTTGCTCCATACGTCATAGCTTGTCTAATCATTGTTCTATAAGAATTTTCTTTAAATCCCATTGTAATTCATTGGTCGCAAAGCACTTTAGAAGCAAGTCTCCACTTCAATCATCCCACTTTTATCCTATGTTTGACATCTTCATCAATCTCCATATTCTTGCTAATTATCAAACCAAGGTAATGGAATGAATCTCTTGGTGGTATCTCCTGAGTTTCAATTCTTAGAGTAGTTCCAGCTCTTTGCAAAAGCCCATTGAATTTGCAATCCATATATTGTGTTTATATGAATTATTTTAAAGCTTTTGAATTCTAAAGCTTCCCGTCGCCTCACTAAATTTGCATTTACACAATTTCTTGAATCATCCACCAACACTATATCATCTGCAAACAACATATACTAAGGTACCTCCTCTTAAATATGAATAGTTAACTTATTCACAATCAATGCAAAGAGATAAAGGCTTAAAGTTGTCCAACGGTCCATTTTTAATACGATGGTCGTTAGGATATGAAGGGTAGAATAGAAATAAAGTTTAAAAAAAAACGGTCGGATTTTTAACACCAATCTCTCTCCCACCCAGAGGCCATCATTTTCTCCTCTCGACGCACAAATCCAACTCCACAATCCTCAATCATAAAATGTAGATGCGGTATAGCTACGAATGCGCTATGATCTCAACCATTCATAATGTGGGGTCCACCTAGGATGAACCGATGTAGAGATCATTACCCCCACATTCGAGAGCTCTCCATCTCTGCAAGCATTGGTTTGAAGATTGCCTCACTAAGGAGATGGTCTCGATGATTTTATTTTAATTCTACACCTGCCATCCAAACACAATTGGTGTAAATCTACTTTTCAAACTTTATTTCAACTTTATCCTGATGTGACAATTCACTTTATTTCACTCCACTCCACCCTACAACTAAACAAGCTCAGCAGGAATTCACAGTTTTGGAATTTCTATACAGGTGTGACCCATGAAGCAAAAACCTATAGTCACTAGGAATTCATAGTTTTGAAATTTCTAAACCAACTACAATTTTGAGAATTTTGAAACTCTTATTACCAATCAGTAAAAGTATCTTTGCATAACTGCTTTTGTGGGTGCTCCTATTTATATACATAGATACACCAGAATGAGCTAAAACGTAGAATATAGTTTCATGAAGTTGTTTGAATTAGGTAGGATTTCCGTTCTCCTTAGGTTAAATAAATTTCTCCATTTCTACAGTACAACTTGTTAAGAATTCTAGCACATGCAAGAGGGTGGTATGTGTTTAAGATTTTATTTTTTATTTTTACTAACAGAGGGTTCCCAACCCTTTGGGCAAGACTAATCCTTCGGGCCCAGAGAGAAGTCGCGTAAAACATGTGGCCTCCAGGTGGTAGCACTAGTGGACTCAACCTTCGGTTCTGAAGAGGTGGGAACCGGGGATCGATACCAGGACCTTTAGCGCCGGAAGAGAGGAACCGTGGTGCTGACCACTCGGCCAACCCCTTGGGGTTAAAATACTACTATTTTGTCAAGAATGGGTATGTGTTTAAGATAATGCTTACGGAAAAACACAAAAAGATAGCTGATGCATGTCCCAAACATATGGACTATAACGAGCTAGCCCTTTAATGGTTGGGCATGGGTCTCGTGCCCATTGGTTCTGTCAAATAAGGTTTGACTGAATGAGACCACATATCTAATCCATGTGGCCCGATGGTAGTAGGTGATCTTCTTCTTTGTTTATAAACTTTTCCTGGGTTTGAGAAAACTTGCCCTTGAGTTAATGATGATGATTTCTTCCTAGATCAAAAGACCAAATGAACAATAACATTAAATTTTTCTTTTTTTAAACATAACACCAAGGTTCCTTAACAAAATGGAAATGTACAGATGTCCTTCAAAGATGTAGAATGTGTTGAAACAACTCATCACGTGATCACTTTTGACACCCTATTTATCCAAAGTGTCCGGTGATTCATTGGCACTACTCTTTACATGCTGAAGGAAGACAAATTGCATTGTTTACTTCCCAAATCTCTCTTAATAGAGATGCCAAAAGGGTTTCCACTCTTGTTTATTTAATTTTGCAACTCTACTCTCTACTTTATTATGCAGCTTATTTTACCTTTCGAATCTCTTTCTTCGATTAGCCAACCTGAAAACAACTCTTCAAAAATTTTCAATGTTTATCTAACCCCCAAAGCTTCTGTCTCAACTCTCATGAGATTCATTGGTCCTAGCCAGACTTAATACAGAGCACAAAGCATTCCCCTTCTCATTCCTTATTAATCCTCATGTACCGTGACATTGAATATTAGCCACCTGGGGCTCAAGATGTTCACAATCCCTACTCATTTTTTTCTCGACACGGCTTGATTGAAAATATATATCCCAGTTCACAATAAGCCTTATTGTGCATAAAAAATAAATTTATTGATAAATTATTTTTACTCATATTCCAATCCAACAGTCAATATTGTCCTTCAGAAAAAAGTTAAAGCATCACCATCATCATTGTCAAAGCCTTGTTCCTATTATGTTAAGGTCAATTAAAAGAATTGAAGGCATGTACTAAGTAAATAGGGCGGGCCAATGACTCAGGATGCTCTCTAGGGGAAACGTAAAAGTACCCACAAAACCACCCGTGCACAAACTCACCCAAGTCGCTCACAGTGAGCGCTACATTGAGGGCTCGATCCCTGGTTATTTCTGAGGTAAGTCTCACATGTACACATTTAATTTAAACTAACTCGATCGTGCCATGCGTCAACCTAATAATTAGTCACCATCTTAACATGTGTTTATCATCCTAAAATAAATAATCATTCTTATGGTGCCAAAAACCGTTTGGAAAGATTTCATAGGGGAAGAAACCATTTATTTTAATTTGTTTAGTTTTTTTTTTTTTTCATTTTCTACTTTTCTTATTATTTGTACTTGTTAATAAACCAAAAACACCAAAAGCTCAAGCTATTAGTGGACAATAAAATAATGTATAGGATCTTGACAACCCCCCTCACGTATGGGGTTTCGCACGTGGATGGAAACACACTAAATGACCATACGTGGTCAAAACACATACCCAAGGATTCGAACATACGACCCCGAGTCTGATACCGTGTTAATAACTAGAAACACCAAAAGTTTGAGTTGTTAGTGAATGACGTAATAATGCATATCAAAGGGTCCTGATGGTACTCGCAGGTAGATGATCAAAACATTTTCCTTTATGTCTCTCTTTGTTTCAGGCATTTCTTAAGCGAACGACATAATAATGTATATCAAAGGGTCCTCACAATACTAGTAGGTAGATGATGAAAACATTTCCCTTTATGTCTCTTCGTTTCAGGCATTTCTTACAAAAAACACTTTGATATTGAGAGAGCATGTTTCAATTTAGAGCCAACCGAATAAAGAACAGGCATGAGTGATGTGATGGGATGGGCGCATCAAAGAATCCAAACAAGGTATAGAAGACCCAAAAAATCACTTGAACAACTCTACCTACGTATCCGACAAATCAAGGTGGAAATTTTCAAGCGTTGAAGAAAACCTTATCCTTCCCTCTCTTGTACTCATCTTGGAATCAGAAGACCCCTCTCTTCTTTTCCCCACCTATCTTAGTTTTAATTAGTGACTCCCTTTTTCCTATTGAATCTTGCTAAGTTTCAAGACTCCTTATTCGTGATTATTCACCACCCAGTCAAAGGGAATTTCTAGACCACCTACAATTTTGAAAATTTTGCAACTCTTGTTATCAACCAGTAAGTATTTTTGCACATATGCTTAGTGAGTGCTCATATTTATATACAAAGGATAGCACCCAAATGAATTAGAACGTAGGATACAGTTTCAATGTACAAGTAGAATAGCATTACTAGTTTGATGAAGTTGTTTCAATTATGCAGGATTTCCCTTCTCCTTAGGATATTTAGACTCAAAACTTCTTTGGAGGAGAGGATAAACAGTGAATAAATCTCTCTCTTTCCACATGAAGACTTGTTAAGAATTCTATAACACATGTGCAGAGGGTGGTATGTGTTTAAGCTCATGCTTAAAAGAAAACACGGAAGATAGATGCTGCATGTCCAACATATGGACTATAACGAGTGGCCACACAGCACATATGCTCAATATAAACTATAAAGTGGACCTTGGGTTGCTTCATGGCCATTTAATGGTCATGCATGGGCCTCGTTTCTGCCCATTGGTTTTGTTAAATAAGGTTTAGCTGAATGAGACCACATATCTAATCCATGTGGCCTGATGGTAGCGGATGATCTTTTTCTTTGTTTAGAAACTCTTACTGGGTTTAAGAAAACTTGCCCTTGATTTTGATGATGACGATTTCCTTGTAGATCAAAGACCAAATGAGCAATAACATTAATTTTTTTTCTTTTTTGATCGAGAACATCAAGTTTCTTTAACAAAATGAAAATGTACAAATGTCCTTCAAAGATGTAGAATGTGTTGATACAAAAACAACTGATCAGGTGATCACTATCGACACCCTATTTAGCCAAAGTTTCTGTTGATTCATTGGCACTGCTCTTTACATGCTAAAGGAACACAATATTGCTATCTTTATTTCCTTAGGTTTTCACTCTTAATTACTTCTTCTTCTTCTTCTTTTTTAAATGGTCACTCTTAATTACTTCTTTTTGCAACGTTAATTCATTTCCAACTCTACTCTTCTTTATTATCCTTGTTTTACCTTTCAGGTCTCTTTATTCAATTAGCCAACTTGAAAACACTTCTCTAAAAAATTTCACCATTTATCTGACCCCCAAAACTTTATCTCCTTGGATTCTTTGGTCTTAGTCTGGCTTGATAGAGAGCACAAGGCATTCCCCTTCTCAATCCTCAACATTCCTCATGTATTAGCGAGTCCTCGTTTACCTCTCGCTGCTGCATGAATTTGAATATTAGCCACCTTGGGCTCAAGATTTCCACAATCCCTAGTCTTTTTTTTTTGACTTCCTCCTAGCAACAATGCTTGATTTAAAATATATATCCTTAATTCCTTTCTTGCGGCTTTAACATCCATCTGTCCATCTCACTGCTCTCCATGGAAAAGTGTTTGCTATAAGTACTATGTTTCTCTTTCATAATGAACAAACCACTACATGTGCTGCCATCCTCCACAATACCTCGCCCCTCTTTCGAAATGGGCATGATCCCCAAGAAGTCAATAGACCTTTGATAAGTGAAGTTGCATTGACCCAAAGAACTCTAGACAGCTTAAATAGTTTGCAGAACACCCCATTGCAAATTTGCACCATGCAAATAGACATCGTCTGCAATCTGCACTGTCAACTCTGCATATTGGAACATACTGAGGAGGAATTATGGCCTCAATACTTATTGTCAGAGCACATCCAAGATGAGAATATTTTTAGATACGGCTGCCAACCAAAAAAAAAAACTCAACTCTAGAAGGGGTCAAGAATGGTCTGAAGTCTTAGAAACAGAGTGAGCTGAAACCGAACCATCAAAGGTGAGTGTCCAAAACAACCACCAAATTGTGAGAAGCCATATACCAACCCAAAAGTTTAAGCTGACCGGTGGAAGGCCCAAACATGTATATGAAGACATGTCCAACTCAGGACTTAGGCGGTATGGGATGTAGGACTTAAGCTGATAGGTGGAAGGCCCAAACATGTATATGAAGACATGTCCAACTCAGGACTTAGGTGATATGTTATGGGATGTGGAACTTCCCAACATTCCCCCTCACATGCAGGACCAACAGATTTCATGGACGGGCCTGCCACGTGGGCTACATAAGAACGACAGGAGCCACATGGGCTACACAAGAATGACGGGATCGAAACTCGCTTTAATACCATGTGAGAAGCCATATACCAACCCAAAAGCTTAAGCTGATAGGTAGAAAGCCCAAACATGTATATGAAGACATGTCCAACTCAGGACTTAGGCGATATGGGACTTCCCAACACAAATAACCTCCCCTTTAATGGAAATTGAATCAAAGGAAGATGGGAACTGAATACCCAGTCATCACCCTCTTAATTCAAATCCTGGGAAAGTCGCTACCCCATATCCTTCAAAACTCACCTCTTTAAAAACCCTTTGGCAAAGCTCCTTTGACCATGAATTCCTATGTATTCTCTTCAAACAAATGGGCCTTTAGCATTCTTGATGCCGTCTCATATGGTTCGATATTTTGATTTCCACAACAGATGACACATCACTTTATTCCTTCGTATTGAAATTTATAACACACTGCTTTGTTTATAAACTCCATAGATTCACTCAGTCCCCGATGAACCAACCTGGACACTGGATTCCATTTGCAATCTTTCAAGATCACCATTATCAAGAACTTGTTCTTCTAACTTGTTCTCCTAATTACGCAATAGTCTACTAGAAAAAGATAATTACACCACAGATCTTATGTGAATGCAACTTATGAACAAATGACCCCTTACATGTAAGCTAGTATGCAAATGGTCTTTCAAATTTACAAGAATAAACAAATCTATGCAAACCATCATCATGGATCAAATGAAAAAGGAGAGAGACATGTCATGATCAACCACAAATAATGGAAACTGATTCACTGATAGAAGTCTAGATCCGTATAGTAAATCAGAAAACAAATCAGTTGGCAACTAGATATCGTTAGATGCAATTTCTACCTATTACAAGAAGGGCCCAGGCGGTAGTTGGAGAGGCTTCATCTCTTCACTGCATTAGGAGTTTTGAGGCATTATCGATTTCTGAGGAAACTCCTAAGTACAGGAAGTTTCAGTAGTTTTTTCGGTTGCAGATTTTGGTTGGTCTTGTGCAGTTGCTATGTTTGTTTTCTTTGGTCTGCTCGTAGCTATTGTCTTGGTTGTCACTTAATATATCCTCCTTTTCAGCCAAAACAAAAAATCAGAAGACAATTTCAATTTGATTCCCAAGGAGCAATCCAATACACTGTTTGTATAATTATGTTTTCTGGTTTTGTTGTATCAATCAATAATCTATTGTGAGAAACAATGAGACTCCCGAGTGGATAGGGGTGTCACCTCACATGGCCACCCAGGGACCAATCCCGGATGGGAAGGTTGTACCACATGCCCGGTACCACTGACCCAACTTAGCTAAGAAAATCAATAATCTATTGTAATCCCTTCATTTTTCAATGTGCTCTGGTAATCTCTTCATCTCATTAGGACCTATAAATATTAAGAAGATGCAGAGACCCCTCTCACCACTTTTATGGTATCGAGCTTTGGTTTGAATTCTTTGCAACCCTGTCTTTTTCTTTTTCCTTTTTTCTTTTTTTTTTGGCTGAACATGTAATTCAAACTTTATCATGGCAACAAGGGCTAGACCTCCTAAGCGCTCCATGTAAGACTGTTGAATACTTCCATGATTAGGCAAATACAACCACCGATGATCACTTCTCAGAAATCATAAAGAACTGTTGCAGAACATGATCAATTATTCGTAGACCAGTTGTAACAAATATTGGCTATAAAACCATACATGAAAGATGTATTGTTTAAGGCGGGTCATTGACAATTGGGTAATAGTGGACCCCCACTAACTTTTTAAATATATAACTTTACCTTAAGGATTATAATTACATGAATATCGTAAAGTAGTTTGAGGGTTCTGTTATGATCTATCACTACAAGGATAAATGATAAATCAATCCCATGATCATTTGGATCATCCTTATGCATCGAAAGATTTTCACCATCCATGTTAGGGCAAGATCAATGCATTTCGGTCAAAACATGGAATGAAGGGCCAAGGTGGATGCCAACCGGATCACCAAATTAGGTCTTAAACATTCTACATTATCAAGGATCCATTCAAGAAAATTAGCGGATCAACTAATTCCATCCGTCACTCCCTAATTCAATCAAAAGAGACCATAAATGCAGAATTAAGTGGACTACAATCGGAGGGACAAGACCTGCAGGTTCGATCAGGAAAAAAAAATCAAAATCTACACCTAATGGAAGGGATCGGTCCATTAGAACACAATGCAGCCTTTAGTTTACACTTCATAATGCAACCTTAGTTACCAACATGTATCCATATTAAACACAATATTCAACAATTAATAAACCATGCTCACAAAATATCAAACCAATTTTGATGTGGGCAAATTTGAATTTCCAAGCACATTCAGAATTATTCCTCATTCTTGATGGTTAGTCACAATCCTGTTTTAATATTGCCAACCCTATGCATTGGCAATAATCAAGAAAAAAAAAACCCAAAAAAATAGACATACTAAAAATCAGCAATTATGAAAAAAAAAAAAAAAAAGATCACTATAAACGTGATTCTACATGAAAAAAATGCCCAAAATAAGCAGCATCCATTTTATGCATTTCCTTCGTGTAAGCTACAGTAATCTGAGGAAGAACACAAAGAAAGACCCATTTCAAAAACAAAAAGAAAATAGGGAATTGATTTACACCCAATCTAGGAATTCCGGATTCAACCCGATCAAGAAAACCAACCACAGTAATTGAAACTAAAACAGAGATTTCCAAGAAACCGCTACCATTGTATTCGTAAGTCGTAACCCCTTCCTTCCCATCTTCATCTACCCTTTTCCCTCAAATGAAAGCAAGAAATCACAAAAACCAACCAACAGTGCAATAACAAGTAACATCCGACACAGAGACAGAGATAGAGAGTGAGTGAGATATTATCAGAACAAGAAAATTACCTTGAGAAGATGAACTCTCGCGGAAGGAAATACGTGGAGAGACAACAGGTGCTATTGTGCTCCCAGCGCATGTTAGCAGGAGCCGAAGGAGAGACGGCCTGCCCAGGAACGCGGGCCTTAACCTACGCCTCTGCTTTCCCCACTCCCTCTCTCTCTCAACTGCGCGACAACTGTTCGATAAAATGAGAGAAAGAAAAGGAGAAAGATCGAGCACGAATCAGAAAGAGATGAGACCATTTCCTCATTCGCCTCAACAACAATAACTCTCGCAAGATCTCCAACTCCAAACCCCGTCGTCATCACCATCAAAACCACACATAGATGGATTTTTCCCATCTTCTTCTTCTTGTTGTTGCTTGGGCTTCGTCTTCCATCGATCTCATCCAACCAGACAGAGAGAGAGAGAAAGAAGAGTGGGTGCGTTAGTATTACAGTGACAGAGAGTGGAAAGAGCGAGAGATAGAAGCGTGCAGGAGAAGCGACCGAGTATAAATACCTTCTCGGATTGACGCGGAAATTCGCAGCTGCCAACTTTCTTGAGAATTTGTGTGGCCCACCACAACTCTATTTGTTGATATATCATTGGAGGGGATACATTATGTGGGCCCTCCATTGGAATTCTGGAGCCCAGATGTCATTGTCAATTAGACGGCCATGATCAACGCATAGGAGTGAGATGGACTAAATTTTGAAATAATTTTACGTATGACTCCGAGAGGGGGCTTTGGGACATGCTGTATCAGCTGTGGGACTCATTGTCAAATCATTGCCGTGCCTCGGCTTAGACATCAGCACCCTGAGACAACCATAAGACTTGATGAACAATGAGCCGACCAAAAACCTTGATTAAGAAGGCCAAAACATGTGCATATCTGAGTAAAATATTGGACAGATTTTAGGCCTCAGAGACCAGAGTGGTATATTTTTTGTTTTGTTTTTCTTCTTTCTATCACTCCAATGGTGGATAATGGTCGGACCTATTAAAGTGGGTATCATGGTATTCATGGGGTAGGGTTTGAAACTTATTATATTGATCATAGGACCTCTTCATGGACAAGAATACGTAATATAAAGTTGATGTTTAAGAAAACGCTGGTTGTTAAAAAATAGTGGGTTAGTGAAAATATACATCAAAGATTAAAGAAGATACAGACTGGTGGATGTGAAGTATTTTTTTTTTTTTTTCTTAACTGAGAATTTTCAAGCTTTTTGGATCGGACTAATCCCTTTAATTCCGGGAGAGCCTACTGGACCTGTTGTTGTGGGGTATAGGATTCCATTGGCTGGGACAGAGGAGATTTGGGAATTGCTCGAGAAGGGAGAAGGCATCATCATTCATCAGGCATAGGTCGGTTCTCATTTTTTTTTTTTATTATTATTGTCATTTTTTAGGTTAAGAAGGTATGTTCCCAAAGATTTATCCAAAAGTTCAGGGACCGGGCCAGCCCGAGCCCAAATTCGGCTCAGCCCGCTTAGGCACAGGCTTGGACCTTAAACTTTTCTACTCGGGCCGGGTTTGGATTTTTTATTTGGGCTCACTTATTAATATCAGTCAGGCTTTGATTGATTGGTAGAGAGCCCAAGCCCGGCCCGACCATAAAAGTAATTGTAGAAAAAAGAGGGGGATGCAGAATTTGCACACATGACATCTCTTTGAGGCACAACTGACCAAATCAATTGAGATAAGCCTTTTGGCATTTATAAGTGGCCTAATTTTTTGTTATAATGTTATCTCGAGGCCCTAGTTATGGTTAGAAGTAGGGTCCGAGCCTGGATATTCCTCGGCGCAGCCCATGAACACCCCTAAGAAACACTATCTTTGATATTGCTATATTATACTTCATTATTTTATTTGGGACATTTACAACAAAAATCTCCTTAAATAGGATAACCACAGTTGAGGACTCTAAACTTTTATAATGACGGCCAAAGACCTCCAGCCCAAATCATCTCTTCTTTTTTTTTCCGTTTTGCCCTTTTGTTGATTTCAACATAACCAGTTTCCTATTATGTCATGAGTAATATTTGTTGACATCAACAAAACATTTGTCGACATCAACATAAAATTGTATTGACATCAACAAAAATGCCCAGTTATTACAATCAATGATCTTGTGAATTTGTTGACGTCGATAGAAGATTCGTCGACATCAACATAAAATTGTGTTGACGTAAAAAAAAAAGCCCAGTTAACACCATGAGTGACCCTGTGAACTTGTTGACGTCGACAGAAGATTCATCGGCATCAACATAAAATTGTGTTGACATCAACAAAAATGCCCAGTTAGCGTCAACAAAAATTAAGTTTTCCGTTGTTTCAGGGTTTTTTTATATTGAGCAATCCTTCTCACTGTGATTGAGAAAAGGGGTAGGGTGTTGATCTCCTTTTTCTCCTTCCTCTCTTTCTTCTATTCTACTGTTGCTGTTGATAGGTGAATAACGTTTTTTTTTTTTTTTAGGGTTATGTTGACATCAACTAACCAAGGGCAAAAACGGAATGAAAAATTGAATTTTGTGCTGGAAGTCCTTGGCCGTCATTATAAAAATTTAAGGTCTAATTACCCTATTTAAAGGGATTTTTAAGTAGATGTCCTAGTTTATTTACATCTAAAATACGGCAAAAGCTATTAAAATTGCTAAAATACTGTAAAAGCTATTAAAATTGAAGATTCACAATTTTTTTCTAATTGTCAAAGAAGAGGCTGGGAAAATACAATACCATTACAAAACTGAAAAGCTTTTGGCATTGGCCTGGTCCTAAACCATGTTTTATAACCATGACTGTGAGTTACAAGCAACTTGATTGTACAAACTTCCTAGCACAAAAAAAGAAGAAGAAAAAAAAGACTGTTGCAAACACATGAATTCATTCTCTGTAAAGCTGAATGTTGGTTGAAAAAAAAAACTTTAAAAAAACCCTCAATTATGGCCTTAAGAGAAGCCACATCAGCTTATTGGGCCCATTTATAGATGTATCCCTTCAAAAATGCATAATATGTGCCTTTTCAATAAAAGGTGTCTCTTGGACTAAATACGTACATTTTCAATAAAATGTCTCTTGAGCTTATTTGTGTAGATGTAACCCAATTCAAAGAAATGCCTTCTAACTCTATAAAGTTTTTATATAGTATTCAAAATGAGCATAAATGCATATGAATCTTTTATTTTGTATATACTGACGTAGATTAAGCGATGAAAGATTTGATTTTCATAATTTTTTTGTTTGATTTAAATTTTTTAATTAATTTATTATAAATAGATTTATATGAATGGAATATTAATTTTAATATATTAATTTGTGCGTGGCCTTCTTGAATTCTTTATCTCATTTTTTAATGTGTGACATGACGTGGCGCTACGTGATTTGCCGTCATGTGATCATATGTGGCCTTCATTCTCGGATTCCGACACTTGAAAAAAACACTTCCTCTTCGTTTTAGTGGCCTCTCTCTATCCTCTCTCCCCCACTATCATTATGAAAGCAATAAATGATTTAAAATCATTGATTTTGATCAAATGCCCAACAAGATTCATTGAGATCAACCCTTCCATAAACACTGGATGAAGGTTGGGCAAGAACACATATCTTCATGTGTATTCCCAATGCATTTGTTTGTCTTCTTGTTTCACACGATTAGTTGATATTCTATGCATACACTGTGAAGGAGATGGCCCTTTAGATCCTGAATAGCATATATTATCTGTTCTTTCAATTGCATTCATTGGTCTCACTCACCAACGCCATATCATAATGCTACCAATTAAAAAAAAAAAAAAAACGTCATAATCCAGGAGAATTAAAAAAAAATAAGTATCTCTATTTAGATCTAAGTCGAACTAGGTCCAACCAGACAATTTTGTCTAGAAATGACAATGGGTCGGTCAAATTAGTGATAGATCTACAACTAACGCAACCTATTTACAACTACAAGCAGGGCTTGAGTTCCGTTAACTTAAGACATAAATTTCAAAATTTTGAACTTTTAGATATTCTGATCTCTCTGAGAAAGGGTTTCGATCATGGCTTAAAATTAAGGCAAGTCTGAGTCATAAAATCTTAAAACAAACAAATTTCGGCCTGAAATTGATTTTTATGACTTTTGTCTGAAACATCAAACTCATTGAAATTCTATTTCTTCAACCTTTATATTTTATTTAATATATATCTAAAAGGCCAGGAAGATTTAAAAACAAACAGTTGAAAATTTATAGAATTTTCCCTCTGAAAGCCTTTTTATATAAGTTTCATTCCCCTAGGAAATATTGGCCTATACAATGAAAACTTTGGCTTACACCCACACCACACATAATCCAATGTTTTTTATTTGATAATCCTAATTGTTCCTCCTAAAGTTAACCTTATCTTACCTTTTTTTTTTTTTTTGAAGGAGTTGTTGCAATTCCTCCTTGTTTCAACTAGGGCTCAAATCTAAGCTACCCTTCCTCCCCTTGGAAGACTAGTAGATGTCCAAAGGTGTGTCTAATGAAGACAATGCATCATACACCATATTTTCCTTCTAACTAACAGGGGTGTACACAAGCTGGGCTTGGCCTACCTCAAGCTTGTGTGTAGTCCTTAACCGAGTGGAGTCCAAGCCGACACAAAGAGTGCTATTGGCACCGCATATTTTTCTCTACCCACCGCACCAGAAGACAAAAAAAATATTTTTTCCTAAACTACCCCTCCCCTCCCCCCGCCCCCGCGTCTCCGGCGGGGAGGGAGCCCGGCCGGCAGCCCACGGCGGGCTCCCTCCCCCTCTCTCTCTTCCTCCTCCCTCCTACTCCTCCTCCTCCTCTTCCCTTCCTCTCCCACCCTCCACCCTTATCCCCCCGTCTCCGGAAGGGAAGAAGAGGAGGAGGAGGAGGAGGGAGAGAGGAGGGGGGAAGGGTAGTTTAGGAAAACCTTTTTTTTTTTTTTTACGGTGGTGGGAAGAAAAGTTTTCGTGGTACCAATAGAGCCCCCCGTGAAAATTTAGTGCAATGTTTACATATGTGCCCGGATATGCCGCCATTGAACTAATTAGGCCTGGAACTTGCCGAGCGTTTGAGGTCATCACACCATTATATTAAGTCACTGAGCTAATCGATCCTGGACCCCGCTTAGTGGTTGAGGTCATCACACCATTATATTAAGTCACTAAATCATCCTACATCAATCTTCATTACGTAAGAGCAATAACAGGTTGTCCATCAATCATCCTTTGAAGATGGATTTGAGTAATAGTAAATCTACCACATTTTAAGATTTTAAATGGACAGAGCTGAAAGATGGCTAAATGGCTGATGGGAACTGACCATGGTTGAGTTGGCCCAGTGACTCGGAATGTGGGCCCCATTTTAACAAATTTTTGGAACCCTTCCTGCGACCTACCCCTAACATTTTCCAATGAACCATAGTCCTCTTCTGTTTAAAATAATTGTATCATATCTAATCTCTGGAAAAAGTGGCTATAATAAATAAATAAAAACATGACTCACTGATATAGTACAAAAATGAATCATCTAATTATAATATATTAAAGCTGAAGATTTTGGATTCAATTCTTCAATTTTGATTTTTTTTTATTGAGCCTTGATTAAAAAACTAAGAAAATGTAAAAGTCAAGATATTTGAACCAATGACTTATGGCCTTTTAAATGAAAACAACTAACCATGAAACCACATAACTATTATATGTAATTATTTATTAAAAAAATATCTTAAAATAGCTAGATGGAACGGGGACTCAAGTAAAATAGGCTATGCCCGTACTTAGCACGGATTATTATGCTAGTCATCATTTAAGTATAAATTGAGTTCCTTGTACTGAGTTCATGAACTTCCAAACCTGAATTTTTTTTCCAGCTGGATGCTCTTGAACCTTGATCTTGCTAGCATGGACTTGCCTCATTTATTTTCTTTTGTGCGTGCAAAACCAACTATACCGCCCCACTTCTAGTAAATGACAGGTCGTGATGGGAGCCTCTAGATATTACTCATCTCCTATTTCTACCCAACCCATAAGCAAGGCAAATTTTGGAAAGAACCAATCCACTATATCTTGACTTCAGTGCATGTGTGTTGTAATTTTCTGAATTCTCGGGATGTAGGTCCCACCCTTCATTGCACCTATTCAATGGATCTCAATCTCCCTTGACAAAAGAGAAAAAAAAAATGTACTACATTTTCTCACCATTGGTTTGAATCATATGAAGAGTAATGATTTACTTCCATTGAAGACGGATTATGTCTTCTGAAGTTAATTTAGCGGTGTATATTACTTAAAAATAATAACCAACTGTTTGATTTATAAAATTAGTAGATGAGTTTATATATTAGTTTGCCTGAAGTCAAAAAATCCAGAAAGTTATAAGGTGTAAATTGTACTAAAAAACACTGAAACATACATCAACAACAGGAGGAGAATGATTAATATTTTGTCCAAGTGAGAATTGTCTGAGGGCGCAGAGGTTTTCCAAGGAAAAATAGAGTTAGAAAGCAATAAACGATAATACTCACGGGATTGAGAAAAACCATTGAGAAGATAAAACATATGGATCATGATAAAGCAACTGTCCCCGTAGAACATTCTGAATTTGTGGACTGTAACTCTGTAAGGAACCCTTTTGACAGTTTGGTGAATTGAACGTCACTCTGATACAAGCGCATACTATTAGCCATTGGATTGAACCAGATCAACAGGTATGGTCCATTTCCTGTAAAAATCAAATCTAAAAATATGGTTCCAGATACTCAGAGGACCCAACCCATAACATTCAGGCGTGCCTCTACTGATAGGACCCAAATGAGATTTAGGCTAGCATTCTTAAGATCCATGTGCCCTTCTCATATATGCAAGTATGCAAATGAGTTTATTTATATTAAGCATTTTTTTTTTTACTGTAAGCAAGATTTACATCGCATACATAACATATACGTGATAAAAAAAAGAAGGCAAGAATCTTTGGGGTTATTTTTTCATCGCACTGTATTCATGTGAAGGGGTAGTTTAGTTGGTCTAGGACGACGGTTTACACTCAGAAGTTGTAGGTTTGAAACTGCACTGCCACACTGTGGCTATATGTGAGCTTACCCGGTTTTTCTCTCAGCCCAAAAGGATTAGTCTAGCTCAAAGAGTTGAGAACCTTTGATATGAGAAAAAAAAAAATATGAAGGAAAAATTTGAGTTTAGTGATGTATATATATTTTTTTTGGTAAGAAGGAAGTATTCGTAGAATAATCCACAATCGGGGTATGGATTTGGTCCTCACTTCTCTTGCTGTATATGCTTTCGGACTTGGTCTCTAGATCTTGTAATGTTATCTGAATTCAGTCCTGGTCTGGGTGCACCATAGTTAGATGTTAACCAACAGGTTTCCATTCCTAAATCCAACAACAATAAAGGCAGCATATTTTTAGCTCCACATGGGCCAACATTAATTGGCCGCTGACCTACAATTTTTCAGTAGTTGTATAGACCACTAATAAGGCCCCCGACTTATGAGTTCGATTTTTTGAGTGGCTTCCTCACGCTTCTGGAGAGTGAAAGGAATGGAACTCCATATGGGGTCCACCTACATGCTCAAAATGATATACCCCGACAGGCATAAGATATTATCAAATTTTACAAAAATAAGAGTTACCGTCAATGTAAGATTGAATATATGATCATAATATGAATAGTGCATATGATTAAGAGTACATCATATATTTAATTTTATGGTGGAACCAATTTATTCCAATAAAATTTAAAAAATATTTAATATAGGGTATTCATTTTGGTTGGACCGCTTAAGTGTTTTTTTTTTTTTTAGAATATTCGAGTAGTATTCATTTTTCTAGATGGACCTCACTGTCTATTCTTTGCATGTTCTAGTGACGGTAAAGGGTATTTTTTTTTTTTTTGGGTAAAGGGTGATGTATAAGTACTTAGGCTGGCAAAAAGCCAGAAAGGGTCACGAAGATAAAACAAGATAACCTCCTGTTCCTTGATTTGTTTCCATCCACAATAACGTGACACCCTCTTCTCCCCATCTACAACATAGGCCGACTTTAGGCCCAGACCTTCACACCTTTCCTCTCTATTCTACCTTTTTCCCTCTTCCCACTCCATGACTCCCAACCCCCACACTTATGGCATCTCAAGACTCCCAGCCCTTCCACTGGCACTATGGTGAACTCAACGACAAGAACTTCCAACTCCATGGCCGGGGTCTCCTCCTCCTAATCATCCTCTTCTCCATTTGTCTCGTCTTCACTCTCATCTGCCTCTACGCAAAATGGATGTGCCGATACAGACAATTGGCTGCATCCGGCACCGGACCACCCCAGCTGCACCTCCCCAGTCGGGCTCAGTCCACAGGGCTCGACCCACTGGCCATCAATGGCCTGCCGGTCCACCTCCACCATTCATCAGCAGCAGGTGAGGTTCAGTGCTGTATATGTCTCAGTTCTTTCCAAGAAGGGGAGAAAGTTAAGGTGCTGCCAAACTGCAACCACTCGTTCCACCCTGAATGTGTTGATATGTGGCTAAGCCATCAGTCAAGTTGTCCTCTCTGTAGGGCATCTCTCCACACTTGTAAGGTAGAAGAACCCGCCCATGAATTAGTGTAATAAAAGCCAAGGCAAGGAAGGCGGTTGAGGACGATGAAGGACTATGCCTAGAAGAGTAAGGTAAAGGTGATATTTCTGTGATTTGTCTCATATGGAGGTGTTATGAACGTGGGCAGTGGGCTCCTTGAATTGTGGTTAGTTTTCAAAGATGGGGTCCACCAAAGATTCCTATATTGTCTATCATGAAAGCTGCTCTCTCTTAATGTGTTAACGTAACGTATGCGTTTTGGACAAATCTTTCTGTTTGAAGACCAACAGTAAATTGAGCGTTGTATTCTTGTGTAATGTACTATGGATTCGATCTTATCCATTCCCCTTTCAATAATTCTATATTTTGTCTCTCTGTTTTTTTTCCAACGGTTGGTACTAATTGGAAAAAGGATAGTGGATCACATCGTAGAATATGTATAAGCATCAATTGCTAGAAAATATCGGTTTTGGTATTGGGTGTCGGCCCGATTTTACAGTTCATAGTTCCTACCTTCGATTGGGGGCCACCTCTGGTTTGGAGTGAATGGTGGGTCTTATCATCGATTAGTGGTTCAAATGAATGTAACCTAATGATTAAGGGCTTCGAAATCTAACAGTTCAAACATATTGGGCCTAGAATCAAATGGTTAGACTTATAAGGTAATTCGTACGTGGGGACATCACTAATTAGTAATTAGAGCTTCCAATGTCCCTATCCAGTTATTTGCATTCGTTCAAGTCCTTTGCGTGGGGCTCGCATCCATAGTTTGCTACTTATGGAGCTACATGGTTCCCAACTAAATGTGCTGTAGGTATGCATGTGTGCTGATACAAAGGTTAATCTTATTGATAAGAACCAAGCGACTCGAGTTAAATCTTAGCAAGTGGACCACCTTTCAATGATTCAATAAGTTCAGGTAACATCCGTTCTAGTGGATCGAGGATCTTATCTCTTCCGAGTGACAATCAGGACCGGATTGGGGGAAAAAAAAAAACTAACCAAATGAAAAGAAAAAAATAAGATCATTTTTAATAAATTATGTCTTTTCGCATAATAAAGACTACTTTTTAGATAATTTGAAAAATTCTCTCAGTGCAGATAATCCAGCGGACTATCATTCAGCACACTTTCTCCTGTTGTAATGGAGCCGAGCTTCACTGTTTTGGGTCGGGTTCTGCTGTAAAGGGTCGGTTTCCTTTTATTTTGGCCTAGTCTCCCTTTTGTTATAAGTTTAATGTTTGCCTGAGAGCGGCGGTTCTCACTTGGCCGTATAGGATTCGAATCCTGGGTATGCCATATTTTTCCACTTGTAATCACTTGTCACAAACCGACCATAGACCATGTTCAATAAGTGATATGCATTAGCTGTGTGGGCTTTCTTTCTACTTGTGCGAGCTCCTTTCCCACTTGTGTGGGCTTTCTTCTCGCTTGTTTGAGCTGTTTTCATGTGTGTATGCAGGCTCTCTCCCTTATATCGCAGCCCCCTTAGTTTGGTTAACAAAAAAAAGGGGGGGACATTCGGCGATAGGTCCATAAACATTTAACTTTCTTGTTTTAGATCCACAATATTTTTTTCATAGTGTGGTATGTCCTTTTTTCAAATTTGAATACTTAAAATGTTCAAGTTACCATGTCTTTAAAAGTTCTTATTTATTTAAAGATAAATCATATCCCATATTTAGTGGGATATGCCATTAATAATGGTCAACTACCATTTCAAAAGACAAATAAAATTCAAAAACACGAAAAGATTTCAAATTTTCAAGAATTTGAATTCGGATCCTCTTGGAAGATTTGAAATTCAAAATTTCAAAATTTGATTTTTTGGCGAATTTAAAATTTGTCAAAAAACTCAGATAAATTCTTCCAAAACTTTCCTTTTTACTAAACAGAGTTCGGATCCTCTTGGAAGATTTGAATTTAAATTTTTCAAATTTTGAGTTTCTGGTAAATTAAAAATTTGTCAAAACTCAGATAAATTTTTTAAAAAACTTAGAAAAACTTTACAAAACTCAGATAAATTTTGTAAAAACTTAGATAAATTTCGCAAAAACTCAGATAAATTTGAGAAAACTCAGATAAATTTCATTAAAACTCTGATAAACAGTGGTCTCCGGGCCTAGACTTCCCTCTTTCTCCAGTGCCGGTGAACGAAACCAGAAATCTTCTCAAATTTTCACTGCCTCTACCCCGACTTCGATTTTGTCTGCAATTTCCAGTCGTCTTCTCCTCAAACTCAGATCTGCGTCTTCCTCGTCGGAGATCGTGCGTAGTAGTAGAGCCCCAGACCACCTTTGTTCTGTTTCTGCAGCAGTAACAAAGAGACAACAGTCTGTTATCTTCCTCTTTGATGATGATGGAGCAACACCGGCTACGGCTGTAGCGACCGGCACGAATTTAATCCGACAAAATCGAGAAACCAAGAACCTCCGACGATGGAGACGGCAATCCCGAATCCTTTATTCGGATCTGTCTTCTGTAACTGTACTCGAAACAACCCGAGGTCTTTCTGGATCTTTTGAGTCTTATTTATTTGACGACAAGCATATGTACTCCGAGAGTCAAAACCCTCTCTGCACTCCGATCTTCTGCAAATAAAGAATGAGAGAGAGCCTTGCCCTAAAATTGAGGGAGAATTGAAGATTTGAAAATTTAAATTTTATGCCTAAACAACTGAAATGACAAATTCGTCATGAAAAAGTCCGATGTGGACAGCTGAGGGACCGCTTGAATTAATCTCATACGCAAGAGACTTTAGGCCTTAAATAATAATGTTGTGTACAAGAGACTTTATAACACAGTACTCAGTGATCTCTCGCTAATTTATCGAAAACAAAAAGGCTTCATGTTTGCCTTCTTCTTTTGTGTTCTTCTCTAGGCTAAAAAACAGTCCTACTTTTTTTATATCCCAATACCCAACTTTCCACTTGATCCTCTTTTAGTCCATGCATCACCGTATGAAATTTCGTTTTAAATTAGAGTTTCACAGATGAATTTAAAAAATAACGAGTTGGGCTGTTTTTTTTTCTTTTATAAATGTTTCATTTGATCAAGCGGTCGAATTTTTCTTAAAGAGAGCTTTGGCATCCATCAAACTTATAAGATGATAGTTTGAAAGTAAAGTAGGTATCCCTTCCTTGATTTAGATCTTTCAAAAGACAATTATGTATTGTTGGTTCAATCGTTGTTATTTTATGACCTTCCCTATCTAGTAGTGATCAAACTGAAAATTGGAATTGTATGGAGGTAAACAACATAGATGCATGCATCTTTTGAATTGTTTAGATCTTCAAAGGGTGTGCCCAAAAGTAAAAACACCCACTCCCCCTGAACTCAAATTTGACACTCAGGGCCTGTTTCTTTACTAGAATTCGAATTCATGTCTAGTGGTTGTCTGGGAATTTCAAATGCTGGTATTTGAAATGCTGTCAAATTCTGAAATTTTAAATTCGTTATTTCATTCATGGCCTGAATTCCTGCCTGAGCTTCAGGAATGTCGTCGTCCTTCTCCAAGAATTTCTGTGCCAAGTGAGATTTTCAAATCCTCCTTGTTAAAGTGGTTTTTCAGATGCTAAGTTTTTTGGGATTTCAAATGCATGGAATTTCAAATGCCTAGGAATTCTAGTAATGAAACACAGAATTCCTGCTAGGAATTCTGAATTCCCAGACAGCCTGAATTCCTGTCAGGAATTCTAGTAAAGAAACGGGGCCTCAGTAATCAAAAAATTTATGCCGCTAAAAAACATTAAAGTCATTAATCTCAGAGACCATATATCAAGGGATCAAGAAGATTTGATGCTACTGACATTTTGCACTCTCTCATGGAGATCTTTCAATCACCCACTTCTCCAATTGTTGGCTTGGCCCTAGGTGGGCCTCACAAACAAGTTTGCACGATCATATACGCTGACAAAACCCACACAATCACATGAGAACCGTCTACATGTGAGGTTTTTCACCCTATACTTTGGTTACCTAGCAAGTGGCAACCCATGATCAAGTTAACCTCCTCATATATATATATATATATATAGAGAGAGAGAGAGATGAGGGCTCCCCTAAGCTGCAGCTTAGGGGAAGATCAGCTGGTTCATGCGAGTTGCACGTGTGCCCCCTGGGAAAAAAATCCAGAAGCCCCGCTGTGAACTTTTTTCACTTTTCAGTTTCCCCCCTTTCCAAACCTAATAGGAAGATCGGCCCTTCTCGTCTCTCTCTCTCCCGATTGTGGTCTCAGCGCTCGAGCTCTCCAACGATTGCAGCCCAGTTCTCCCTCTCTCGTCTCTCTCTCTCGGCCGCCGTGCAACAGACGCGCTATGGCTCTCTTTCTCTCTCCCAGTGTGACGCCAAGGATGAAAAGACCCTGCCCCATGGTTCAATTTCCCTCCAGTTCAGACGACTGCTTCGCTGCGATCGAACTGGGCCGATTTAAATCCCTGCACTTTGAATACGTAGCAATCAGAGAATTCACAACAGGAATCTCGTATCCAAATCCACTAACTATTACCCAGTGATGCAGAGACCTCCCTCTCATCAAATCTCCCAGCAACCCACAAGCTGTTATTACATTTATCACTGCTACCATATCCAAACCGATGCTATTAGCTCTCATTTGATGAAACAATTTCAAAGCATCAGAAGAAAATTCAAACCGCATTAGAAACCCCATCATTGTTGTCCAGCTAATAACATCCTTAAGAGTCCAGTTTTCTAAAAAATTCATTAGTAACCTCTAAATTTCTAAAACTCAAATACATATCAAGAATGGAATTGATAACAGGAAGATTTGAATCACGTCCAGCTTTTACAAAGAAACCATGGATAGACTCACAAAGTCTCAAAAATTCAATAGCAGTACAACCCCGGACAAAACTCAAAATGGTTACGGCATTTGGTATCATACCAGACCACCAAACTTTTTAAACAACAACAGAGCTTCTTCGAAGAGTTCATTATGGACAAAACCAGCAATCATCGCATTAAAAGAAGTCAAACTCGGGTTATCCATTTGGTCAAACAATTTATACGAGTCATTGATACTTCCACATTTTGCATATGTGTCTAACATAGCAGTTCACACAAACGAATCCTTCTCCAAACTAGTTTTGACAATTCGTCCATGGACAGAAGCTACAAGCTTGGGACACTGAAAGCCAGCTATACTAACAAGAACAGCAACCAAGGTGAAAGAATTCGACACCAAACCCGAAACCTACATCTGCGAATCGCGATCCATACTTACTCCCGTAAGGAATCGCGATCCATACTTACTCCCGTAACTCCGAATTAACCGAAGTTAAAACGGAATCCACAAGGGATAACATTCATCGTCCTGTCAAATATACAAACCGCTTAAAACATATATATTTAGCATCATCCATTCATCAATGTATAGTCCTCAATAAAAGTGAGGTTCTTCTACACGAAATGTTTTGTCAACCATTGCATATTCAAATACAATACAAGGTGACCAAAAATCGAATTCTCAAAAATAATTTCCTTCAAAAGAAGAATCTAAAGATCCCAAAAGAATTTCCCAAAATGAATATTCACTCAATTATGCACTCGGATATTCGTATCACTTTGTATCCCGTCTATTCCATTCTATCAATGCTCCTGGAGGAACCGAAGCGGTCTCATCTGCTGGCGCTGTGGCCGCTGCGGTACCGGCTTTGGCAAATGGGTCTGCGATAGTGCGATGCCATCAATAACACTAATTAACATGACGGTTCAACAATGTGCATATAGTCCTATGATATCACGTGTTAATGCATACATTTCCATTCAATCACATTTCTATCAATTCTAACAATTCATTTGAAAATAATATCATTAGGGTCAATTAATAGACATAAACGAATTGGCAACTACAATAACATTCATTTCATTATATTTCATTTTTCCCATCTTTCCTCAAAGGAAGAAATCATCTTCCAAATGGAAGGAATAGTTTAGTCATATTCTTTCAATGACGATCATTCAATATTCATTCATTATTGTGGGATCTTCTAGTGCCCGGGCCAGGGACAACTAGCATCACCAAAGAACTCCGGAACGCCCCCAATCCATCTACTGCAGTAGGAATAATCATACTTTCATTTACAATTCATTTAATGATATAGCTATGTAGTGTCATACTCAAGGTTAATACATTAATCCATTTCTGGATTCAATCCAATATATTAAGTCTACTCAAGCAATTAAAGGAGCTAAACATTATACTAGTCACCTTAGGCATTGCACTAGAGTTCGACAATATTGATTACAATATAAGCACGATTACAAGTCAATGAGGGAATTCGGATAATTAGCAATTCCATGCATTTCATTCTTAGTTCCCACCAACCATTCGAGTGTAACCATTGGTTATCTAATGTACGTGCTATTCTTGATGAGCATTACATTTAAATAATATATACATTAGAGTCCCCCGTAATTAACACTCATGGAGGTCTAGTCCAGAATCGATTGTTCATTCAATATGTTATTAATTCAAGGTTCAATCACTTGAAACATCCTTTTTATTGTTCATTGATTCGATTAACTTCTAATCTCATTATAATTAGTTTTAAAACTAGGTTAGGAAGTAATTATGTTCATAGGGAACTTCCCAATTTAAACGAACCCCGAAATCCAACAATCCGATCGATCGGCCCGAAATTTGTCCCGGTTATGGGACAGTCCGATCGATCGGCCCCGGGACTGATTCAAAACCCTCCGATTTCTACCCTTTTTCCTTCCTTTCCATTGTATACATGCACATAAATGGGGCATTTTATCCTCCCTCACTTCTCATCTCATACACATACATTAAAACACCTCTAATCCATCATTTATCCATAAACAAATCCAAACAATTCCAATATAATCTATCATAAAAATTACATAAAACTTCTAATCAATGGAATGAGTATAATATTAACACAAATCACATAGAAACTATGTATACTTGCCTTTCTTGAAGTCTTTGATAGAAAACCTTTTTGTTAGCTCTATTTGAGGTCAAATCCCTTCTAATCAAACCCTAATTTCATAAAACATATAAACATAAAACATATAAAAGATACATTTAATGAACTATTGATGCTAGAAATCATCTCTAAACACCTAATGAAACTTGAAAGCCCTACAAAAAGGTCTAAAGCACTTACTTGTAGCTCAAAAGGGAGATTGAGTTCTTTCCAAATTAAAGCTCCAAATGTCCAAACAATGGAGAATAAGAAGAGGAAGACGATGAAGATGATGAATCCTCTCTCCAAAATCACTTGAGTTCTCCAAAAATCACTCTAGATCAAGAAGGATGAGAGAAAGAGAGAAAGGAAAGGAAAGTTGCATAGAGTTTACTATTGAGATGAAATGAGCTCATCTCATAGTTTATATAAGCTAACTTTTGCACAGAAGTCCTATTCCTTTTACCCATTCCCACTTAAGTCAAATAAAAGCTCACTTAACTAATCTTAAGTCAAAACTAATCGAGTATGTTATGAAATTTATTGTATTAATCGAGATACACACGATGGTATCTAATTTTACCGCATTCGACGAAATACGCGAAAATCCGTATTTACGAAGAAGTCCTTGTCCTTACTCATTTAAATCAAATTTCAATTCAATGATCTTAATCTCATTCAAATTCATTTCATTATGCTTAATTCAATCATTAGAGACTTGTTTATCTTTCTTTGGTCATTAACCAATATTAATTCAATTAATCATACTTAATTAGCATAAATCTCAATTAATTAGCCTTAATCTTCATTAATTCGGGACGGGGTGTAACACTCTGTGAAACCCATTCTTCGCATCTCCATGAATCATCTTCGTGCACAAAACAACATTCTTCTCAGGCATTTCATCTAATAGTTTCTCTCCATCTCCAATCCTTCCTGATTTGTAGTAGACATTCAAGAGTTCAGAGGGGGAAAGAGTATTTCCTTGGAAGTTGGATTTTAGAAGGGGAGAATTTGTTATCTGGGGGTGTTCATGTTGGGGAATTTGGGAAGGAGAGTAATAAACGAGGCGTGGGAGGAGACAGGATAATGTGGATTTTGGTTGGAGGAGAGAGATTTGAAAGCAACAGAGAGAGTCGTTAGAAAATCGAAACATGGGACAGGGTTTTTTCATCCTTTGGCGTCACAGCGTGTCTGTCGCGCAGCTGGGAGAGAGAGAGAGGGAGAACTGGGCTGCAATCGTCGGAGAGCTCGAGCGCTAAAGCCACGACCGGGAGAGAGAGAGAGAGAGAGAGAGAGAGAGAGAGAGAGAGAGAGAGAGAGAGTTTGCAGCGTTTGCACGACAGACCGAGAGAGAGACGAGGGAGAGAGAGTGAAAGTGAAGCTAGGGCCAAGGAAAGTATCCTAGAGGGGGAATTCTTTTCCCAATTAAAACATCTTAGTCCAATTTTAATCCAAACTAGGAACAAGAACATAATGAACACAAATAAGAATACAACTTATGCGGAATATGTGTTCAATGTATGAGTGCTTAAACAATCAAAGATACGACAATTAGTTTCATATTAGTAAGCACAAGTGTGAGTACAACACTCTTCATAAATTCACTTATGATTTATATCAATGTGCTCAAATGAATATTTGTTAAAGAGTGTGTGCTAAACAAGATTTGATTTACCAATATGATCAATGTTGTTTTCGCACAAGTGGAACTAAATATCATTCATATCATTCTCCACAACATATAGATATATAAATCAAGCACAAGAGATAAAAATAGAGAAATTGACACAAGGGATTTATAGTGGTTCAGTCACACAGACCTACATCCACTCTCAAGGGTCACACAGTCCCCCGGTTCCACTATGAAGAATCAAACTACACAAGTACTGATTATACATAAATTTTATTCACGAGGTTCGACCACACAGATCTACTCCCCATTTTTGTCCACGAGGTTCGATCACAAAGATCTACTCCCCACACACAACTTTTAGAGTGGTTGAATCACACAGAATCAATCCACTATCACAATTTTTAAAGTGGTTGAATCACGCAGAAACAATCCATTATCACAAAGATATAATTTGAATGGAGGGCGAAGAACACTTGCCTCTTTTTGACAAAGTCTGAAGGTTGCCACTTGCCTCTTTAACGAAGTCCGGAGGATGCTCTTCGAAACTTGTCACCGCAGCTCAAAGCTTTGATGCCTCTTGCAATGCTTCCTTGATGTTAATGATGATGCTCCAATGTTGTGCTCAGTCAAGGGAAGAAGACTTTGGTCTAGGGATTTGGATAATAAACTATGATAGCTCAAGTTCTTCCCTAGGCAATATTGTCTCCACACATCACACTTTCCTTAAGCTAATGAAGTTTTTAGATTTGACAAACCAAGCTCATAGTGTGTGTGGAATGATCTATGAGAGCTCTAATATGATACACAATGGTTAGGACATGAGCTCTCATGATCTTGGAGGCCTTGGGAATGATTTTTCAAGCCTTTTTGGATGATTTGGGGCGTTTTTCTATTTATAAAAAGCTTTCCAACGGTCATAAAACGACTAGTGAACAGTGAATAGTGATGTTACTGTTCAAATGGCTAGTGAACAGTGAATAGTGAATAGTGTTACTATTCAAACGACTAGTGAACAGTAAATAGTGATGTTACTGTTCAAACGGCTAGCCGCGAGGTAACTGAAAAAACCATTTTAAGAGAGTTTTTGCTCTCTGAAAAAGTAACTGTGAGGTAACCGAAAACCATGGCTGTTAGCCTACTTCTGAGGCCTGTTTTGAGTCTTGAAAAAGCTAAAAAACAATCTCTAAAATCCTATTAAATAAGCCATTAAACTAAGGGTTTGTAGGACTATGTCTTGGTTGGTTTGAAGTCCCATTTACCTGAATAGGTTGGCACATATATAGACGTCTTCCTTTATGAATCCGGGCCTTCCAAGACTTGATCTTCTGCATTCAAACTTGATATTCCTTGAGAAATTCTGAGAGGCAAGGTCTTGGATTCTTCGACATGGAATTGACAATACAAAAACAAGTGCTCATAGGAATGTGGCACTAACAGAGAGTTGGCGCAATTTTGGAGAAACCAAGAGAGACGAGAAAGGCTGATCTTCCGATTAGGTTTGCGAAGGGGGAAATTGAAAAGTGAAAAAATTCACAGCGGGCTTCTGAATTTTTTCCCTGGGCCACACGTGCAACTCGCACGAACCAGCTGATCTTCCCCTAAGCTGCAGCTTAAGGGAGCCTTCCTCTTATATATATATATATATGCTCCTTTTGTACCTTTTTTTAATGGTTGGGTGGATGGTTGAGGGTACATTCTTTTTGTTCCTTTTTTTTTTTAAATTTTCCAGTTGTTTTTTCTTGTATTGCCTTTGCATTTTTAATATATATATTTTTGTTACTGATAAAAAAAAGTTTGCTCCTTTTAAATTGCCCCGAGCTTGAATGGTTAGAATTATTGGGCTTAAGTATGGCCCAATGACCACACGCCCATAAAGACTCCTATATTGGTAAGTCTCCTTAATTGAGATGTCTTTTATGTTTATGAAAAGTTATTAACCTAATAGAGTCTCATGTGCTAAGAGGAATCTCAATTCTAATTAGATTAGATTTGGACTCCGTGATTAGAAGTGAGTTGTATGGAAAAATCTATGTATAGGGGTTATAAGTACTCCCTACACAGTACATTGGTTGCCCCATCAAGATTTTTCAGATTTAAGTTGTGTTAGTCAAATCAATCTTAAATTTATATAGATCCGATTAAAGTTATGAATGTCATACCAATGTTACGATATCGAAATTAGTCTCCAAGATTTACTAGAATTGCGGTATCGAAATTAGTCTCTAAGATTTACTATAATTGGATAAATAGTCTGTTTTTTCTTCTTTTTTTTTTTTTTTTGGTAAAGGGACAAGAAGTTTGTTATAAACTCCATTGCGTGATCAATCTAACAGTGCAGCAAATAAAGCAAAGGATGTGCAATTCTCACTGCAGTGAGCACAAGATCATTTTAGATTGATAATATTAACTTAAATATTAGAGTCTCAATCATTTCTGATTGAAACTGCCTGAGCTGAAAAACTGTCATAAAAAAATCCAAATTAAGATAAACTATTAATGAAATCAAAATCAGATTAAATCAATTAAAGCCTGTATCAAATTTTTCGCATTATCAGAAAAGTCATTCTTAGTTTCTCCTCAAGTTCCCAGAAATTGAATGGTGAAACATAAAAATCGAAGCCTAGCCCAAGTGGCTAGCCTAGGTTGGGTAAAGTAAATTTGCCACACGGGTGATTTATCGTGATTAGATATTACTGCATTTAAATGTTAGCCATACGTGCCAATCCATCATTGTGTGGAGCAGACCCCTGACCCATGACCCGACCCAGATTCCGAATCTCAACCACCGAGTCCAAATAAAAAAAATCTAGGCACGGTCCGTCAATCATAAACTAAACCCCATGCTCGACCAAACGCTGGCCGGCCCTGTCCACGATCACCCTTACAAAAAAAAAACTTTTCTTAAAATAAAATTTCAAAGAGCTACTCTCTCGCATTTTGATTTTGCCGAACCTTTACTTTTGTTCTCTCTTTCTATTTAACCATTCACTTTACATAACCGGTAAAGTAAATTGATCAAACAAGTGATTTACTGTGTGATTTGATAGTATTGCCTTTAAACATTAATTATTCATGCCCATCCATCATTGTGTGGACCAAAGCCCCGACCCGTGACCCTACCAAGATGTAAAAAAAGGCAAAATATAAGAAGAATTTGTTTGCAGGTTTTCCTCTGCTTAGAGGGGAGGAAATCTTACAGATGCGACATTACCGCCGTATGCATCAGCGGTATAGCTGCAAATGCAAGTTTTCCTCCTCTCAGAGTGGAGGAAAACTTGCAAGTGCAACTCTACCGCCCATACAAGCGGCGGTAAAGATGCGTGGCTGTCCAAATCCATTCCAAGTAGGCCTTTCCATTTCCTTTAATATGAAACTAGCAACACACTTAAATTTAATATTTTCTTAAATTTTAATTATTATATAAATGAATTTATTACTTTGGAAAATGACTTGGGCCGTCCCAAAAGTTCATGCTTAAGGAAAAAAAAAGCAATGGAGAAATAAATAAATAAAATCTTTTCTTAATAGGGCAAAGTAATGTGTAACGTAAATATATATATATATATAAATATTAATATTTAATAACGGAGGGTGTCCACATTACTCTAGACCCCACCTTAATTACCCAAAGGACTCGAATCCAAAAAATCCAAGTATAGACCATTTTGTATTCCATAAACATCGACTTTTAGATGCAATTGCTCAATGAATCTTGGTAGGAGTCCATTCGATCCTACCACCACGAGACTCCTTGTGAGGGGTGTATCTTTGTGAGTGGGGTCCACCCACGTGTAAACACAAGTGGGCCCCATCACAAATGCCAACAGAACTTGGGTCTGCCCCTGCTTGCTAACTAAAGTATGTTTGGAAAGGTTAATTACGAATTGAAGGGATCATCCTTGAGTTTCATGAGTTGTGTACAGAAACATTTGTGGAATGTGGTGATTATATTGAGGATGAGTTTGAAGAGGATGATACAGAATTACACGTAAGTTATCTTGCACGAACATATTCATTTAATAATTAAAGCTACACATGTATTCTTGATACTCATTATTTTCTTCCGTTTGAAGGTTGGTGATGGAAGTGGAGGTGGTGGAATCCTGCTTGCTGGGACATGGTGGGAGAGAAAGGCATTGGATCAAGCTGAAGAAGTTAATTTGTATATCATTTGATGGTGACTTGAAGATTTATGCTTTCTAGACATCTGCAAGTTCCACCATTAAAGTATGACACTTAAATGGTAAATGATATTTTATGCTGAACTTTCTTGTGCTTTGTATAAAACGAAAGTTTGGTTAGATACTCACTAAAACTACTCAGTGGAAATGAAATCATGGGAAAGGCAGAATTGTTGGATACCGCGATCACTGAGAGGGGGGGGGGGGGTGAATCAGTGATTTCTAAAAAACAGGTCCAATTCAACAACAAAAACAAGTCAAATCACACAATGACACCAGATTTAACGTGGTTCACCGAAAGGCTACGTCCACGGTTCAAAGACTGTCCGAACACCAATCCGGGACAGATCTGAATCTTATTTAGTCGCACCAACGACAAAGAGCACCAACCCTTAGTTTCAGATAGCACCAACTATCTAGGAAGCACCGACTCCCTTTATAATTTATCTGCACCCACAGATAGGATCACCAAACCCTAAACACCAAGCACCAACTTGATGTAAGAACAGAATAGAAGATTAATTCTGTCTACAGCCCTTCCCCTCTACAATTCTCTCTCTCTCAATCCCTTACAAATTGAAATCTAAAGCATAAAAGAGAGACACTTAACTCATGGACGAATCACCATCTTCTTGAGCATAATCTCGTCCACAATTGCTGTAGAAAACGTCTGATATTGCAGCAACACAGCACCAGCACTCTTCTTCTCTCCAGAACTCTTTAAAACTCTTCTCTATTCTTTCTCTCTTCTGGTGTGTCTATGAACGACCCATACATGCCTTTATATAGGTTATAGTAACCCTTAATTGTGTTCAAGACGGGCTACAATTCGTTTAGAAAGAGTCCCAAACAAATTAGATAAGTGTGCTGAATTTTCGTGCAAAACTTCTAATTCTGCGCAACTCTGGTTCCCGTGCTCGGTCGACATCATGGCTTGCTCGGTCGACCGAAGACACTGACTGGAAAACAGACAATTTCGAGCTCGGTCGACATCCTGGGGTCCCGGTCGACCGAAGACACACTGTGTCACGAAAATAACTGAGAGCTACCTGAAACTATTTTCTGCAGGTTTCTTCTTGCTCGGTCGACCGCATGAAGAGCCCGGTCGACCGCGTGCTCTGCTTCAGGAATGCTGAATTCCTGAACTGTGTCAACTCTGATTCTTCTTTTCAGCTCTATCAACACTAGCCTATTAACATCATGTTTGTGACAATGTGTTGACAAGAATTCCAACTCAAATCAATACTTGATATGCTAACTTCTTCAATTCATCAAAAGACTTCTCAAGTCATCTCAAATTCCAACAATCTCCCCCTTTGGAATTGTTGGCAACACTATTGGAACTTCAACACTTTCAACTCCAGCTTGTAGCTCTTCCAAGTTCTTTTAAAAACTTACTTGGAACCAATTCTAAAATTCTGAAATAACAACCATGCACTGTTGACAATCTCTTCCTAGCTTTCATAGCATAACATCTCTCCTTGCTATCATAGCATAACATCTCTCCCCCTTTGACAACAAGTCCAAAGGGACCAAACCGAGGAGCGAATAGGATATTCAATGAATGCATTGCTCCCCCTTTCAAGCACAACTCCTACGGTTTAGGAGAGTGAGTAACTCCTAACTTTTTTCGGAGATACTCGAAGACTTCCTTTGGCAGAGGTTTCGTGAAAATATCAGCCACTTGCTCAGTGTAGACTTCTTCTTCAAGTAAACCATTCAAGAAAGCTGACTTTACGTCCATCTGAAATACCTTGAAGGTTTTGTATGCTGCCAATGCAAGAAACATACGAATAGCTTCTAGACGAGCTACCGGTGCAAAGGTCTCTTCAAAATCTATGCCTTCAACTTGAGCATAGCCTTTACAAACCAACCTTGCTTTGTTTCTAATGACTTGACCATCTTCATTCAGCTTATTCCGAAAGACCCATTTAGTACCAATAACATTCTTATCAGTAGGTCTAGGAACAAGTTCCCATGTGGAGTTCTTCTCAATTTGCTCCAACTCCTCATGCATAGATTTCAACCAACTTTCATCGAGACTGGCTTCAGCCACAGTCTTGGGTTCAATGGTGGACACAAGTGAGTAATTGCTAACTACACTTTGTCTAGTTTGAACGCCTGCCTTAGGATCTCCAATGATTTGATCCTTAGGGTGTTGCTCTACCCAAGTGCTGTGCTTCTTAGGTGAAGTATCTTCTGAGTCATCCTTTGATTTCTCAGAATCATTAGATTCAGCCATCTCATCATCAATCTCACTCGAGTCCTCATAACCTGGACTGTCATTATGAGTTGCATTCTTTGGTTCAATATTCTCATCTATTCTCACATCAGCACTTTCTATGATTTTTCTGGTTCTTTTGTTAAGACACCTATATGCCTTGCTAGTAGAGGAGTAACCCAGAAATATACCTTCGTCAGCTCTTTCTTCAAATTTGCCCGGATTTTGTTCGAGCCGCTTGATGTAACATTTGCTGCCGAAGACTCTGAAGTGCTTGACTGTTGCTTTTCTTCCAAACCATAGCTCATAGGGAGTTTTGTCTTCATGTGGCCTGATCAAGCATCGGTTTTGAATGTATACAGCCGTATGAATTGCCTCTTTCCAATACTTGTCGGCCATCTTGCTTTCACTTAGCATCGTACGAGCCATCTCTTGTACGGTGCGATTCTTCCGTTCCACAACTCCATTTTGCTGTGGAGTTCTAGGGGCTGAGTACTGTCTTTGAATGCCATGATGTTCACAATATTTAGTGAACTCTTCAGATGTGAACTCGCCTCCACGATCAGACCTTAAAATCTTGATACGTTTTTCCAATTGATTTTCAACCTGTGCTTTAAACACTTTAAAACGATCAAGTGCTTGATGCTTATGCTTAAGAAACAATACCCATGTCATACGAGTATAATCATCAATGCATAACATGAAATACTTATCTCCATTGGTGCTTTGAGTTCGCATCGGTCCACAGAGATCAGTGTGCACTAGCTCAAGAGGTTTCTTGGAATGATGCTCCTTTGACTTGAACATAACCCTCGTTTGCTTTCCCTTTTGGCAAGAGTCGCAAATGGGATTGGAAGGCTTTTCAACTTTAGACATGCCTCTTACAGCCTTTGAATTGCAAATCTTTGACATGTTATCAAAGCTTAGATGCCCAAGGCGTTTGTGCCACAACCAACTTTCCTCTGTCCGACTCATCAAGCAGGTCTTTTCAGCTCCATCTGACAATGTATAGAGATTTCCAGCAGTTCTTGATCCAGTTGCCACTGTTTTGCCGTTGCTACTCTTCTTGATGGCAAACTCATTCTTTGTGAAGATAACTTCATGACCCTTGTCACAGATCTGGCTCACACTAAGCAGATTGTGTCTCAATCTAGACACATATAAGACTTCTTCCGATCTGATCTTGTTTGCCATAAGCTGAATAACACCTTTTCCGCAGATTTTGGCACCATCATTGTTGCCAAACTTCACTGAACCGCCTTCATAGTGCTGTAATTTGATGAATTTCTCTTTATCACCAGTCATATGGCTTGAACAACCACTATCAAGGACCCATGGTGCTGTCTTCTTTTGTGCATTGAATGCCGTTTGCACAATGAGAGATTCTTTGGGACTTTCTGCACTTTGCTTTGCTCTCCAAGCCTTGACTAACTTGGGTTTCTTTTCAACCTGAAATTTGTTAGCAATATGCAACCTACAATCCCTAGCCAAGTGTCCATAATTATGACACATATAGCACTCAATTTTGTGGCTACTTAGGATTGAAAAAGGATTCCTAGTCACAAATGGGCTGTTTCTTACATAGAATTTGCAATCAGCTCTTTTATGTCCAAACATATTACAATGAAAGCAATAACCATAGAATTTGTATCTTCTTTGTGGCTGGTTAGTCTTCATTACCTTTCTAACAGGAATGGACTCTTTTCTAGGTTGAGTGGGCTTCATAGAGTTAGAAGGTGCAGTGACTTGCTTCACAAACTCTTTCTTTTCAGGAGGTGCAATCTTAGAGGATTCACCTTTCTCAAATCCTAGACCAAATCTGAAGTGGGCAGGTCTTTGAACTTTCAGTAGTTCATTGAGTTTCATAGTCCCTTCAATCGCTTGGAGCGCTTTGAGTTTTTTGCTATTTTCCAAATTTTCAGCTTTTGCTCTAGCGATCTCAGTTTCAAGTTTCATAGCCTCTTCCTTTTTGAGACTTATTTGGTTTTCAAGGACTTCTACCATTCTTTTATATTCTTCTACTTGAGTTTTCCAAGCAATAATAGAACTTTCAGATTCATGGAGAAGTTTCAGATTTTTCTTACTTGATTTGCGTTCCTTGCTAAGCTCCTCAAGTGCGGCTATGAGTTCCTCTTCAAGATTGACTTCAGCCTCCTCATCCTCTTCCGGATCTAGCTCTTCTTCTTCTTCAACAGTGACCATGAAGAGAGCTTCGGTTGATTCATCATCGTCTGAAGTTTCAGACGTGCTGTCATCTTGTTGACATAGAAAGTTTTTAGCTTTGCCCCTTTTTCTGAAATTTCTCTTTCCTTTACTCTTTTCAGCATAAGAGTCATTATCATTGTCTTCTTTTAGGGGACATTTCGCAGCAAAGTGACCAACACCTCCACAATTGAAGCATTTAAAGGGTAGCTTCCCTTTGTACTTGCCATTGCTTCCTTTCTTCAACTTTCTAACAAATTGAGCCTCAAGCTCATCATCATCGGTATCAACATCATGACCAGCAGTCTCTTTTGCCTTTTTCTGAACTTTGAAGGCCGCTTCTTTATCAGATGAAGACGTCTTTCCTATGCGCATCTCATAGGCAGTTAGAGAACCATGTAATTCATCCATGGAAAATGCATTCAGATCTTTGGCTTCTTCGATGGCTGAGACTTTTGAATCAAACCGGGGAAGAAGAGATCTTAGAACCTTTTTGACGATGACCGGCTCTTTAATCTCCTCCCCTAGTCCACGAATGTCATTCGTGACTTCATTCACTCGTTGCATATACGAGTCAACATTCTCGCTTTCCTCCATGCGAAGAGACTCGAATTGAGAGCGATGAGTTTGCAATTTGGCTTCTTTAATCTTCTCATCACCTTCATGTATGCTTTGCAACTTGTCCCAAATTTCCTTGGCTGTTTTGCATGCAATTACTTTGACAAGCTCGCTGTCCACAAGGCCACTAAAGAGTGCATTCTGCGCCTTAGAGTCGTTGTCTGCCAACTTCTTCGATGCTGTATCATTGGGTACGGTGGCAGCATTGTAACCGGCTCTGACAGCCTCCCAAACATCATAGCCAAGAGATTTGATGAAGGCTTGCATCCTAATCTTCCAAAAGGAGTAATTAGAACCATCAAACAGAGGTGCTTTCATATTCCCTGTATTGACTGCCATGTGATTTGACAAGAGATCACCCTTAGCGTATTAAACTGATCAAGGGAACCTCGCTCTGATACCAATTGTTGGATACCGCGATCACTGAGAGGGGGGGGTGAATCAGTGATTTCTAAAAAACAGGTCCAATTCAACAACAAAAACAAGTCAAATCACACAATGACACCAGATTTAACGTGGTTCACTGAAAGGCTACGTCCACGGTTCAAAGACTGTCCGAACACCAATCCGGGACAGATCTGAATCTTATTTAGTCGCACCAACGATAAAGAGCACCAACCCTTAGTTTCAGATAGCACCAACTATCTAGGAAGCACCGACTCCCTTTACAATTTATCTGCACCCACAGATAGGATCACCAAGCACCAACTTGATGTAAGAACAGAATAGAAGATTAATTCTGTCTACAGCCCTTCCCCTCTACAATTCTCTCTCTCTCAATCCCTTACAAATTGAAATCTAAAGCATAAAAGAGAGACACTTAGCTCATGGACGAATCACCATCTTCTAGAGCATAATCTCGTCCACAATTGCTGTAGAAAACGTCTGATAATGCAGCAACACAGCAACACAGCACCAGCACTCTTCTTCTCTCCAAAACTCTCTAAAACTCTTCTCTATTCTTTCTCTCTTCTGGTGTATCTTTAGAACGACCCATACATGCCTTTATATAGGTTATAGTAACCCTTAATTGTGTTCAAGACGGGCTACAATTCGTTTAGAAAGAGTCCCAAACAAATTAGATAAGTGTGCTGAATTTTCGTGCAAAACTTCTAATTCTGCGCAACTCTGGTTCCCGTGCTCGGTCGACATCATGGCTTGCTCGGTCGACCGAAGACACTGACTGGAAAACAGACAATTTCGAGCTCGGTCGACATCCTGGGGTCCCGGTCGACCGAAGACACACTGTGTCACGAAAATAACTGAGAGCTACCTGAAACTGTTTTCTACAGGTTTCTTCTTGCTCGGTCGACCGCATGAAGAGCCCGGTCGACCGCGTGCTCTGCTTCAGGAATGCTGAATTCCTGAACTGTGTCAACTCTGATTCTTCTTTTCAGCTCTATCAACACTAGCCTATTAACATCATGTTTGTGACAATGTATTGACAAGAATTCCAACTCAAATCAATACTTGAGATGCTAACTTCTTCAATTCATCAAAAGACTTCTCAAGTCATCTCAAATTCCAACAAGAAAGACCCTTGCCTTAAAGATTTCTTCTACACATTGTTGCTATCTGTGACACAATAAGCCCATCCTCCTTTGGATCGAGCATTTTAGTTTGGGACACACTCTCTTCTTCATAAAATTGTATTTGAATTAAGCAAGAAGCATAGAATCGTTTTTAATTATTGTGGCTTTACTTAAATTTAACTTTATTTACACTACATGTAGCTACATGTTTGAGATGTATTTTTTTTTTCATTTCTCCATTTCAGACATTTCTTGCCTTTTCTTTTCCTTTCTCCTTTTCCGATTGGTAACGTGATTTGAACCTGCCCCTCCAAGCTTATTATGGGTTGATCTTCAGCTTTCACGAGAGTTAATTTTGGGTTTCCAGTTGATTTATAACAATTATATTGTTAGGGTTGTTATGTAAGGAAATTACTTTTTAGGTCTTTTACTTAGACCACAAGTCCTTACCTTTCCATAAATTGTGGTCATTATAGGAATTTCGTTTTCATAGGATACATGCTATCTCTTAATCATATAAGGTTTCCTAAAGAGATATATTCCATAACAAACTCTACCTTGATGGACGGTTGAGATTAAAACTAATGGAATCCTAATTGGAATATAATTGGTCCTCTCTCCACCTATAAAAAGAGTCTTTCTTCCATCATAAAGACTCACTCACAAAATTCAACACATTAAGGCTTATAGGCAAGGAGAGAGAAACTGAGGTTATTCCCTAAAGTTTTCCTGGCGGATCTCAACATCAACATAAGACAGCAGGATCAGAAAGCTCTCTGCATCAAGATGTCTGGAGGTAATCTTTAATTAAATCCTATACGTGATAATCATGATGTTCTCGATCTTACGGTTCATGTTAATAATAGACTAACATGTGGTATCAGAGCATGGTTATTAGAGAACACATGATCGTCCATTAATAATAGGATAACACCCCCTACATCATGGTTTGGTGCTCCGTCCATTCTAGTGGGCCCCACCCATTCCCCCTCAAGTGGGCTATGATGAGGGTGGACCATAGCACGTGCACCCATGTCACAGAGAAAGTTTTATGTTGATATGGAGTTCTTTGCACGGAAACCCACAGTACATGGATTCATAGAAGAATTACAGTCTCTCAATCCTAATGGAATTATACTAGACCCAGGGCGGGCCTAGTCATCTGGCCCACTCATGTGATGAAAAATCACTGTATTTTCAGATTGGGCATGATATTCCTGACAAGAGGAATACTAAGTCTCTTTATGCATCTGCAGTAACTAGATCCTGTCACTTCATACCTACGATTGTCCTTGAGTGGGTTTTCGTGGTTAATTTGCTTTACCTGATGGGTTACACATGTATGTCATTAAGAGTTGACTACTGGTTCCTTTCATTGAATTGGAAAGTGGTCATGTCCACTGGGGAATATGTGGGCCCACCACTATGGGCCCTTTTATGTACTAGTATCAGTAAGAAGAAGAGATTATATTGCAAACAAGGCCTTTTGAATTCTATCAAGGGCAAATAGCATATCCGGCGAGGGCCGATACACCTCGCAGTATAGGTCCATCATATTCAGAGTGTGAATCACCCAGCAAAGGTGTCCCATGTACAACACATGGGTCCTATTCTTTAAGAGTACGACTCAGATTTCTATGAGTCCATTCTAAAGATCCATCACTGGCCATGGCTTTTACATGATAAAGGGACATGTCATGGATGGACCATAAAGAGAATCTAATAAGACCTATAACTCAGTGAAATTCGCCGACAAGTCTCGATCATCAAGTTGAACCCACTTTAGTTCTGGGACATGGCTTAGGGACCGCAGACAAGAAACTGAATGGCTGGTGTTTTGATTGTCAGAAAGTGAAGAGGGGAGAGCGTCTATCCTATGCATTCCCTTTCCCAATCTGGTTATATTTTTTTTTATATAAAATAAGAGGATATTACTTGATGTAATTATCTATACTTGTTAAAAAAAAAAAAAACAATAACTATAAGATTAGCCCCAAAGAGCCGGAGGACTGCTCTCCGGGGCTCGGCCATCTTTATCAATATCTTTCATATAATGAATGATCTCTCATGTATGCATAGAATATATAATGTCATCTATTCATATTAAGCTAATTTTGATCACTAAAGTTGTATGCTTAAGGTTATGTCTCACCACAGTGACCCTAACAATTAAATATTGATATTTGGCCTTAATAATACCATCATAATGTTTACTTTTCCCATTGTTCAAGCGCATGAAGAATTTAGTCGCCCACAGGCGGATTATAATCATACGTTTGAATAATAATTAAGGAGTGTTTGTTGATACATGGACCAAAGATATCCACAGATATCTTACTTGTTCTAATTAAAAGGAACATCACTCATTTACACCACCTTGAATATGATGACCTTAGATGGTATAATGTGTAGAAATTATGGTGACTACCCACAGGAGCACCTAAATTTCTTTTTGTCATATATTCATATATTATGCATGTGTTGTCTTATTTTAATTAAAGCCTTCTTGTTATATCTCTATTGCAGTTATTGTACCAACTAATCTGAATTCGCATGCTACCTCCGTCACTAAACTCAATGGAACCAACTTCTCCGAATGGAAAGAGCAACTTGAGTTCACATTGGGGGTACTTGAACTGGATATGGCTCTTCGTAAAGATAAGCCGGCTCCACTCACTGCCACAAGTAACGCTGAGGAAAAGACCCTCTTTAATGCTTGGGAGAGGTCTGACAGACTAAGCACTATGTTTTTGCGAATGACTATTGATGCCAACATCAAAACATCCCTTCCTACACCTGAGAATGCTAAGGACTTTATGAAAGCCATTGAAGATAGGTTTAAGACTGCAGACAAATCCCTTGCTGGGAAACTAATGGCAGATCTTACAACCATGAAGTTTGATGGCACTCGCTCAATGCATCAGCATGTCATTGAGATGACCAACCTTGCTGCTAAACTAAAGAATTTGGGACTATCCGTGGATGAGGCTTTTCTCGTCTAATTTATCCTAAACAGTTTACCTCCTCAGTACGGGCCTTTTCAAATTCACTACAACACTATTACGGAAAAGTGGACAGTGAATGAATTGGCCAACAAACTGGTTCAAGAGGAGGCCAGGCTGAATCAACAAGGTATTAAAGTAGCTCATCTCGTTCAAGGAGCTGGAAACAAAGCTGGGAAAAAGAAAAATTCAGGCCAGAAAAGGGCACCACCCAAATCTAATGAGGCCAGTCAAAACCCCAAGAAGAAAAAGAAGGAAAACTTATGCAAATTTTGCAAGAAACCTGGACATTTTCAGGCAGACTGCATTAAACGTAAAGAATGGTTCGAAAAGAAAGGTAACCCTCTGGGTTTCGTAAGTTATTTCGAATCACATCTTACTTATGTTTCTTCTGATACTTGGTGAATTGACACTGGTGCTAATGTTCATGTTTCCAATTCAATGCAGGGATTCCTTACGATCCAAACCATAAACCCAAGTGAGAATTTCCTTTTTATGGGCAACAAAGACAAAGCTCCAGTTGAAGCCATTGGCACTTTTCGTCTTGTTTTAGATAGCGGTTATCAGTTAGACTTATGTCAAACTCTTTATGTTCCGTCTATTTCCCGTAATTTGGTTTCTGTAAGCGCACTTGATAAAGATGGTTA
Organism: Litsea cubeba; assembly: GCA_012931725.1. Classification (NCBI taxonomy): domain Eukaryota; kingdom Viridiplantae; phylum Streptophyta; class Magnoliopsida; order Laurales; family Lauraceae; genus Litsea; species Litsea cubeba. Next base: position 135,160,668 of record CM022947.1, read on the forward strand.
CTCGTTTGAATTAGGAAATGGTAATTTCAGTTTACTTAAAAATTCTAGTCGTATTGGTTCTGGAATTTTATTTGATGGGCTATACAAGTTTCATCTTAATGATCAAATTGCTGAAACCCATCTTACCCTGCATTCTAAGGAAACCAAACGAAAGTCATCTAAAAATGACTCTTATTTCTTGTGGCATAAAAGACTGGGTCACATATCCAGTGAAAGAATCAAACGATTAGTAAAAGATGGTGTCCTTCCGGATCTAGATTTTACTAATATTAAGGTATGTGTGGATTGTATTAAAGGTAAATCAACAAAACACACAAAGAAAGGAGCCACAAGAAGTACTCAGCTTCTTGAAATAATTCATACAGACATTTGCGGACCCTTTGATGTTCCAACCTTTGGGGGAGAAAAGTACTTCATTACCTTTATTGATGATTACTCACGTTACTGTTATTTATACTTATTGCATGACAAATCTCAGTCTGTGAATGCTGTACAAGTGTTCATTACTGAAGTCGAAAGGCAACTAGATAAAAAAGTGAAAATCATAAGGTCAGATAGAGGTGGTGAATGTTATGGTAGGTATGACGAAACAGGACAACATCCTGAACTTTTTGCAAAACTTCTCCAAAAGCTTGGAATTGTTGCCCAATACACAACGCCTGGTTCACCATGGCAGAATGGTGTAGCTGAAAGGCGAAATCGTACATATATGGAAATAGTTAGATCCATGATGAGTCATGCTAACTTACCTATATCCTTGTGGATGGATGCTCTACGCACAGCTGTTTATATCTTGAACAGGGTTCCCAGTAAGGCAGTTCCAAAAACACCATTTGAACTGTGGAAAGGATGGAAACCTAGTTTAAGACATCTCCAAATTTGGGGTTGTCCAGCTGAGGCTAGAGTCTACAATCCACATGAAAAGAAATTGGACCTTAAAACGATCAGTGGTTACTTTATAGGTTACCCAGAAAAGTCCAAAGGATTTAGGATTTACTGCCCTAACCATAGTACGAGAATTGTTGAAACCGGTAATGCTAGATTCTTTGAGAATGGCGAAATCAGTGGGAGTAATAAAACTCAAGATGTGATCATTCAGGAAATAAGGGTACCTATCCCTTTACCCTCTATTCCGAAAGATGTTGGAAATCATCCCGTTGTTGAACCATTTAACAATGAGGAGAATCCAATCAATGATCACCAACTCCATCATGAGATTGTCACCAATGAACATATGGATGAAGCACCAGAGGAACCAGCGTTAAGAAGGTCTCAAAGACAAAGGAGATCAGCTATTTCTGATGATTATATGCTTTACCAAGTAGAATCTGCAGAAGGGACAATTAAAGACCCGGTTTCTTATTCACAAGCCATTAAGGATGTTAATTCTAGTAAATGGATTGATGCCATGACGGATGAATTGAAATCTATGGATGAAAATCAAGTATGGGAAGTTGTTCAATTGCCTCCAGGACACAAACCAGTTGGCTGTAAATGGGTCTTTAAGACCAAACGCGACTGCAAAGGCAATATTGAACGACATAAAGCCAGGCTTGTTGCCAAAGGTTTTAATCAGAAAGAAGGCATTGATTATACTGAGACCTTTTCCCCTGTGTCCAGGAAGGATTCTCTTAGAATTATCATGGCATTAGTAGCTCACTATGACCTCGAGTTACATCAAATGGATGTGAAAACTGCCTTTCTCAATGGAGACTTAGAAGAAGAAGTCTACATGCGTCAACCTGAAGGCTTCATAATTGAAGGTCAGGAAGACATGGTCTGCAAACTTAAGAAATCAATATATGGACTGAAACAAGCTTCGAGGCAATGGTACCTAAAGTTTCATGAAATCATTACTGCCTTCGATTTCACAGAAAACATGGTTGACCCTTGCATATACCTCAAGATCAGTGGGAGTAAGTTCATATTTTTGGTTCTGTATGTTGATGACATACTATTGGCTAGTAGCGACCTTGGTTTATTACATGCTACAAAGGATTATCTCTTTAAGAATTTTGAAATGAAAGATATGGGAGAGGCTTCCTATGTGATAGGAATAGAAATATTCCGTGACAGGTCACTTGGTATTTTGGGGTTATCTCAGAAAGCATATATTGATAAAATTTTAGAGAGATTTGGCATGATGACATGTTCCTCTAGTCCTGTTCCACTGCATAAAGGAGACAAACTTGATCTTACGCAGTGTCCACAGAACGAATTGGAACGTAAAGAAATGGAAAAATATCCTTATGCTTCTCTAGTAGGGAGTCTGATGTATGCACAGGTCTGTACAAGACCTGACATTAGTCATGCTGTTGGCATGCTGGGTAGATTTCAAAGCAACCCAGGAATCGCTCATTGGAAAGCTGCAAAGAAAGTACTGAGATACCTCAAGGGAACAAGAAATTATATGCTCACATACAGAAAATCAAGTCACCTACAGGTGACTGGTTATTCTGATTCAGATTTTGCTGGATGTCCTGACACCAGACTTTGCACTCTTGGTTATGTGTATCTTTTATGTGGAGGTGCAATATCATGAAAAAGTCAGAAATCAGAGTTACTTTACACATCCACCATGATGGCTGAGTATGTGGCATGTTATGAGGCTGCAATTCAAGGAACATGGTTGCGTAACTTTATCTCTCAGTTTGGAGCTTTGAGTTTCATCTCTAAGCCATTAACTCTTTACTGTGACAATGAAGCTGCAACCTTCTTCTCCAAGCATGACAGGATATCTAAGGGAGCCAAACACATGGACCTTAAATATCTATCACTGAAGCAAGATGTGAGATTACATAAATTTGTAATAGAGTCCATGCGTACAGATTTCATGGTTGCAGACATATTCACGAAAGGACTACCTCCAAAGACCTTTCAGGGTCATACTGAAAGCATGGGTCTTGTAGATAGTTCTTGATTATTATTTTCTGCCTTATATTTCTCTACTTGTATTGGACATTTATTGAGCTCTTAATGCATATCTACATCTGCCATTTCTGTTTTTCCATTGTGTACATATTTATGTTTGGATGAATAATAAACAGAAACAGTCTTTAACCAAAGACATTATGAGACCATTACGTCAATCTCTTATTATGGTCTAGTTATGCAAGTTGTAAATGACGTAGTACATGGAAGTAAGCATATTGCAAAATAATGTGTGCACGCCATGACTCTCATTCACAACCGAATTAGCTAAGACACTTATGATAACCGACTAAAGAAGTATTTAGCATATAATGCGCGCCTTATGATTCCTAATATGAAAACATTAATAGATCTTCCTATTGACCAAGTGGGAGACTGTAAGGAAATTACTTTTTAGGTCTTTTACTTAGACCACAAGTCCTTACCTTTCCATAAATTGTGGTCATTATAGGAATTTCGTTTTCATAGGATACATGCTATCTCTTAATCATATAAGGTTTCCTAAAGAGATATATTCCATAACAAACTCTACCTTGATGGACGGTTGAGATTAAAACTAATGGAATCCTAATTGGAATATAATTTGTCCTCTCTCCACCTATAAAAAGAGTCTTTCTTCCATCATAAAGACTCACTCACAAAATTCAACACATTAAGGCTTATAGGCAAGGAGAGAGAAACTGGGGTTATTCCCTAAAGTTTTCCTGGCGGATCTCAACATCAACATCAGACAGCAGGATCAGAAAGCTCTCTGCATCAAGATGTCTGGAGGTAATCTTTAATTAAATCCTATACATGATAATCATGATGTTCTCGATCTTAGGGTTCATGTTAATAATAGACTAACATGTGAAAAATGTGTTCTCTGCCAAATTCTTGTATTACTTGGATCTCTCTTCCATCTTTGATTGGTGGAATGATTTTTTCTCTTCCATGTTTCAAATCCTAGAGGAGTTTTGTGACTTTTGTCACTATTATGTCTTCAAGGAAAAAGAAAAAAAAAAACATGTTACATTTAACTTACAAACTTCCCCATTTGAGTTTACTTTATATTGAAAATTTTCTTTTTAAATAGTTTATTGGTGTTATATCTGAATTATAGCTTATGAACAATTACAGGTTGATAATGTTTACATTCTAGCCAATAGCCTGCTTTCAGATGTTTCATGTTTCTTATCTTTTGATTACAATGGTTGGATCATGTATGCTTCTCCATCTTTAACCTTTTTAATTGGTAACACCACTTCTTAGGTATGGCTCTCCCAGCATGACTGATATTGAAGATTTCTCCTCTGCTTATTATGCACGCTTGGATGAAGCTGAGGTTGCTGGAGCTATACCAGACAATTATTCCTTACTATTTTGGCACTTTACTAGCATAATAAAAGTCAAGTAAACCCTCAGATAAGATGTCAGTTCAAAAGCACTTTAATTCAAACTCCCTTCATCTATTTTTAAAAGTAAAAAAGCAACCACCTTTATCTACTAAAATACAAAAAAAAAATTTTTCATACAAGAAGTCAAAAATATTTCATAACAAACAACTAAAAACAATATACTATCATAACCCACTTATATTTTATTCTTTCTTTAAAATCAACTTTACTTCAATTGACTCTATTAGTAGAGTTGCCAAACTGACCCGCCTTTCTCCTTATTTTTCAAAAGAAGGTAAGCCTTCTAAGTTTTATGTACAAGATGATATTCCGTTTTTAGGGAATACTTAACATCGAATTTAATAATCTTGTTTGTATCAGACACATGGAGAGAACTTGACATTTCTACTAGGAGAAACATCATTTGAATTTGTAATGCTAAGTATTTATTAATGTATTTCATTTTTATGGCACGTTTATATAATTGGTTTTGAATTACTTGGATTTTACGCATTTCTTCCAATGTCCTTCTATGAAAAGGTGCTGAAAGTGAAAATTAATTGCCTGTTTTCTTGGATGGAATTGAATTCCTTGGAACTTTAAGAAGTGTATTCCCATCATAGTGGCTAAAAATTGAAGAAATAAAGATGACGATTCACAAATGGCCATCGAGTGGTCTTCCGTGGGTGGAAAATGAATACTCAGCCAGCATCCTAGTAAATCAGACCCTAGGAAAGTGTAATAGTCCCATCTATACCAGACAATTATTTCTCGGAAGAAGGTAAGCCTTCTAAGTTTTATGTAAAAATTATATTCCATTTTTAGGGAATACTTAACATCATTTGATAATCTTGTGTGTCGGACACATGGAGAGAACTTGACATTTCTACTAGGAGAAACATCATTTGAATTTGTAATGCTTAATATTTATTAATGTATTTCATTTTTAGGGCACGTTTATTTAATTGGTTTTGAATTACTAGGATTTTACGCATTTCCTCCAATGTCCTTCTATAAAAAGGTGCTGAAAGTGAAAAAATTTATTGCCTGTTTTCTTGGATGGAATTGAATTTCTTGGAACTTTAAGAAATGTATTCCCATCAAAATGGCTAAAATTGAAGAAATAAAGATGAAGATTCACAAATGGCCATCGAGTGGTCTTTCTGTGGATCAAATCATAGGAAAATCTAATGGTCCAATCTATATCTCTACCTTATATCCTTCACTGCTCACATTTTCAATATTCCTTCATTGCTAGTTTGCAACCCATTTTATCATGAATTTCTAGGAATTCAATTCCATGCAAACAAACGGGCCCTAAAGGTGAAGGTCCAGAAGGAGGTATCAAAATATTTTCCCTTTGATATTTAATAATTTCACGCCCATCACTCTAGTAATTAAACTTAATCCTAGGAAATTGATGGAGTCCCATTTAGACCTCAACTGTAGACCCTTCAGTCCTTACCTCTTTAATACACCTTCCAAAAAACCCATTTATTATGAATTTTTAGTAATTTAATATGAAGTAGGCAAATGGGCTCTAAATAATTGCCAAGTTAAGAATTATGTAACTTGTATGCTGTAAAGGCTAGACTTTGTAATTTAATATGAATTAGGCATATAGGCTCTAAATTGCAAAGTTGGCAATATGTAACTTAGATGCTGAAAGAAAAATAATTAAACGATAATCTAGAGCAAAGGCTGGACTTTGTGTTTGTGTTTGCTCTTATTTCCTCGTCCATCAAAAGATAAAATTGTATTCCCCAACTTCATATGCAGAAGTGTCTTGGGCACAGGTTTTGTTGACTTCTTATGTCAGATGCAGTTCCATATTACCGTATGACGCAAGGTTGGAAAACTCGTGATTCGGATTTGACTCGTTCAATGCGAAAAAATTGACTCGGATAGAGTCAACGTGAATACTTGAAAGAGTCATATTTAAAAAATAATAATTTTAAAAATAAATCCATTACTTATAAAATATAAAAATACATTTAGTTACATGCATTCAAGATAATCAATTCAAATTAATAAATTTATATATGCAAGAAAATTACTATAATATGGAAAGTAAAAGAAAAATATTGCATATTATATAATTTGTTAGTTCAAATATTATATGTAAAAGAGCAAATATAGGTTTCAAATTATATTTAGGTCATCATTTTTAAAATACTAGCTCCAGACCTCATGCATAATTATTTAGAAATCAACTTTAATTGTTTTAAATTATACCAGCCTATTAAATTGTTCGGAATGTAAACAACTTACTAAAATAGGATGACTCGGCCGAGTCTCTCCTATTTTTGACTTGGTCTTCGTAAAAAGAGTGACAACTCAGGAGAGTGATCAAGAGAAATCTCGAAGAATTTTCCAACCATGATTTATATATCAATTCTTAGATAACAACATTCCTTCGAAGCTCGTGCTAGAACCCAATATAATTTGGACAAGGCTTTGATGATGATGAAGATGGATAATCATCACACCCAGAGATATTGATCATGGTCATCCAATTGGGCCATTCACATGTGGGCCACAGTTTGGGACTCACATAATGATAATCTGCACCGTCCATTGATGGAAATCTTTCTACATCGTTAGTCCTTTTTCCTTCTTTTTTAAAATTGGAGGAACTTAATTTGAAATTTGAAATAAGGTTCTGATTTGGTGGGCCACGGTCGAAATGATTTAAAACGCGCCAGCTGCCACTTCCCGCGTAAACAGCCACTTGGCAATTTTAAAAACCGCGTACAACGGCAGCGAGCTTCCGCGTCCCAAGACTATTAATACTTATAAAGCTTCTTCTGCACGCTTGATGCTTCTCACTTCTCAGTCATCACTTGTTACCCTTTCTTTCTCTCTAGCGATCGCTTCTCCTACCCGATCAAGAAAAAAACCCTATATTTTCTTCTCTTGATCTTATTCTCATCTATCCGTGGCGATGCACAGATCCTAAGATCGAAATCAGCAGATGCATCTACCGCTCGTCAGGTATTTTGATCAATCTCTCCCTCTGTCTCTCTCTTGAATTCTGTTCTCTGATTTGTTTTTTTTTATGCATTTTGAAGATTGTTGTTTGCATTGATTGGGTTTTAGGGTTAGTTTTTGTTTGTGTGTGATTTCCTTTATCTGATTGGGGTTTTGATAGGTTTAGATGTCGATGTAATGTAACGAGCTCTGCATTTATCGATTTGTCTGGTTTTGATGAAATGGATGCTTCTCTGATGTTACATAAGTTGGCTTCTTCTCAAATTAACCTATTCTTGTGCAGATTTTCCTTACCACTATAGAGAGATTGGGGAATCTCTCTATAGTTTGTTTAGCTGTGAATACCTCGTTTCCGTGAATTCCCCAATTCCTATTTTCTATTTCTTTTTGAAATGGCTCTTTCTTTGTCTTTTTCATTTTTTTCCTTCTTGATAGCCATAAGTGCTGATTTTTAGTATTCTTGTGCAGATTTTCCTTACCACCAGTGGTAAGGAAAATCTCTCTATAGTTTCTGTGAATTCCCCAATTCCTAGATTGGTTGTAAATCAATACCCTATTTTCTTTTTCTTTTTGAAACGGTTCTTTCTTTGTTTTCTTCGTAAGTGCTGATTTTTAGTATGTCTTTTTTTTTTTTTTTGGATTTTTCTTGATTATGCCAATGCGTTTGGTTCAATGAGATCATGTACTAATGCTGGGTTCTTCTTCGCTTCAGTCTTTACATTGGTGGCATCATGATCAGGTCAGAGAATTGCTTTCCTCATTCAATTTTAGCTGTTTCTCCTTCTTTATGTATTTATTTGTTTTTTTCTGTTTTGGTACCATTTCAATCTCTTCTGACTGTTCATTTGATGGGTAGTTTGCATTGGAAATTCCAAGGAGCTCAATTTTCTCTGGTGGGCGCCCCCCATGCATGAAACCTCATCTCTGCTCTTAATGCAGAAGGGGCCCCTCTGCATTGAAGGCGGCCTTGAGGTTTCATGCATGGCTCCGGTTGCGACACCCATGTGAGAAAGCCTGATGTTTAATTGAATGTTTTTTTAATTGCTTTCTTATATGTAGATGAGAATCCTGTATAATTCTTTTCAAGTGATGGTTGATAGTTGATATTGATGTTTAACTGTGCTTAGTTTATATTTAGATGAGAATTTTGTATGATTCTTTGCAAGTGATGGTTGATATCGATGGAAGGCGGGATATATCGGTTCTCTCCTTGATTTCTACTTATTCATTATTCAACATTTATTATATTGTACTATATTATTTGTTTTATATTTTTTAGTTTACTTGACATCGTTGGTTCCTTGAACGAGCTAGTTGCATAATTTTTGGTTTGATTGGTTTTTCTCCCTTAGGGCCTGTTTGCTTCATGTAGCTACATATTCTACTATTGTATTCCTGTAAGTGGTTAAGAGTGAAGAACCAAAAGGTGAATATTGAAAAATGACCATCAAATAACCTCCCCTTTAATGGGAACTGAATTAAGGGAAGGTAGGAAATGAATACCTAGTAACCACCATTGTAATTCAACATGTATGAACTACATCTCGCTTCTCCATTCCTATGTATTTTATGCAAACAAACAGCCCGTGATCTAAATCCTTTTCCTATTTTGAACTTATCCAATGACATTATAGAGACACTCTTTTAACACGATCGAGTGTCTTCACTAAATGAAAGGATTTCTTATATTAACTTATAACTAGTAAAAGTAGTAGGATTGTCAACATTAGATATTTAGGATCGCGATCATAGTTATGATATTGGTTTATTTGGGCTGAAATCGCTGAAATTATTAATCCAAACGAATGACCCCAACAAAATTTCGGTCCATATTTTGGACCGGTTTGACAAAATTGCATATTTCAGTTGAACAAGTCTGAATTTGCTATTTTTGGTCAAAATTTTGAAAAGAAAAAAAAATCATAATTCCTTTATTCCTTACATTCGTTTGACCGAAAGTAGTTGTAGTGATAGTAGTAGAAGAAGAAGTTCGTAGCAGGCACCACTGTCGTATGATAATACAATTACACTAAAATTAGAATGATTGCATAGAAAAAAAAGGCAAGGCAGACAAACAGGAAGAAGAAATGTGTACAATTACACTAAGAATGCGAATGTGATTGGATGTTTAACGGTACTTTTTTATGTCAGTTTTCGCAACACTTTCTATCATGTACCAAAACAAATCTTCACTAGTTATCTCCTTACCTCTGTAATTATCTCCCCATTACCAATTTCCTTTTCTACAATCAGCCCTTTTGCTATTTCCAAAGCTTTGAAGTGATACAAGTCATACACTAGAACCAATTCCTTAATATTTAAGGATGGGAGAGAAGCTTTGAAAGGCGCATTCTTTTCTGATGCCCTATATATACTTTGTTCCATATTTCTTTGTTGAATCTATTAAGTTGTTGTATTCCCAAGTCATTTACAATAACTTATTATCACTTACATCCAAAATAAAAAATAATGGTCACTTCCCAAAAATCTACAATTTCTACATTGGTCAAGAAACAACCTCCACAATTATTTGTTAACAAAATGTGAATCTTTTAACCAAGTAAGGATGGATGTCACATATTTTCTATCCACAACAACCTTTGTGAAACAATACTCTTAACGAGCAATGTTTACATGCCATCGATTACCAACGGCAATCAATGCTGACGTCTTTCAACAACAACAAATTCAAATTCACGAAATGACAATCCTTGATGGCTATGAATTCCTGAATCAACCACAACAACTCGTGATCACTTACATCCAAAATAAGAAAACACGACAATGGTCGCTACTCTTAAATGTACAATCTTAACAATAATTTGTAATTACCTTCGAGATTAGCAAATGCAACAGCCATTGATCACTTCCTACGAAATCATAAACTTCTTCCACAAGCTTCAATCAATTATTCACTTGTGCCCAACTAATTATTAATTAAAAGAGTACGTCTTTTTACCAAATCAAAAGCATAAAACAAACAAAGGATGACTTCTTTTTAGCAACTCACCAATCCAATGACATCCAAATGACATACATTTTTTTAAATCCATAACAACATTAGTTATGATCAATACTCTAACCCAACAACCTTCTTATATAGACAATTAATGCTCAGGACAATTAACAAAAACGACAATGATTTATTGCAATATATCTTACACTTCTCCAGCCCTTATGACCATGAATTCCCAGGGACAATTGAAATAACTCATGACTACTTACATAAAAAATGATAAACAACAACAGTGATCACCTATTCCTAAATCTACAATCTCAACCAATAACCATTGATCAAATACTTCCATAATTAAGCAAATACAACAACCATTGATCATTTCTGACAAATAAAAAATAACCTTTACTGACTATGAACAAATTATTCATATACCTGTCACAACAATATCTGTGAAAAAAATATACATCTTTGCCACTCTAGGGGCATTAATCTAACTAAGGCTGGCCAATACGTTTTTCAATCCATAACAGCCGTAGTTTCAATCTATAATGACTTAACTTGATTCGTACTGGCTTTGTGATATTCTAGTACTATAAAGTACTGGCCTAGTAGAATCAAAGTTCATATTTGGTTGATAGATGACCTTGATAGACGAAAAAATAAAATTAAGCCTTAGTTTCAACCAATACTCAAACAATCCAATTCCAAACATCAACAATAACAACATACTCGTGACTTTGGACATCAACGATATATTAAAACATTCGCCAATTATAAACATCTCATGTTAACTATGAATTCTGGAGTCAACCACAATAACTCACGATCATTTATGTTATCAATACGAAACAGTACATCCTTACGAATCCAAGGAAATTCTAACCTACGAAGGATGGCGTTCATAGTTTTCAACCTGTAGCAATCTTACTCTTAACCAATACCCCAACAACTGAATTTTGCGCTTAACAATACGTGTAACAGTTGCTGCTCATGACTTTCAACAATGGCAACTTTCTCCCACACTTGTTATTCTTATAATTCCTTAAATAACAACCCTCGATAACCATGAAATCTAAAGTAGATGACAATAACTTATGATTACATACTTTGAACATACGAAAAAACAACAATAGTCTAACCCATGACGGCAGACATATTTTTCAATTCTAAACAACCTTAGCTATGATCAATATTATGAAGTCTGACCAACAAGCTTCTAATATCAACAATTAGCCCTCATGACTATCAACAATAACAACATTGATTTATTGCAATTTTTCTTTGACTTCTCCAATTAACAACCCTCGATGACCATGAATTCCTTGAGATAGCCGAAATAACTTGTGACAACTTACACCCATAATTTGAAACAGCAGTGGTAACTTATTCCAATAATCTACAATCTCAACCAACAACCATTGGTTAAATCCTTTCATGATTAAGTAAATACAACCATCATTGATCTCCTATCGCAAATCATAAACAACATTTCCTGAATATAATCAATTATTTAAGACTTTTCACCACAATTATCGGCGACAAAACTATTTTTCTTTCCTTTTTTGTCTTTCTTTCTTTTCTTTTTTTTATTTGTCTTTGTCTTTCTTTTTTTCTTCTCTGTGTTTCTTTTTTCTTTTGTCTTTCTTTTTCATCTGTCTTTCTTTCTTTTCTTTTCTTTCATTTTTATATTTGTCTTTCTTTTTTTTTCCCTGTCTTTTTTTTTTTCTTTAATCAATTATTCAAATTTGTCACCACAAATATCGGCGACACTACTTTTTTCTTATAATATCAGTGACAAAACAATACATCTTTGCCAATCAAGGGGCATCAAACCAACTAAGGATGACACACATATTTTTTTTTTGCTCGGTTGGCCCAGTGGCCAGGTCATAGGAAGTAATGGGCTCACACCATGGTTCGAAACCTGGTGGGAGCTATGGGAGCAGGCGCCTTATCCACAAGGCCAGCCCTCAATTCCCGACACACATTTTTCAATTCATAACAACCTTATTTCAATCCATGAGGCCTTAATTTGACTTGTATTGGCTTTGTCATATTCCAGTGTTATAAAGAGAAACAACCTTTGTAGACTATGATCAATTATTCATAGTTGTCAGCATAATTATCAGCGACAAAACTATACATCTTCGCCAATCAAGGGACATCAAACCAACTAAGGATGACATGCGTATTTTTCGATCTATAGCAGCCTTGGTTCAATCAATGACGACTTAACCCGACTCATATTTGCTTTGTGATATTCCAATTCTATGAAGATAAACAACCTTTGCATGCTACAACCATTTCCGACTATGATCAATTATTCAAACTTGTTACCACAATTATCAGCGACAAAACTATACATCTTTTCCAATCAAGGGGCAACAAATCCACTAAGGAAGACATACATATTTTTCAATTCGTAACCTTAGTTCAATCCATGACGACTTAGATTGACTCTTATTGGCTTTGTGATATTCCAATGCTTTAAAGAGAAACAACCTTTTCAGGCTTTGATCAAATTATTTAGACTTGTCATCGCAATTATCAGTGAAAAGTCTATATATCTTTGCCAATCATGGGCATCATACCAACAAAGGATGACATACGTATTTTTCAATCCATAACATCCTATTTCAAGCAATGGCGACTTACCCAGACTTGTCTTGGCTTTATGATATTCCAATGCTATAGTTCTGGGTGTGCGAAACTCCAGTTTGTTTTTAGATGATAGATTACAACAAACTTCACGTGTCAACAATACCAAACAACATTTTATGCTAGTGACTTCGAACATTCGCCTTTTATAAACATCCCACGATCACTATGAATTCCGGAATCAACCACAATAACTCGCGATCATTTACATTATCAATACAAAACAATATATCCTTACAAATCCAAAGGAATTTTAACCTACAAAGGATGGTGTTCATTGTTTTCAATCCGCAACAAACTAACTCTTGATCCATACCTCAACAAGCGAATTTTGTGCTCAACATTACGTCCGCCAATTAGTGCTCATGACTTTCAACAACTTTCTCCCACCCTTCTTTTCTTGATTCTTATAATTCCTTGAATAACTACTCTCGATAACCATGAATTCCCAAGTTAATATTCTGAAGTTTGACCAACAACCTTCTAATATCCACATTTAACGCACATGACTATCAATAACAACAGCAACAATATATTGCAATTTTTTTAGACTTATCTAATAAACAACATGAATTCCTAGAGACAACAGAAATAACTCGTGACCACTTACATCCAAAATGCGAAACAACAACAATGATCACTTTCTCCTTGCAACCATTGGTCAAATCCTTTAATGACCAAGCAAATACAATCACCATTGATCGCTTCTCGCAGATCATAAACAGCCTTCACAAACTACGAACAATTATTCAGAATTTTTACCACAATTATCATCAACAAAACTATACATCTTTTCCAACCAAGAGGCATCAAAACTACTAAGGATGGCATACATATTTTTCAATCCATAACAATCTTAGTTCTATCGGTGGTGACTTGACTTGTATTGGCTTTGCGACATTCCATTGCTATAATGATAAACAACCTTTTCAGACTATAATCAATTTTTGACAATCAATTATTCAAACTTATCACCACAATTTCCAGCGACAAATTTTTTTTTTTTTTGAATAACATGAACTACAAAATTATACATCTTGCCAATCAAGTGGCATCAACCCAACTGAGGATGACATACATATTTTTTAATCCATAACAACCTTAGTTCAATCCATGGTGACTTAACCTGATTTGTATTGGCTTTATGATATTCCAATGCTAAAGAGAAAGAACCTTATCAAACTTTGATCATTTTTTCATCCTTGTCACCACAATTATTTGTAACAACTGTACATCTTTGCCAATCAAGGGGCATTAAGCCAACAAAGGATAACATATGTATTTTTCAATTTATAACAACCTTAGTTCAATCCATGACGACCTAACCTAACTCCTATTTGCTTTGTGATATTCCAGTGCTGTAAAGATAAACAACTTTTTCAGACTATGATCAGTTATTCAGATTTCAGACTTGTCACCACAATTATTAGCGACAAAGCTATACATCTTTGCCAATCAAGAGGCATGAAACCAACTAAGGTTGACGTACGTATTTTTCAATTCGTAACAACCTTAGTTCTATCCATCGTGACTTAACCTTACTCGTATTGGATTTGTGATATTCCAATCTATAAAGATAAAGAATCTTTGTAGACTATGATCAATTATTCAGACTTGTCATCACAATTATTGGCTCTGCAGACCATGACAACTTAATCCAACTTGTATTGGCTTCATGATATTCCAGCTCTTTAAAGTTCTTGCTGTGAGTAACTCTTGTTTTTGTCTGGATGATAGATGACCTCCAAAGATTAAAAATACAGAAGCAAACTTCGCGTGTTAGCACAGATCAACCAACATTTTGTGCTCGTAACTTTAGATAACAACAATGTATTAAAAAACTCGCCATTTATAAACATCCCATGATGGCTATGAATTTTGGAGTCAACCACCCTAACTCAAGATCATTTACATTATCAATACTAAGCAGTACATCTTTACGAATCCAAGGGAATTCTAGCATAAGAGGATTTTTGAGATATGCCCTTTTAGACCATGTCTAAATTCACGATTCAATCATGATTTCTTATAATGGGAGAGATGGCATTTTTTCGGCCAAAAATGAGAATCACTCATTTGTTTTTCCTTCAATTAGCACCCATTCCTATCGAAATGATGTTCCGTCAATTATCACCCTCTCCTCTCTAAATGAACCTCCATATCATTAAAGGAGATGAAAAAATCATACGGAGCAATTAATTTGAATGACAGTAAATGACATGTAAGAGGTCTTCTTCCAGGTGTAAGAGAGAGTTAGGACTCATTTCATGATAGGTTTTGCTTGGTTTTGATGGTGGGTTAATATGCCAATCATGCCGAGGAGGAAAACACCAGATTTAAGAGAGAGTGCGATTAGAAATTCTACGTCTCATAAATAATAAATCTCAATGCAACATGTAGAATAAGCCTTTAGAAAAGAACTCTCTAGGTTTCTTCGTTGCTATTTTAACTAAATCCATTACAAGCAACGGATGGATACTGGAGGAGGGCAATGATTTAAAGTCTCTTATCTTGGGAATTTGATTGGGAAAGATTCAAAATTGTTGCATTTTTACATTGAAAAGCATGGCGAGAGAGGTTGAGTTCTACCACTAATAGATGCCTAATGTAATCTTAAATCCATTTTGTGAAAGGGCGCTAAAAAGATTGGTGATTTGTGGATGCATTCCTCTCTCCCAATAACCTTTTTGAAACGAACTCTATAGGCTTCTTCGTTGGTATTTTTAACCATACGAGGACAACGATTACCGAGTTCTTATCGTTGGAAATGGCGTTGGGACTATTGAAAAATTGCATTGTTTGCAGAAAAGTTTGGGGAAAGAGGCCGAGTTACTGGCAATAAATGCCGTATGAAATCCTAAATCTAATTTGTTAAACGACATTGAAAAGATTTCTGATCTGTAGAGTCATTCCTCCATACGCAAAACATGCATTTCTACTTCACATTGACTACTTTTTCCAAAGTGATTGGTTTTGATAATTTGTTACAAGTAATGTCTGGCCGCAAAGGGGATTTCTGAGATATCCCCTTTTAGACCATGACTAAATTTCCCATTCAGTCAGTGATTTCTTATGATGGGAGAGATGGCATTCTTTTCAGCCAACCATGAGAGTCACCAATCCGTTGTTCCTTCAATTAGCATCCTCTCCTCGCTAATTTAATCATAAATCCATTTTGTTGATGGGCAAGGAAAAGATTGGCAATCTTGGACTCATTCCTCTCTCCGCAAACCATGCTCCAGTCATCACATTGAATATTTCTTTGCTAGAAGCCTCTATTTGTGTGCCTTTTATGGGAATGCATTCGTGGCCAAGATAGATTCTTCGTTGCTTTTTTAACCAAATGCACTGCACACAATGGATGGAAACCGGAGAAGCGCAATCATTTGGGTGAGGTCTCTTTTCATATGAATTGCTTTAGGAAAGATTCGAAATCGTTCCATTTTATTCTGAAATGCATGGGGAGAGAGGTTGAGTTCTACCACTAATAGCTGCCTAATGTAATCCTAAATCCACTTAGTTAAAGGGCACATAAAAGCTTGATGACCCGATGACTCATTCCTTTCTCTGACAACCATGCACTACTGAACGCAATGAATATTTCTTCGCTAGAATCCTCAGTTTGTGTGCGTTTTATGGAAATGGATGAGAGGCCATAATAGATTCTTCGTTGCTTTTTTAACTAAACGCACTGCAAGCAACGGATGGATGCCGGACGAGGGCAATTATTTGAGGTCTGTTATCATAGGAGTTTGTTTGGGAAAGACTCAAAATTGTT
Source organism: Litsea cubeba (assembly GCA_012931725.1). Lineage (NCBI taxonomy): Eukaryota > Viridiplantae > Streptophyta > Magnoliopsida > Laurales > Lauraceae > Litsea > Litsea cubeba. The sequence continues at coordinate 135,177,361 of CM022947.1, forward strand.
ACATTTGACACTGGAAAGCGTGGGGAGAGAGGTTGAGTTCTACCACTTATAGATGCCTAATGTAATCCTAAATCCACTTTGTTAAAGGGCACTGAAAAGCTTGTTGACCCGAGGACTCATTCCTCTCTCCGGAAACCATGCGCTACTCATCACAATGAATATTTCTTCGCTAGAAGCCTCTGTTTGTGTGCGTTTTATGAAAACGCATCCGAGGCCAAGATAGATTCTTCGTTAAAGATTTCTTTCAGCGAAGCGTCTGTTTCTGTGCGTGTTAAGAAATTGCATGCGTGGCCATGATAGATTCTTGGTTGCTTTTTTAACTAAACTAGCTGCACGCAACGGATGGATACCGAAAGAGGGCAATTATTTGAAGTCTCTTATCTTAGGAATTTGTTTGGGAATGACTCAAAATCATTGCATTTTACACTGAAAAGCGTGGGGAGGGAGTTTGAGTTCTACCAGTTATAACTGCCTAATGTAATCCTAAATCCACTTTGTTCAAGGCACTGAAAAGCTTGGTGACACGAAGACTCATTCCTCTCTCGGAAAACCATGCACTACTGAATACAATGAATATTTCTTCGCTATAGGCCTCTGTTTGTGTGCGTTTTATGGAAATGCATGCGAGGCCATGATATATTCTTCGTTGTTTTTTTTAACTAAACGCACGTAAAGCAACGGATGGAAACCGGAGGAGGGATATCATGAGAATTTGTTTGGGAAAGAGTCAAAATCATTCCATTTTAGTCTAAATTGCATGGGGAGGGAGGTTGAGTTCTACGACAAATAGATGCCATATGTAATCCTAAATCCACTTTGTTAAATGGCGCTAAAAAGCTTGATGACCCGAGGACTCATTCCTCTTACTCCACAAACCATGCTCTAGTCATCACATTGAATATTTCTTTGCTACAAGACTCTGTTTGTGTGCGCCTTTCAGAAATGCATCCAAGGCCATATACATTCTTCTTTGCTTTTTTAACTAAATGTGCTGCAAGCAACGGATGGAAACCGGAGGAGGGAAATGATTTGAGGTCTCTTATCATGGGAATTTGTTTGGGAAAGACTGAAAATCGTTCCATTTTCGTCTGAAATGCATGGGGAGAGAGGTTGAGTACTACCACTAATAGCTGCCTAATGTAATCCTAAATCCACTTAGTTAAAGGGCACTAAAAAGCTTGATGACCCGAGGACTCATTCCTCTCTTCGGAAACAATCCATGACTCAACACATTGAATATTTCTTCGCTATAAGACCCTGTTTCTGGGCGTTTATCGAAATTGCAACCGAGGCCATGATAGATGCTTCGTAGCTTTTTTAACTAAATGTACTGCAAGCAATGGATGGAAACCAGAGGTGGGAAATGTTTTGAGGTGTCTTATCATGGGAATTTGTTTGGCAAAGACTCAAGATCGTCGCATTTGACACTGAAAAGCGAGGGGAGAGAGGTTGACTTCTACCAGTAATAGCTGCCTAATGTAATCGTAAATCCACTTTGTTCAAGGCGCTAAAAAGCTTGTCGACACGAAGACTCATTCCTCTCTCGGAAAACCATGCACTACTGAATACAATGAATATTTCTTTGCTGCAAGACTCAGTCTGTGGGCGTTTTTCGGAAATGCATCCTAGGCCATGAAAGATTATTCGTTGCTTTTTTAACTAAATGCGCTGCAAGCAACGGATGTAAACCGGAGGAGGGAAAGGATTTGAGGTCTTTTATCATGGGAATTTGCTTGGGAAAGACTCAAAATCGTTCCATTTTAGTCTGAAATGCATGGGGGGAGAGAGTGAGTTCTACAACTAATAGCTGCCTAATATAATCCTAAATCAACCAAGTTAAAGGGCACTGATAAGCTTGATGACCCGAGGACTCATTCCTCTCTCCGACAACCATGCGCTCTTGATTGAATGATTATTTCTTCGCTAGAAGCCTCTATTTGTGTGAGTTTTATGGAAATGCATGAGAGGCCATGATAGATTCTTGGTTGCTTTTTTAACTAAACTCGCTGCACGAAACGGATGGATACCGAAAGAGGGCAATGATTTGAAGTCTCTTATCTTAGGAAGTTGTTTGGGAATGACTCAAAATTGTTGCATTCTACACTGAAAAGCGTGGGGAGAGAGTTTGAGTTCTACCAATAATAGCTGCCTAATGTAATCCTAAATCCACTTTGTTCAAGGCATTGAAAAGCTTGGTGACACGAAGACTCATTCCTTTCTCGGAAAACCATGCACTACTGAATCCAATGAATATTTCTACGCTAGAAGCCTCTTTTTGTGTGCGTTTTATGGAAATGCATGAGTGGCCATGATAGATTATTCGTTGCTTTTTTTTAAATAAACGCACTGCTAGCAACGGATGGAAATCGGAAGAGGGCAATGATTTGAGGTCTTTTATCGTGTGAATTTGCTTGGGAAAGACTCAAAATCGTTCCATTTTAGTCTAAAATGCATGGGGGAGAGAGTGAGTTCTACAACTAATAGCTGCCTAATATAATCCTAAATCCACCAAGTTAAAGGGCACTGATAAGCTTGATGACCCTAGGGCTCATTCCTCTCTCCGACAACCATGCGCTCTTGATTGGATGATTATTTCTTCGCTAGAAGCCTCAATTTGTGTGAGTTTTATTGAAATGCATGAGATGCCATGATAGATTCTTGGTTGCTTTTTTTACTAAACTCGCTGCACGCAACGGATGGATACCGGAAGAGGGCAATGATTTGAAGTCTCTTATCTTAGGAATTTGTTTGGCAAAGACTCAAGATCGTCGCATTTTACACTGAAAAGCGAGGGCAGGGAGGTTGACTTCTACCAGCAATAGCTGCCTAATGTAATCCTAAATCCACTTTGTTAAAGGCGCTGAAAAGCTTGTTGACAAGAAGACTCATTCCTCTCTCGGAAAACCATGCACTACTGAATACCATGAATATTGCTACGCTAGAAGCCTCTTTTTGTGTGCGTTTTATGGAAATACATGAGAGGCCATGATAGATTATTCGTTGCTTTTTTTTAAATAAACGCACTGCAAGCAAGGGATGGAAAACGGAGGAGGGCAATGCTTTGAGGTCTGTTATCGTGTGAATTTTACATTGAAAAGCGTGCGGAGAGAGGTTGAGTCCTAGCACTTGTGAATGCCTAATTTAATCCTAAATCCATTTTATTGGAGGGCAAAGAAAAGATTGGCGATATGTGGACTCATTCCTCTCTCCGCACACCATGCTCTAGTCATCACATTGAATATTTCTTCGCTGGAAGACTATGTCTGTAGGCGTTTTTCAGAATTGCATCCAAGGCTATGAGAGATTATTCGTTGCTTTTTTTAAATAAACGCACTGCAAGCAATGGAATGAAACCGGAAGATGGCAATGATTTGTGGTCTTTTATCGTGTGAAGTTGCTTGGGAAAGACTCAAAATCGTTCAATTTTAGTCTGAAATGCAGGGGGGAGAGATTGAGTTCTACAACTAATAGCTGCCTAATATAATCCTAAATCCACCAAGTTATAGGGCACTGATAAGCTTGATGACCCGAGGACTCATTCCTCTCTCCGACAACCATGCGCTCTTGATTGAATGATTATTTCTTAGCTAGAAGCCTCTATTTGTGTGAGTTTTCTGGAAATGCATGAGAGGCCATGATAGATTCTTGGTTGCTTTTTTAACAAAACTCGCTGCACGCAACGGATGGATACCGGAAGAGGGCAATGATTTGAAGTCTCTTATCTTAGGAATTTGTTTGGGAATGACTCAAAATCGTTGCATTTTATACTGAAAAGCTTCGGGAGAGAGTTTGAGTTCTTCCTCTAATAGCTGCCTAATGTAATCCTAAATCCACTTTGTTCAAGGCACTGAAAAGCTTCGTGACACGAAGACTCATTCCTGTCTCGGATAACCATGCAGTACTGAATCCAATAAATATTTCTAGGCTAGAGGCCTCTTTTTGTGTGCGTTTTATGGAAATGCATGCGAGGCCATGATTGATTATTCGTTGCTTTTTTTTAAATAAACCCAGTGCAAGCAACGGATGGAAAACGGAAGAGGGCAATGATTTGAGGTCTGTTATCGTGTGAATTTGTTTGGGAAAGACTCAAAATCGTTGCATTTTACACTGAAAAGCGTGCGGAGAGAGGTTGAGTCCTAGCACTTGTGAATGCCTAACTTAATCCTAAATCCATTTTGTTAAAGGGCAAAAAAAGGATTGGGGATATGTGGACTCATTCCTCTCTCCGCACACCATGCTCTAGTCATCACATTGAATATTTCTTCGCTGGAAGACTATGTCTGTAGGCGTTTTTCAGAATTGCATCCAAGGCTATGAGAGATTATTCGTTGCTTTTTTTAAATAAACGCACTGCAAGCAATGGAATGAAACCGGAAGATGGCAATGATTTGTGGTCTTTTATCGTGTGAAGTTGCTTGGGAAAGACTCAAAATCGTTCCATTTTAGTTTGAAATGCATGGGGGGAGAGATTGAGTTCTACAACTAATAGCTGCCTAATATAATCCTAAATCCACCAAGTTAAAGGGCACTGATAAGCTTGATGACCCGAGGACTCATTCCTCTCTCCGACAACCATGCGCTCTTGATTGGATGATTATTTCTTCGCTAGAAGCCTCTATTTGTGTGAGTTTTATGGAAATGCATGAGAGGCCATGATAGATTCTTGGTTGCTTTTTTAACTAAACTCGCTGCACGCAACGGATGGATACCGGAAGAGGGCAATGATGTGAAGTCTCTTATCTTAGGAATTTGTTTGGAAAAGACTCAAGATCGTCGCATTTTACACTGAAAAGCGAGGGGAGAGAGGTTGACTTCTACCAGTAATATCTGCCTAATGTAATCCTAAATCCACTTTGTTAAAGGCGCTGAAAAGCTTGTTGACAAGAAGACTCATTCCTCTCTCGGAAAACCATGCACTACTGAATACCATGAATATTGCTACGCTAGAAGCCTCTTTTTGTGTGCGTTTTATGGAAATACATGAGAGGCCATGATAGATTATTCGTTGCTTTTTTTTAAATAAACGCACTGCAAGCAACGGATGGAAAACGGAAGAGGGCAATGATTTGAGGTCTCTTATCGTGTGAATTTGTTTGGGAAAGACTCAAAATCGTTGCATTTTACACTGAAAAGCGTGCGGAGAGAGGTTGAGTCCTAGCACTTGTGAATGCCTAATTTAATCCTAAATCCATTTTATTGGAGGGCAAAGAAAAGATTGGCGATATGTGGACTCATTCCTCTCTCCGCACACCATGCTCTAGTCATCACATTGAATATTTCTTCGCTGCAAGACTATGTCTGTGGGCGTTTTTCGGAATTGCATCCGAGGCCATGAAAGATTCTTCCTTGCTTTTTTAACTAAATGCGCTGCAAGCAACGGATGTAAACAGATGGAGGGAAAGGATTTGAGGTCTTTTATCGTGGGAATTTGCTTGGGAAAGACTCAAAATCGTTCAATTTTAGTCTGAAATGCATGGGGGGAGAGATTGAGTTCTACAACTAATAGCTGCCTAATATAATCCTAAATCCACCTAGTTAAAGGGCACTGATAAGCTTGATGACCCGAGGACTCATTCCTCTCTCCGACAACCATGCGCTCTTGATTGAATGATTATTTCTTCGCTAGAAGCCTCTATTTGTGTGATTTTTATGGAAATGCATGAGAGGCCATGATCGATTCTTGGTTGCTTTTTTAACTAAACTCGCTGCACGCAACGGATGGATACCGGAAGAGGGCAATGATTTGAAGTCTCTTATCTTAGGAATTTGTTTGGCAAAGACTCAAGATCGTCGCATTTTACACTGAAAAGCGAGGGGAGAGAGGTTGACTTCTACCAGTAATAGCTGCCTAATGTAATCCTAAATCCACTTTGTTCAAGGCGCTGAAAAGCTTGTTGACAAGAAGACTCATTCCTCTCTCGGAAAACCATGCACTACTGAATACCATGAATATTTCTACGCAAGAAGCCTCTTTTTGTGTGCGTTTTTTGGAAATGCATGCGAGGCCATGATAGATTATTCGTTGCTTTTTTTTTAAAATAAACGCACTGCAAGCAACGGATGGAAAACGGAAGAGGGCAATGATTTGAGGTCTGTTATCGTGTGAATTTGTTTGGGAAAGACTCAAAATCGTTGCATTTTACACTGAAAAGCGTGCGGAGAGAGGTTGAGTCCTACCACTTGTGAATGCCTAACTTAATCCTAAATCCATTTTGTTGAAGGGCAAATAAAAGATTGGGGATATGTGTGACAAAGTTGCTAGCCAGTAATCCCAAAACCAATTGGTGATAGTAAACTGCACAAACAACTACTTAACACCCCCCCTCGGGCGGGACACCGCCCGGATCCGAAGCACACGCCCGCACAAGACTATAACGCGGCATGGGGCCTTTTTTGCCCTGCGCATTTTGCGCCCGCACAAACACACAACGCGGCATGGGGCATTTCTGCCCTGCGTGGTTTCGAACTCAAGACCTCAGGCTCTGATACCATGTCAAAGTTGCTAGCCAGTAATCCCAAAACCAATTGGTGATAGTAAACTGCACAAACAACTACTTAACAATGTGGACTCATTCCTCTCTCCGCACACCATGCTCTAGTCATCACATTGAATATTTGTTCGCGGCAAGACCATGTCTGAGGCCGTTTTTCGAAATTGCATCCAAGTCTATGAAAGATTATTCTTTGCTTTTTTTAAATAAACGCACTGCAAGCAATGGAATGAAACCGGAAGATGGCAATGATTTGTGGTCTTTTATCGTGTGAAGTTGCTTGGGAAAGACTCAAAATCGTTCAATTTTTGTCTGAAATGCATGGGGGGAGAGATTGAGTTCTACAACTAATAGCTGCCTAATATAATCCTAAATCCACCAAGTTAAAGGGCACTGATAAGCTTGATGACCCGAGGACTCATTCCTCTCTCCGACAACCATGCGCTCTTGATTGAATGATTATTTCTTCGCTAGAAGCCTCTATTTGTGTGAGTTTTATGGAAATGCATGAGAGGCCATGATAGATTCTTGGTGGCTTTTTAACTAAACTCGCGGCACGCAACGGATGGATACCGGAAGAGGGCAATGATTTGAAGTCTCTTATCTTAGGAATTTGTTTGGGAATGACTCAAAATCGTAGCATTTTATACTGAAAAGTGTCGGGAGAGAGTTTGAGTTCTACCAGTAATAGCTGCCTAATGTAATCCTAATCCACTGAAAAGCTTGTTGACAAGAAGTCTCATTCCTCTATCGGAAACCTTGCACTACTGAATACCATTAATATTTCTACGTTAGAAGCCTCTTTTTGTGTGCATTTTTTGGAAATACATGAGAGGCCATGATAGGTTATTCGTTGCTTTTTTTTTTTAAATAAACGCACTGCAAGCAACGGATGGAAAACGGAAGAGGGCAATGATTTGAGGATTGTTATCGTGTGAATTTGTTTGGGAAAGACTCAAAATCGTTGCATTTTACACTGAAAAAGCGTGCGGCGAGAGGTTGAGTCCTAGCACTTGTTAATGCCCAACTTAATCCTAAATCCATTTTGTCGAACGGCAAATCAAAGATTGGGGATATGTGGACTCATTCCTCTCTCCTCACACCATGCTCTAGTCATCACATTGAATATTTCTTCGCTGCAAGACTATGTCGGGGGGCGTTTTTTGGAATTGCATCCGAGGCCGTGAAAGATTCTTCCTTGCTTTTTTAACTAAATGCGCTGCAAGCAACGGATGTAAACCGGAGGAGGGAAAGGATTTTAGGTCTTTTATCATAGGAATTTGCTTGGGAAAGACTCAAATCGTTCCATTTTAGTTTGAAATGCATGGGGGTTTAGAGTGTGTTCTACAACTAATAGCTGCCTAATATAATCCTAAATCCACCAAGTTAAGGGCAGTGATATGCTTGATGACCCGAGGACTCATTCCTCTCTCCGACAACCATGCACTCTTGATTGAATGAATATTTCTTCGCTATAAGCCTCTATTTGTGTGAGTGTTATGGAAATGCATGAGAGCCATGATAGATTCTTGGTTGCTTTTTTAACTAAACTCGCTGCATGCAACGGATGGATACCGGAAGAGGGCAATGATTTGAAGTCTCTTATCTTAGGAATTTTTTTGGCAAAGACTCAAGATCGTCGCATTTTACACTGAGAAGCGAGGGGAGAGAGGTTGACTTCTGTCAATTTGAGAGATGGAAAACAGAATGTGAATGTGATGAATTGTCGTATCCTTTGAGGATCGACTGAGCTTCATATAAATAGGGGCTGAAGGCCCTAATTACAATCAATTTACACAATCATATCAAATCTAGATCCTAACAATTAGCTGCTCTAATTATAATCATATCAAATCTAGATCCTAACAATTAGTAGCCAAACTTAGTATGTACACGAGGCTTTGACTAATGATACATATACAGAATGGGCCTAAATGGGCCTGAACATCCTCATTAACACCCCCCTCAAATTGATGCCGATGAGTCAACAAGCATCAATTTGTCAGTCAAGAATTGATGACGTGGTCGAGGAAGTGCTTTAGTAAAAATGTCAGCAGTCTGGAGGCTTGAGGAGATAAACGGGAGTGAAATGACATTGCGTAGATATTCATCTCTGATAAAATGACAAGCCACCTCGATGTGTTTAGTTCTCTCATGAAATACTGGATTCTCAGTAATCCGAATGTCACTGGTGTTATCCGCATGTAATGGGGTGGAAGATTTTTGGGTGAACCCCAGTTCCTCGAGAAGACCACGAAGCCATATAATTTCGGAGCATGCAGCAGACATGGCCCGGTATTCTGCCTCGGTTGATGATTTGGACACTCTGTCCTGTTTCTTCACTTTCCATGAAATAAGAGCATCACCTAAGAACATGCACCAGCCTGTGGTGGACCTTCGAGTATCAGGACAACCTGCCCAATCAGCATCAGAATAGGCAGACAAAGTCATCTGAGAGCCAACAGGAAAAAACAAGCCTCGGTGAGAAGTTCCAAGAAGATAACGAATGATGCGCCGAACTGCTGCTAAATGTAGATGATGAGGCTTGGTCATATACTGACTCATCAAGTTGACTGCATAACTGATGTCAGGACGAGTAGTAGTCAAATATATAAGACTACCGACAAGTTGACGAAAATATGTCGGATCAGACAGGGGATCACCACTGTCAGTATGGAGTTTGAGATTCAGTTCCAGAGGAGTATCCACAGGAGTGGACTTTGACAGGCCTGCGGATTCAATCAAATCCATGGTATACTTATGTTGATGTAAAATCAACCCTTTCTCGGAGTGATGAACTTCCAATCCCAAGAAATATTGTAGAGGGCCCAGATCCTTCATATGAAAAGATTGATGCAGAGAAACTTGGAGATCTTGAATCGTTGCTGTATCTGTCCCAGTGATGATAATATCGTCTACATAGACAAGAAGGATGGTGATTCCTATTGATGCATGATGCAAAAACAACGATGGATCATAAGGACTCTGCTGAAACTGTAGCTTAAGTAAAGCATCTTTGAATTTGTCAAACCATGCTCGTGGTGCTTGTTTTAGCCCATACAAGGATCGTTTCAGAAGAGCAACTTGATTTTCTGATGGATTTGTGAAACCTTGAGGCAAACGCATGTAAACTTCTTCCTTAAGATCACCATGAAGGAATGCGTTTTTCACATCAAATTGAAAAAGAGGCCAGGATTGAGAGGCAGCTATAGCAAGGATGGTGCGAACAGTAGTCATTTTTGCAACAGGCGCAAAAGTCTCTTCATAGTCAATGCCATATTCCTGTCGGTTGCCAAGGGCCACAGCCTAGCCTTATATCTATCCAAAGTACCATCTGCCTTTAATTTAACAGAGTAAACCCATTTACTCCCAATAGGTTTTACCGAAGACTGGACAGGGAAACAGTAACCCAGGTTTGGTTCTGCTGTAGAGCACTAAGTTCTTCTTCCATAGCCTGTCTCCAGCAATCCTGTTTTGCTGCTTGTGAATAAGAAGTAGGAATGGATACAGATGATAAAGTTGCAAAATATGAAGAATGAGAGATGCCGTATCGATCCGGTGGACGAGATATACGAGCAGAACGACGAATAGCAAGTTGAGGTGAAGTTGATGCTGGAGCAGGATTCGGGATCGGTTCTTGCAAATGGGGTAAAGTAGTGGGATCTGGTCCTTGTCGACGAGTATACACCTTGTCCGGATGAAATCGCAAAGGCGAAGGAAGACATTCATCATCAAAGGATGGTACTTTAGAAAAAGAGATTTCTGAAGATGAATCAGGATAAGATTGAAAAAAATACTGATGTTCAAAAAAGACAACATTTCTAGAAATGCGAATACGTTTGGAGGTGGGGTCATAACAAACAAAACCTTTTTGGTGGGAAGCATAACCAAGAAATGCACATTTTACAGATTGTGCGGATAACTTGGATCGTTCGTGTGTGGGAAGATGAACAAAACAAACACAACCAAAAGTGTGGAAATTTGTGTATTGTGGTTCAGTTTTGAAAAGACGAAAATATGGAGATGTGTTTTGAAGTTTTGGAGAAGGAAGGCGATTGATGATATGAATAGCAGTGGTTAAAGCTTCTGACCAAAATCTGGGTGGAACGGAAGATTCTAATAATAAACATCTGACCATGTCTAGAAGATGACGATTTTTCCGTTCTGCCACACCATTTTGTTGGGGAGTATAGGGACAAGTCCGTTGGGATATAATCCCTCTGTCTTGTAAAATTCCTGAAATTGTTTGGACACATATTCCCCTCCTGAGTCGGTCCGAAGAGCCTTAATACATGTTGAAAATTGATTTTGAACATAACTCAAGAATTTTTAAATACATCAAAAACTTCAGACTTGGCATGTAGAAAATAAATCCATGTAAACCGGCTATAATCATCAATGAAAGTTACGAAGTACTTATACTGTGAATGAGAAATAATTGGTGCAACACCCCAAACATCACTATGTATTAAATCAAAACTTTGGGTAGCAGAAGAGACATGTAAAGGAAAAGGCAAAGTTTTACTTTTACCCAGCTTACAAGTGGTGCAATCAATAGCAACATCTGATGATAAAAACTTCATTTTATTAATATGATCAGAATTTAACAAGATAACAAAATGGTTGAATTGGGATGGCCTAATCTATTGTGCCACAACTGCACATTATTCCTAGAAACGACTGATAAAGCAAACAAGGACATATCTGGAGTCGGTGTTACTATGTGAAGAGGAAACAAACGCCCACACTTAGGCCCCTTCACTATTACCTTCCCCGTCTCCTGATCCTGCACCACACAACCAGAGGAGGAAAAACAAACATTGCAGTTATTATCAACCAATTGACCAACAGAAATTAAGTTGGTAGAAAGATTTTTGGAACAAAAGACATCATGTAAAGGAAGAGAATGGGAGATATCACCAACAGATGTAATTGGTATAGTGGTTCCATTAGCAGCATGGACTTTAATCTGGCCATCATATGGTTTAATTGTGGAGAAATTTTTGGAGGATGATGTCATATGATTGGAGGCACCAGAATCAAAATACCAGTGAGAGGGAGATTGATTTTTACCAGATATACCAAGAGTGGCGAAGGCCTGGAGAATCATCTGTTGGATCATTTCAGGAGAGACTGGAGCAGCAGAAGCAGGTGCTGAAGAAGATGTGGTAGATGAATCAATAGTGCCAGTAGTAGTGAACGCCTGGTAAGCTTTCGGATTTCTGTTTTGAGGACGTTTGCGGCATTCATTGATCGAATGTCCAGATGCCTTGCAATAATTGCAGATCCGCTGTTTGCACTGATTTGCAAAATGGCCGAAAGTTTGACACTTGAAGCACTGTACTTTACTCAGATCTCTGTTTAGCTGTTTCCCCTTGGAAGAATAACCAACACTGACAGAAGAGGTTGGTGATTGAAAGGCAGTGGGTACACTATAGGCAACATCAATGGTACCCTGACTAGCTTGATGGAGCGTACCAGAATGCGTCAATTGTCTCTGTTCCTCTCGCAGTAATTCATTGAGACAGTCATCCAGTGAAGGAGAAGGGACCCTACTCATAAGATTAGATCTGATCGATTCATATTGAGGCCTTAATTTCATAAGAAATTGATCCCGATGACTAGTTGCTAGTATTACTTGCAACTCGGGAAGAGCTTGTGCGGAAACACTGGCATATTTAATTTCATTTAATTCTGTCCACAAATTCTGAAAACCAGAATAATATTCTTGAATGGAAGAAGTCCCTTGCATATAATTTGCTATTTCAAATTCCAACTGATACTGTCTGGCAGAATTCCCTTGATGATATACCTTTTGAAGATAGGTCCACATATCTTGGGCAGTTTTGTATGGTTTTAACTTTTAAGTTCATGAAAAATTGTGGTTCCATGGACCCAAGAATCCAAGATTTGATCTTAGCATCTTTTGTGTTCCATGACACAATTTTCTTCTCATCTTCTGTTGGTTGTGGATCAGTTCCAGAGATATGACCCCATAATTCCTTACCCTCTAGGTAAAGTTCCAATTGAAAGGACCAAGATGGGTAATTTTTGCCATTAAACTTGATTAAGTTGATTTCAGATTTCTCCATATGTAACAACCAGCAGGAAAAAAATCAAGCCAAGATCTGAGATTTTAAGAGATCTCGATGACCACGTGGGGCCCACAGAGATTGACAAGCAGTCACACAAAAAAAATGGTATAACAACCAGCCAACAATCAGCCAATAGGCAGACAGCAGCACAACAGTCACTTGCCAAACAGCCACACAGTAAACAGAACTTCACTCACACGAAACAGTCACTTGCCAAACAGTCACACAGTAAACAGAACTTCACACGTCCATAGTCGTGAGTGACAAAAACTCCACGTGGGCCCCAGATGAAGATCAGAGATCTGATCAGACAGTGAGGATAGAAGGACAACAAAAATGCGCCACTAGTGGAAGAAGACCCACTCCAATTGGATCAAAATCCACAATACTGGACGGCCGTGATGAAATCTTCTTGATAAAACATAAAATATCACAAAAAAATATAGATGGCCTACCTCTGATGAGCCATAAATCTTGAAAAAATGATCATAAAATAGAGGAGTACCAGACGACCAAGATGGGTGATTCTGCTGGTATGGTGATTATGATCACAGGTGGGCCATGTCTGAATCTGACGAGATCAGGGCCACTTCTGGATGATCAGAGTGAAATAAGAAGCTCGGAAAGGATTTCAGATCCTGGAAGATGACAACCAGCAGCAGCTGATGATAATCACTTGTGGGCCACTCCTGATCTGATATGATCAGGGATGATCAAAGAAGATCAATGGCTTCCAATGCGTGGAAGATGACTAGAAGATGATCACAGAAAATTAAAAACCTGCTCTGATATCATGTCAATTTGAGAGATGGAAAACAGAATGTGAATGTGATGAATTGTCGTATCCTTTGAGGATCGACTGAGCTTCATATAAATAGGGGCTGAAGGCCCTAATTACAATCAATTTACACAATCATATCAAATCTAGATCCTAACAATTAGTTGCTCTAATTATAATCATATCAAATCTAGATCCTAACAATTAGCAGCCAAACTTAGTATGTACACGAGGCTTTGACTAATGATACATATACAGAATGGGCCTAAATGGGCCTGAACATCCTCATTAACAACTTCTACCAGTAATAGCTGCCTAATGTAATCCTAAATCCACTTTGTTCAAGGCGCTGAAAAGCTTGTTGACAAGAAGACTCATTCCTCTCTCGGAAAACCATGCACTACTGAATACCATGAATATTTCTACGCTAGAAGCCTCTTTTTGTGTGCGTTTTTTGGAAATGCATGCGAGGCCATGATAGATTATTCGTTGCTTTTTTTTTTTAAAATAAACGCACTGCAAGCAACGGATGGAAAACGGAAGAGGGCAATGATTTGAGGTCTGTTATCGTGTGAATTTGTTTGGGAAAGACTCAAAATCGTTGCATTTTACACTGAAAAGCGTGCGGTGAGAGGTTGAGTCCTACCACTTGTGAATGCCTAACTTAATCCTAAATCCATTTTGTTGAAGGGCAAATAAAAGATTGGGGATATGTGGACTCATTCCTCTCTCCGCACACCATGCTCTAGTCATCACATTGAATATTTCTTCGCTGCAAGACTATGTCTGGGGGCGTTTTTCGGAATTGCATCCGAGGCCGTGAAAGATTCTTCCTTGCTTTTTTAACTAAATGCGCTGCAAGCAACGGATGTAAACCAGGAGGAGGGAAAGGATTTTAGGTCTTTTATCATGGGAATTTGCTTGGGAAAGACTCAAAATCGTTCCATTTTAGTCTGAAATGCATGGGGGGTGAGAGTGAGTTCTACAACTAATAGCTGCCTAATATAATCCTAAATCCACCAAGTTAAAGGGCACTGATAAGCTTGATGACCCGAGGACTCATTCCTCTCTCCGACAACCATGCGCTCTTGATTGAATGATTATTTCTTCGCTAGAAGCCTCTATTTGTGTGAGTTTTATGGAAATGCATGAGAGGCCATGATAGATTCTTGGTTGCTTTTTTAACTAAACTCGCTGCACGCAACGGATGGATACCGGAAGAGGGCAATGATTTGAAGTCTCTTATCTTAGGAATTTGTTTGGGAATGACTCAAAATCGTTGCATTTTATACTGAAAAGCGTCGGGAGAGAGTTTGAGTTCTTCCTCTAATAGCTGCCTAATGTAATCCTGAATCCACTTTGCTCAAGGCACTGAAAAGATTGGTGACACGAAGACGCATTCCTCTCTCGGAAAACCATGCAGTACTGAATCGAATGAATATTTCTAGGCTAGAAGCCTCTTTTTGTGTGCGTTTTATGGAAATGCATGTGAGGCCATGATTGATTATTCGTTGCTTTTTTTAAATAAACGCACTGCAAGCAACGGATGGAAAACGGAAGAGGGCAATGATTTGAGGTCTCTTATCGTGTGAATTTGTTTGGGAAAGACTCAAAATCGTTGCATTTTACACTGAAAAGCGTGCGGAGTGAGGTTGAGTCCTAGCACTTGTGAATGCCTAATTTAATCCTAAATCCATTTATTGGAGGGCAAAGAAAAGATTGGCGATTTGTGGACTGATTCCTCTCTCCGCACTCCATGCTCTAGTCATCACATTGAATATTTCTTCGCTGCAAGACAATGTCTGTGGGCGTTTTTCGGAATTGCATCCGAGGCCATGAAAGATTCTTCCTTGCTTTTTTAACTAAATGCGCTGCAAGCAACGGATGTAAACCAGGAGGAGGGCAATGATTTGTGGTCTTTTATCGTGTGAAGTTGCTTGGGAAAGACTCAAAATCGTTCAATTTTAGTCTGAAATGAATGGGGGGTGAGAGTGAGTTCTACAACTAATAGATGCCTAATATAATCCTAAATTCACCAAGTTAAAGGGCGCTGATAAGCTTGATGACCCGAGGACTCATTCCTCTCTCCGACAATCATGCGCTCTTGATTGAATGATTCTTTCTTCGCTAGAAGCCTCTATTTGTGTGAGTTTTTTGGAAATGCATGAGAGGCCATGATAGATTCTTGGTTGCTTTTTAACTAAACACGCTGCACGCAACGGATGGATACCGGAAGAGGGCAATGATTTGAAGTCTCTTATCTTAGGAATTTGTTTGGGGAATGACTCAAAATCGTTGCATTTTATACAGAAAAGCTTCGGGAGAGAGTTTGACTTATACTAATAATAGCTGCCTATTGTAATCCTAAATCCACTTTGTTCAAGGCACTGAAAAGCTTGGTGACACGAAGACTCATTCCTGTCTCGGAAAACCATGCGGTACTGAATCCCAATGTATATTTCTAGGCTAGAAGCCTCTTTTTGTGTGCGTTTTATGGAAATATATGCGAGGCCATGATTGATTATTCGTTGGTTTTTTTAAATAAATGCATTGCATGCAACGGATGGAAAACGCAATGATTTGAGGTCTCTTATTGTGTGAATTTGTTTGGGAAAGACTCAAACTCATTGCATTTTACACTGAAAAGCGTGCGGAGAGAGATTGAGTCCTAGCACTTGTGGATGCCTATTTTAATCCTAAATCCATTTTGTTGGAGGGCAAAGAAAAGATTGGGGATATGTGGACTCATTCCTCTCTCCGCACACCATGCTCTAGTCATCACATTGAATATTTCTTCGCTGCAAGACTATGTCTGTGGGCGTTTTTCGGAATTGCATCCGAGGCCATGAAAGATTCTTCCTTGCTTTTTTAACTAAATGCGCTGCAAGCAACGGATGTAAACAGATGGAGGGAAAGGATTTGAGGTCTTTTATCGTGGGAATTTGCTTGGGAAAGACTCAAAATCGTTCCATTTTAGTCTGAAATGCATGGGGGGAGAGATTGAGTTCTACAACTAATAGCTGCCTAATATAATCCTAAATCCACCTAGTTAAAGGGCACTGATAAGCTTGATGACCCGAGGACTCATTCCTCTCTCCGACAACCATGCGCTCTTGATTGAATGATTATTTCTTCGCTAGAAGCCTCTATTTGTCTGAGTTTTATGGAATTGCATGAGAGGCCATGATAGATTCTTGGTTGCTTTTTTAACTAAACTCGCTGCACGCAACGGATGGATACCGGAAGAGGGCAATGATTTGAAGTCTCTTATCTTAGGAATTTGTTTGGGAATGACTCAAAATCGTTGCATTTTATACTAAAAAGCGTCGGGAGCGAGTTTGAGTTCTACCAGTAATAGCTGCCTAATGTAATCCTAAATCCACTTTGTTAAAGGCACTGAAAAGCGTGGTGACACGAAGACGCATTCCTCTCTCGGAAAACCATGCAGTACTGAATCCAATGAATATTTCCAGGCTAGAAGCCTCTTTTTGTGTGCGTTTTATGGAAATGCATGCGAGGCCATGATTGATTATTCGTTGCTTTTTTTAAATAGACGCACTGCAAGCAACGGATGGAAAACGGAATAGGGCAATGATTTGAGGTCTCTTATCGTGTGAATTTGTTTGGGAAAGACTCAAAATCGTTGCATTTTACACTGAAAAGCGTGCGGAGAGAGGTTGAGTCCTAGCACTTGTGAATGCCTAACTTAATCCTAAATCCATTTTGTTGAAGGGCAAAGAAAGGATTGGGGATATGTGGACTCATTCCTCTCTCCGCACACCATGCTCTAGTCATCACATTGAATATTTCTTCGCTGGAAGACTATGTCTGTAGGCGTTTTTCAGAATTGCATCCAAGGCTATGAGAGATTATTCGTTGCTTTTTTTAAATAAACGCACTGCAAGCAACGGATGTAAACCGGTGGAGGGAAAGGATTTGTGGTCTTTTATCGTGTGAAGTTGCTTGGGAAAGACTCAAAATCGTTCAATTTTAGTCTGAAATGCATGGGGGGTGAAAGTGAGTTCTACCACTAATAGCTGCCTAATGTAATCCTAAATCCACCAAGTTAAAGGGCACTGATAAGCTTGATGACCCGAGGTCTCATTCCTCTTTCCGACAACCATGCGCTCTTGATTGAATGGTTATTTCTTCGCTAGAAGCCTCTATTTGTGTGAGTTTTATGGAAATGCATGAGCGGCCTTGATAGATTCTTGGTTGCTTTTTTAACTAAACTCGCTGCACGCAACGGATGGATACCGGAAGAGGGCAATGATTTGAAGTCTCTTATCTTAGGAATTTGTTTGGGAATGACTCAAAATCGTTGCATTTTATACTGAAAAGCGTCGGGAGAGAGTTTGAGTTCTACCAGTAATAGCTGCCTAATGTAATCCTAAATCCACTTTGTTCAAGGCACTGAAAAGCTTGGTGACACGAAGACGCATTCCTCTCTCGGAAAACCATGCAGTACTGAATCCAATGAATATTTCCAGGCTAGAAGCCTCTTTTTGTGTGCGTTTTATGGAAATGCATGCGAGGCCATGATTGATTATTCGTTGCTTTTTTTAAATAAACGCACTGCAAGCAACGGATGGAAAACGGAAGAGGGCAATGATTTGACGTCTCTTATCGTGTGAATTTGTTTGGGAAAGACTCAAAATCGTTGCATTTTACACTGAAAAGCGTGCGTAGAGAGGTTGAGTCCTAGTACTTGTGAATGTAGAAGATAATGTGGCTCAGGCCCACTAGGCCCAGCCCGGATCAGGCCCACTAGGCCCAGCCCAAGGGCTTGTACACAACTGTATATCAGATCCTCTTGGATAATGTTCTGATTTGATGCTGATTTATTTCCTTGTATAGATTAGGAGATTAATTGTTAATTCCTTGTATAGATTAGGAGATTGATTGTTAATTATTCTGATTGCCCTTGATTAGGGTGTAATGATATTATAAATATACATACGATCCCCTATTGAGGTATCGGTTCATCTTCAACCTTTGTCTCTTCCTCTTCCTATAATAACATGGTATCAGAGCCAAGGTTCTGACAGTTGGCTTTCATTAGTGTAAGAGACTTCTTTCAGTGCTTCTGCCTGGTGGTTTTTTTTTTCTCTCTTTCGTCCCTTTCATCTCTCTGCTGATATTACTGGAAGTAGGGTGGCCCACCTCTGATCAATCAATAGTCGCCAGCACACTACATGATTATGGTCGACTACTCTTCAGGATTATTTTGAAGATTTTTCTGGAAATTTTCTTCATCAATCAAGGTACTGTTCATCCCCTTCTTGGTCTGACGAGTTTGGGTCCATTTTCTCAAATAGTTTTCATCACAACGGTACAGATTTGTGGATCTGTATCCAAATCTTATCAAACTTGGATTAGAGGTCATACAATTGATTTCTTCCAAGCTGCTCAATCCTGATCTGTGATTGGACCACTTTGTGGGGCCCACATACAGCTTCTGCCCAAAAAAAACTGTTCGTCTGGCATTTTTTTTTGCACTGTGTTGGATTATTGTCTTCTGAATGCATCTCTCAGCAATACAAACTACATCCTTCATGCGTGGTTAGTACAATCATCTCAGATTACATCCTTTTTATCAATTGTGATTGATTACTAGACTGTTTGAGTCTCTACTGTTTTCTACTACTGGACTTTGGTTCCTACACTACTGCTGCACTGCTTGGTCCTTGTCTGCACCTCTCTGGCTTACTGATTTGTGTGGTCTCGCTCTATTTTTTTGCGGATTTTGACAATAATGGAAAAATATGATGTTATTCCAGTTAAGTTTAATGGAAATAATTATATGGCCTGGTCTTTTCATCTGAAGAATTTTGTAGAAGGCCAAGGACTGTTTGGTTATCTTGATGGTTCGATAACTAAACTTACTACAACTACTGACACAAGAGCAGTAGCCACCTGGTCTAAAGAAAATGCTAAGGTCATCACTTGGATTCTTAACTCCATTGACCCTTCTCTTGCCATTGCTCTTCAAGCATATACTACTGCATCTGACATGTGGGGTCATCTCAAGAAAGTTTATCATCAAACAAATAAAGCTCGCAAATTTCAACTAGATAGTGAAATTGCGAAATTCAGTCAAGGCGATAAATCTGTACAGGAGTACTACAATGGATTTCTCACCTTATGGACTGAGAGGGATGCTATGATAATTCAGTCAGTGTCTGCTGGGTTTCTGTCTGAGGCTCTTAAATTACAAGTGGAAACCCACATCAGCCAGTTTCTTATGAATCTCAGATCCGAATTCGAATCTGTTCGGTCGGCTCTCATGAATAGAGAAGTCACCGCGAACCTGGACACATGCTTTCAAGAAGTCCTTCGAGAAGAACTTCGCATCAACTCTCAGCATGCCATTCTTGAAGAACCAAAGGCCTTCCTAGCTCCTCTTCAAGTTGAGTCTGCTCTTCTGGCAGCTTCCAATCAAAAGCCTACTCAATGCTATGAGTGCAAAAGCTTCGGTCATCTGGCCAAGAACTGTCGAAAGAAATTGGTGTGCAGATATTGCAAACGCTCTGGTCATCTATTGATGATTGTCGCAGCTTACAGCGAAAGAATGGACCCCATCAGAAGCAAAATCCATCAACCGGGCCCCGACCGGCTGCATTCCAAGTTCAAGCTTCTCTACCTGACATGGGAAGCGCTTCTTCCGGGGCTGTATCCATGACTCCAGCCCAGATTCAAGAACTGATTCAGAACACGGTGACTTCCGCATATGCATCCATGGGTTTTAACGGTGGTCGGTATCAAACTCAGTCTCCTCTAGCATTTCTTGCTTTTCATTCTTCACTCTCTAGGTCTTCCTCCATTACACCATCTACCTGGTTTCTAGATTCAGGAGCATCAAACCACATGACTTCTGTGGAACATAGCTTTACAGCCACTTACCCTTACCTTGGCAAAGACAAAATAACTACTGCTAATGGAGACCAATTATTCATTTCTGGAATTGGTACCATTACTTTAATCTAGTGTCTCTGGCCAGTCCCTCCATCTTTTCAATGTCTATTTTGTTCCAAAATTATCAGCCAATTTACTTTCTGTCGGACAACTTATTGATGATGGGTACCATATTAACTTTTCTTCCACTGGTTGTGTCATACAGGAGCGACAAACTGGGAAGGTGATCGTGACGGGGAGTAAACATGGTCGACTGTTTCTGCTGGACATTGGACATCATTCCTTATTTTTCTTCTTCTTCTCCGAATTTAAATAAATTGTGGACTATCTGGCATAGTAGGCTTGGTCATGTGAACAATGCTTATTTACTTTCTTTGTTTAAAATTGGTTGTTTAGAACCCACTATTGATAATAAAATGATGTCTTCTTTACTTCAATCAAAGTGTTCAACGTGTTGTTTGAGTAAGAGTCATATTTTACCTTTTCCCATTCATTGTTCTCGTGCGTTATCTTCTTTTGATATCATTCACACTGATGTTTGGGGAATTGCACCCACATTGAGTAGGACAGGGTTTAAGTATTATGTAACCTTTATTGATGATCATTCTCGATTCACTTGGATTTATTTCATGCGCTTCAAATCTGAAGTCTTTTCTCTTTTTCAAAAGTTTTACAATATGGTTTATACACAATTTCAGAAAAATATAAAAATCCTTAGGTCTGACTCCGGCGGAGAATACATGTCCCATGAATTTTCTGCCTTCCTTTCTGATAAAGGCATTATTCACCAAAAATCCTGCCCACATACTCCACAACAAAATGGTGTTGCGGAGAGTAAGAACAGGCATATTCTTGAAACTGTTCGTACTCTCCTTCTTGAATCCTTAGTTCCTCCCAAATTTTGGTGTGATGCTGCACAGACTGCTGTGTATCTTATCAATCGTCATCCTAGCTCCGTTCTAGGAAAGACTACTCCATATGAAGCTCTATTTGGTCATACCCCTTCATATTCTCACTTGCGTGTTTTTGGTTGTTTATGCTTTGTCCATCTTCCGTCTACAGAGCGCACTAAGTTGTCACCTCAAGCTGCCAAATGTGTCTTCCTAGGTTACAGTAGTGAACACAAGGGATTTCTGTGTTATGACCAATCCGAGAAACGCATGCGAATATCTCGTAATGTGATCTTCTTGGAACACATTCCTTTCTTTTCTTTGTGTTTGGATACTCATCCTGTTGCTGTATCGTATCTGCCACAATTCCCTGCGACTACTTCTCACCCACCACCTATTACCAATGTCTATGTCCGGCGTAACACGGCTCCTAGTCCTGATCCTCTCCCTATGCTGCCTCCTGCACCCTCAGGTATTCATACATCCTCTCCTGATAGTGTCATACCCTTGCGACGCTCTAGTCGTCCTTCTGTTGCTCCTGACAGATATGGCTTTCCTGCCCTTTTCACTTCTTTGGATAGTGCTCCTATTCCCACCTCTTATTCACAGGCTTCGAAGATTGCATACTGGCAGGATGCTATGACTGAGGAGTTGCTTGCTCTAGAAGCAAACAACACATGGGATTTGGTACCGACTCCTGAACGCGCCTCTGTGATTGGCAGTAAATGGATCTATTCTGTAAAGGTTAACTCTGATGGGAGTCCTGATCGCTATAAAGCCCGATTGGTTGCGCAAGGTTACAAGCAGGAGTATGCATTGACTATGAGGAAACATTTGCTCCAGTAGCTAAAATGACCACTGTTCGTACTCTCCTCTGTGTCGCTGCAGCACGCAACTGGCCTCTATGGCAAATGGATGTCAAAAATGCTTTTCTTCATGGCGACTTGAAAGAGACTGTCTACTTAAAACCTCCTCCGGGATATGCTTGTCCTCCACAGCATGTTTACAAGTTGCGAAAATCTCTTTATGGACTTAAGCAGGCTCCCAGGGCTTGGTTTGATAAATTCCGGGGCAGCAATTCTTCAAGCTGGGTTTCGTCAGAGTCATTCTGATAGTTCTCTATTTCTTAGATGGACACCGAAGGGTTATACATTCCTTTTAGTCTATGTTGATGATATGATTATCAGTGGCAATGATATTTCAGGCATTACGGATCTCAAGCACCATCTCACTCGCCACTTCAGAATGAAGGATCTCGGTCCTCTCACATACTTTTTGGGGCTTGAGTTTTTCACGTACCAAATCAGGCATTCGGGTCCATCAGCGGAAATATGCTACCGATTTGATCACCTCAGCAAGACTTGATGATGCTCACACTTTTGATACGCCGATGGAATTAAACAACAAACTCAGTGCAGAGGATGGCCTTCCCCTGGATGATCCCTCTATTTTTCGGCGAATAGTTGGTAGTTTGCTCTACTTAACTATGACTCGACCTGATATTTCTCATGCAGTCCATACGGTTAGCCAATTTATGAGCAATCCTCACAAACCCCACCTTGCTGCTGCTTTGCGTATACTCCGCTATGTTAGAGGCACTCTTACTCATGGTCTCTTCTATCCTTCTGATACTTCTCTGTGCTTATCAGCGTATGCCGATGCCGACTGGGCTGGTTGCCCTGATTCTCGGCGATCTACCACTGGCTGGTGTATGTTTCTTGGTGACTCTCTGATTTCATGGAAGTGCAAGAAGCAAACAACTGTGTCCAAGTCTTCTGCAGAGGCTGAATATCGAGCAATGTCGTCCGCAAGTGCTGAAATCATCTGGCTCCGCCGTCTTCTCTGTGAATTCGGTATCATTGTTGATCATTCTACACCTCTTCATGGGGACAATACCAGTGCTACCAGAATTGCTAATAATCCAGTTTTTCATGAACGGACGAAGCATATTGAGCTTGATTGTCACTTCATCCGTCAGCATGTGGTCACTGAGAAGATAGCATTGCCTCATGTCTCTACTCATGACCAGTTGGCGGATATCTTCACCAAAGCACTTCCCAAGCCACGCCATCATGAACTCACTCGCAAATTGTTGTTTTCTGCATTACCACATCAATTTGAGGGGAGTGTAGAAGATAATGTGGCTCAGGCCCACTAGGCCCAGCCCGGATCAGGCCCACTAGGCCCAGCCCAAGGGCTTGTACACAACTGTATATCAGATCCTCTTGGATAATGTTCTGATTTGATGCTGATTTATTTCCTTGTATAGATTAGGAGATTAATTGTTAATTCCTTGTATAGATTAGGAGATTGATTGTTAATTATTCTGATTGCCCTTGATTAGGGTGTAATGATATTATAAATATACATACGATCCCCTATTGAGGTATCGGTTCATCTTCAACCTTTGTCTCTTCCTCTTCCTATAATAACAGTGAATGCCTAACTTAATCCTAAATCCATTTTATTGGAGGGCAAAGAAAAGATTGGGGATATGTGGACTCATTCCTCTCTCCGCACACCATGCTCTAGTCATCACATTGAATAGTTCTTCGCTGCAAGACTATGTCTGGGGGCGTTTTTCGGAATTGCATCCGAGGCCGTGAAAGATTCTTCCTTGCTTTTTTAAGTAAATGTGCTGCAAGCAACGGATGTAAACAGATGGAGGGAAAGGATTTGAGGTCTTTTATCGTGGGAATTTGCTTTGGAAAGACTCAAAATCGTTCCATTTTAGTCTGAAATGCATGGGGGGAGAGATTGAGTTCTACAACTAATTGCTGCCTAATATAATCCTAAATCCACCAAGTTAAAGGGCATTGATATGCTTGATGACCCGAGGACTCATTCCTCTCTCCGACAACCTTGCGCTCTTGGTTGAATGATTATTTCTTCGCTAGAAGCCTCTGTTTGTGTGATTTTTATGGAAATGCATGAGAGGACATGATAGATTCTTGGTTGCTTTTTTAACTAAACTCGCTGCACGCAACGGATGGATACCGGAAGAGGGCAATGATTTGAAGTCTCTTATCTTAGGAACTTGTTTGGCAAAGACTCAAGATTGTCGCATTTTACAATGAAAAGCGAGGGGCGAGAGGTTGACTTCTACTAGTAATAGCTGCCTAATGTAATCCTAAATCCATTTTGTTCAAGGCGCTGAAAAGCTTGTTGAAAAGAAGACTCATTCCTCTCTCGGAAAACCATGCACTCTTAAATACCATGAATATTTCTACGCTAGAAGCCTCTTTTTGTGTGCGTTTTTTGGAAATGCTTGCAAGTCCATGATAGATTATTCATTGCTTTTTTGTAAATAAACGCACTGCAAGCAACGGATGGAAAGCGGAAGAGGGCAATCATTTGAGGTCTGTTATCGTGTGAATTTGTTTGGGAAAGACTCAAAATCGTTGCATTTTACACTGAAAAGAGTGCGGAGTGAGGTTAAGTCCTAATTTAATCCTAAATCCATTTTATTGGAGGGCAAAGAAAAGATTGGCGATTTGTGGACTCATTCCTCTCTCCGCACACCATGCTTTAGCCATCACATTGAATATTTCTTCGCTGCAAGACTATGTCTGTGGGCGTTTTTCGGAATTGCATCCGAGGCCATGAAAGATTCTTCCTTGCTTTTTTTAAACTAAATGCGCTGCAAGCAACGGATGTAAACCGGAAGAGGGCAATGATTTGTGGTCTTTTATCGTGTGAAGTTGCTTGGGAAAGACTCAAAATCGTTCAATTTTAGTCTGAAATGAATGGGGGGTGAGAGTGAGTTCTACAACTAATAGATGCCTAATATAATCCTAAATTCACCAAGTTAAAGGGCGCTGATAAGCTTGATGACCCGAGGACTCATTCATCTCTTCGACAATCATGCGCTCTTGATTGAATGAATATTTCTTCGCTAGAAGCCTCTTTTTGTGTGAGTTTTTTTGAAATGCATGAGAGGCCATGATAGATTCTTGGTTGCTTTTTTAACTAAACTCGCTGCACGCAACGGATGGATACCGAAAGAGGGCAATGATTTGAAGTCTCTTATCTTAGGAATTTGTTTGGGAATGACTCAAAATCGTTGCATTTTATACTGAAAAGCTTCGGGAGAGAGTTTGAGTTCTGCCAATAATAGCTGCCTATTGTAATCCTAAATCCACTTTGTTCAAGGCACTGAAAAGCTTGTTGACTAGAAGACTCATTCCTCTCTCGGAAAACCTTGCACTACTGAATACCATTAATATTTCTACGCTAGAAGCCTCTTTTTGTGTGCGTTTTATGGAAATACATGAGAGGCCATGATAGATTATTCGTTGCTTTTTTTTTTTAAATAAACGCACTGCAAGCAACGGATGGAAAACGGAAGAGGGCAATGATTTGAGGTCTGTTATCGTGTGAATTTGTTTGGGAAAGACTCAAAATCGTTGCATTTTACACTGAAAAGCGTGCCGAGAAAGGTTGAGTCCTAGCACTTGTGAATGCCTAACTTAATCCTAAATCCATTTTGTTGAAGGGCAAAGAAAAGATTGGGGATATGTGGACTCATTCCTCTCTCCGCACACCATGCTCTAGTCATCACATTGAATATTTCTTCGCTGCAAGACTATGTCTGGGAGCGTTTTTCGGAAATGCATACAAGGCCGTGAAAGATTCTTCCTTGCTTTTTTAACTAAATGCGCTGCAAGCAACGGATGTAAACCAGGAGGAGGGAAAGGATTTTTGGTCTTTTATCATGGGAATTTGCTTGGGAAAGACTCAAAATCGTTCCATTTTAGTCTGAAATGCATGGGGGGTGAGAGTGAGTTCTACAACTAATAGCTGCCTAATATAATCCTAAATCCACCAAGTTAAAGGGCACTGATAAGCTTTATGACCCGAGGACTCATTCCTCTCTCCGACAACCATGCGCTCTTGATTGAATGATTATTTCTTCGCTAGAAGCCTCTATTTGTGTGAGTTTTATGGAAATGCATGAGAGGCCATGATAGATTCTTGGTTGCTTTTTTAACTAAACTCGCTGCACGCAACGGATGGATACCGGAAGAGGGCAATGATTTGAAGTCTCTTATCTTAGGAATTTGTTTGGGAATGACTCGAAATCGTTGCATTTTATACAGAAAAGCGTCGGGAGAGAGTTTGAGTTCTGCCAGTAATAGCTGCCTAATGTTATCCTAAATCCACTTTGTTCAAGGCACTGAAAAGCTTGGTGACACGAAGACGCATTCCTCTCTCAGAAAACCATACAGTATTGAATCCAATGAATATTTCTAGGCTTGAAGCCTCTTTTGGTGTGCGTTTTATGGAAAGGCAAGCGAGGCCATGATTGATTATTCGTTGCTTTTTTTAAATAAACGCACTGCAAGCAACAGATGGAAAACGGAAGAGGGCAATGATTTGACGTCTCTTATCGTGTGAATTTGTTTGGGAAAGACTCAAAATCGTTGCATTTTACACAGAAAAGCGTGCGGAGAGAGGTTAAGTCCTAGCACTTGTGAATCCCTAATTTAATCCTAAATCCATTTTATTGGAGGGCAAAGAAAAGATTGGCGATATGTGGACTCATTGCTCTCTCCGCACACCATGCTCGAGTCATCACATTGAATATTTCTTCGCTGCTAGACTATGTCTGTGGGCGTTTTTCGGAATTGCATCCGAGGCCATGAAAGATTCTTCCTTGGTTTTTTAACTAAATGCGCTGCAAGCAACGGATGTAAACAGATGGAGGGAAAGGATTTGAGGTCTTTTATCGTGGGAATTTGCTTGGGAAAGACTCAAAATCGTTCCATTTTAGTCTGAAATGCATGGGGGGAGAGATTGAGTTCTACAACTAATAGCTGCCTAATATAATCCTAAATCCACCAAGTTAAAGGGCACTGATAAGCTTGATGACCCGAGGACTCATTCCTCTCTCCGACAACCATGCACTCTTGATTGAATGAATATTTCTTCGCTAGAAGCCTCTATTTGTGTGAGTTTTATGGAAATGCATGAGAGGCCATGATAGATTCTTGGTTGCTTTTTTAACTAAACTCGCTGCACGCAACGGATGGATACCGGAAGAGGGCAATGATCTGAAGTCTCTTATCTTAGGAATTTGTTTGGCAAAGACTCTAGATCGTCGCATCTTACAATGAAAAGCGAGGGGAGAGAGGTTGACTTCTACCAGTAATAGCTGCCTAATGTAATCCTAAATCCACTTTGTTCAAGGCGCTGAACAGCTTGTTGACAAGAAGACTCATTCCTCTCTCGGAAAACCATGCACTACTGAATACCATGTATATTTCTACGCTAGAATCCTCTTTTTGTGTGCGTTTTTTTTGGAAATGCAAGCGAGGCCATGATAGATTATTCGTTGCTTTTTTTTAAATAAACGCACTGCAAGCAACGGATGGAAAAGGGAAGAGGGCAATGATTTGAGGTCTGTTATCGTGTGAATTTGTTTGGGAAGGACTCAAAATCGTTGCATTTTACACTGAAAACCGTGCGGAGAGAGGTTGAGTCCTACCGCTTGTGAATGCCTAACTGAATCCTAAATCCATTTTGTTGAAGGGCAAATAAAAGATTGGGGATATGTGGACTCATTCCTCTCTCCGCACACCATGCTCTAGTCATCACATTGAATATTTCTTCGCTGCAAGACTATGTCTGGGGGCGTTTTTCGGAATTGCATCCGAGGCCATGAAAGATTCTTCCTTGCATTTTTAACTAAATGCGTTGCACGCAACGGATGTAAACCGGAGGAGGGAATGGATTTTAGGTCTTTTATCATGGGAATTTGTTTGGGAAAGACTCAAAATCGTTCCATTTTAGTCTGAAATGCATGGGGGGTGAGAGTGAGTTCTACAACTACTAGCTGCCTAATATAATCCTAAATCCACCAAGTTAACGGGCACTGATAAGCTTGATGACCTGAGTACTCATTCCTCTCTCCGACAACCATGCGCTATTGATTGAATGATTATTTCTTTGCTAGAAGCCTCTATTTGTGTGAGTTTTATGGAAATGCATGAGAGGCCATGATAGATTCTTGGTTGCTTTTTTAACTAAACTCGCTGCACGCAACGGATGGATACCAGAAGAGGGCAATGATTTGAAGTCTCTTATCTTATGAATTTGTTTGGGAATGACTCAGAATTGTTGCATTTTATACTGAAAAGCGTCGGGAGAGAGTTTTAGTTCTACCAGTAATAGCTACCTAATGTAATCCTAAATGCACTTCGTTCAAGGCACTGAAAAGCTTGGTGACACGAAGACTCATTCCTGTCCCGGAAAACCATGCGGTACTGAATCCAATGAATATTTCCAGGCTAGGAGCCTTTTTTTTTGTGCGTTTTATGGAAATGCATGTGAGGCCATGATTGATTATTCGTTGCTTTTTTTAAATAAACGCACTGCAAGCAACGGATGGAAAACGGAAGAGGGCAATGATTTGAGGTCTGTTATCGTGTGAATTTGTTTGGGAAAGACTCAAAATCGTTGCATTTTACACTGAAAAGCGTGCGGAGAGAGGTTGAGTCCTAGCACTTGTGAATGCCTAATTTAATCCTAAATCCATTTTAATGGAGGGCAAAGAAAAGATTGGCGATATGTGGACTCATTCCTCTCTCCGCACACCATGCTCTAGTCATCACATTGAATATTTCTTCGCTGCAAGACTGTCTGTGGGCGTTTTTCGGAATTGCATCCGAGGCCATGAAAGATTCTTCCTTGGTTTTTTAACTAAATGAGCTGCAAGCAACGGATGTAAACAGATGGAGGGAAAGGATTTGAGGTCTTTTATCCTGGGAATTTGCTTGGGAAAGACTCAAAATCGTTCCATTTCAGTTTGAAATTCATGGAAGGAGAGATTGAGTTCTACAACTAATAGCTGCTTAATATAATCCTAAATCCACCAAGTTAAAGGGCACTCATAAGCTTGATGACCCGAGGACTCATTCCGCTCTCCGAGAACCATGCACTCTTGATTGAATGAATATTTCTTTGCTAGAAGCCTCTATTTGTGTGAGTTTTATTGAAATGCATGAGATGCCATGATAGATTCTTGGTTGCTTTTTTTACTAAACTCGCTGCACGCAACGGATGGATACCGGAAGAGGGCAATGATTTGAAGTCTCTTATCTTAGGAATTTGTTTGGGAATGACTCAAAATCGTTGCATTTTATCCTGAAAAGCGTAGGGAGAGTGTTTGAGTTCTACCAGTAATAGCTACCTAATGTAATCCTAAATGCACTTCGTTCAAGGCACTGAAAAGCTTGGTGACACGAAGACTCATTCCTGTCTCGGAAAACCATGCAGTACTAAATCCAATGAATATTTTTACGCTAGAAGCCTCTCTTTGTGTTCGTTTTATGGAAATGCATGCGAGGCCATGATTGATTATTCGTTGCTTTTTTTAAATAAACGCTATGCAAGCAACGGATGGAAAACGGAAGAGGGCAATGATTTGAGGTCTCTTATCGTGTGAATTTGTTTGGGAAAGACTCAAAATCGTTGCATTTTACACTGAAAAGCGTGCGGAGAGAGGTTGAGTCCTAGCACTTGTGAATGCCTAACTTAATCCTAAATCCATTTTAATGGAGGGCAAAGAAAAGATTGGCGATATGTGGACTCATTCCTCTCTCCGCACACCATGCTCTAGTCATCACATTGAATATTTCTTCGCTGCAAGACTATGTCTGTGGGCGTTTTTCGGAATTGCATCCGAGGCCATGAAAGATTCTTCCTTGGTTTTTTAACTAAATGCACTGCAAGCAACGAATGTAAACCAGGAGGAGGGCAATGATTTGTGGTCTTTTATCGTGTGAAGTTGCTTGGGAAAGACTCAAAATCGTTCAATTTTAGTCTGAAATGAATGGGGGGTGAGAGTGCATTCTACAACTAATAGCTGCCTAATATAATCCTAAATCCACCAAGTTAGAGGGCACTGATAAGCTTGATGACCCGAGGACTCATTCCTCTTTCCGACAACCATGCACTCTTGATTGAATGAATATTTCTTCGCTAGAAGCCTCTATTTGTGTGAGTTTTATGGAAATGCATGAGAGGCCATGATAGATTCTTGGTTGCTTTTTTAACTAAACTCGCTGCACGCAACGGATGGATACCGGAAGAGGGCAATGATTTGAAGTCTCTTATCTTAGGAATTTGTTTGGGAATGACTCAAAATCGTTGCATTTTATCCTGAAAAGCGTAGGGAGAGTGTTTGAGTTCTACCAGTAATAGCTACCTAATGTAATCCTAAATGCACTTCGTTCAAGGCACTGAAAAGCTTGGTGACACGAAGACTCATTCCTGTCTCGGAAAACCATGCAGTACTAAATCCAATGAATATTTTTACGCTAGAAGCCTCTCTTTGTGTTCGTTTTATGGAAATGCATGCGAGGCCATGATTGATTATTCGTTGCTTTTTTTAAATAAACGCACAGCAAGGAACGGATGGAAAACGGAAGAGGGCAATGATTTGAGGTCTGTTATCGTGTGAATTTGTTTGGGAAAGACTCAAAATCGTTGCATTTTACACTGAAAAGCGTGCGGAGAGAGGTTGAGTCCTACCACTTGTGAATGCCTAATTTAATCCTAAATCCATTTTGTTGAAGGGCAAATAAAAGATTGGGGATATGTGGACTCATTCCTCTCTCCGCACACCATGCTCTAGTCATCACTTTGAATATTTCTTCTCGGCAAGACTATGTCTGGGGGCGTTTTTCGGAATTGCGTCCGAGGCCGTGAAAGATTCTTCCTTGCTTTTTAACGAAATGCGCTGCAAGCAACGGATGTAAACAGGAGGAGGGAAAGGATTTTAGGTGTTTTATCATGGGAATTTGCTTGGGAAAGAGTCAAAATCGTTCCATTTTAGTCTGAAATGCATGGGGGGTGAGAGTGAGTGCTACAACTAATAGCTGCTTATTATAATCCTAAATCCACTAAGTTAAAGGGCACTAATAAGCTTGATGACCCGAGGACTCATTCCTCTCTCCGACAACCATGCACTCTTGATTGAATGAATATTTCTTCGCTAGAAGCCTCGATTTGTGTGAGTTTTATTGAAATGCATGCGTGCCCCTGATAGATTCTTTGTTGTTTTTTTAACTAAACTCGCTGCATGCAACGGATGGATGCCGGAAGAGGGCAATGATTTGAAGTTTCTTATCTTAGGAATTTATTTGGAAATGACTCAAAATCGTTGCATTTTATACTGAAAAGCGTCGGGAGAGAGTTTGAGTTCTACCAGTAATAGCTGCCTATTGTAATCCGAAATCCACTTTGTTCAAGGCACTGAAAAGCTTGTTGACAGGAAGACTCATTCCTCTCTCGGAAAACCTTGCACTACTGAATACCATTAATATTTCTACGCTAGAAGCCTCTTTTTGTGTGCGTTTTTTGGAAATACATGAGAGGCCATGATAGGTTATTCGTTGCTTTTTTTTTTTTTAAATAAACGCACTGCAAGCAACGGATGCAAAACGGAAGAGGGCAATGATTTGAGGTCTGTTATCGTGTGAATTTGTTTGGGAAAGACTCAAAATCGTTGGATTTTACACTGAAAAGCGTGCCGAGAGAGGTTGAGTCCTACCACTTGTGAATGCCTAATTTAATCCTAAATCCATTATGTTGACAGGCAAATAAAATATTGGGGATATGTGGACTCATTCCTCTCTCCGCACACCATGCTCTAGTCATCACTTTGAATATTTCTTCGCCACAAGACTCCGTTTGTGGGCGTTTTTCGGAATTGCATCCGGGGCCATGAAAGATTATTCGTTGCTTTTTTAACTAAATGCGCTGCAAGCAACGGATGTAAACCGGAGGAGGGAAAGGATTTGAGGTCGTTTATCGTGGGAATTTGC
Organism: Litsea cubeba; assembly: GCA_012931725.1. Classification (NCBI taxonomy): domain Eukaryota; kingdom Viridiplantae; phylum Streptophyta; class Magnoliopsida; order Laurales; family Lauraceae; genus Litsea; species Litsea cubeba. Next base: position 135,209,359 of record CM022947.1, read on the forward strand.
TTGGGAAAGAATCAAAATCGTTCCATTTTCGTCTGAAATGATGGGGGGCGAGATTGAGTTCTACCACTAAGAGTTGCCAAATGTAATCCTAAATCCACTTAGTTAAAGGGCGCTAAAAAAGCATGATGACCCGAGGACTCATCACTCTCTCCGGAAACAATCCACGAATCAAAACATTGCATATTTCTTCGCCATTAGACCCTGTTTGTGGGCGTTTTTCGGAATTGCAACCGAGGCCATGATAAATTCTTCGTTGCTTTTTTAACTAACTGTACTGCAAGCAATGGATTGAAACCATTGGTGGGAAGTGTTTTGAGGTGTCTTATCATCGGAATTTGTTTGGCAAAGACTCAAGATTGTCGCATTTTACACTGAAAAGCGAGGGGAGAGAGTTTGAGTTCTACCAGTAATAGCTGCCTAATGTAATCCTAAATCCACTTTGTTCATGGCGCTGAAAAGCTTGTTGACACGAAGACTCATTCCTGTCTCGGAAAACCATGCACTACTGAATCCAATGAATATTTCTACGCTAGAAGCCTCTTTTTGTGTGCGTTTTATGGAAATGCATGCGAGGCCATGATAGATTATTCGTTGCTTTTTTTAAATAAACGCACTGCAAGCAACGGATGGAAAACGGAAGAGGGCAATGATTTGAGGTCTCTTATCGTGTGAATTTGTTTGGGAAAGACTCAAAATCGTTGCATTTTACCCTGAAAAGCGTGCGGAGAGAGGTTGAGTCATACCACTTGTGAATGCCTAATTTAATCCTAAATCCATTTTGTTGAAGGGCAAAGAAAAGATTGGCGATATGTGGAGTCATTCCTCTCTCCGCACACCATGCTCTAGTCATCACATTGAATATTTCTTCGCTGCAAGACTCCGTTTGTGGGCGTTTTTTGGAATTGCATCCGAGGCCATGAAAGATTATTCGTTGCTTTTTTAACTAAATGCGTTGCAGGCAACGGATGTAAACTGGAGGAGGGAAAGGATTTGAGTTCTTTTATCCTGGGAATTTGCTTGGGAAAGACTCAAAATCGTTCCATTTTAGTCTGAAATGGATGGGGGGAGAGATTGAGTTCTACAACTAATAGCTGTTAGTACCACTTGGTCCAAGGCCCATATACAATGGCCCATGTACAATATGCCCTTGCCCATAAATCACGTGGGACTTGATTGCTTATCATCACTATGTATATCTTTTCATTCTATAAGTAGGAACTGTAATTAGATTCTTTCCTGGTAATTAGATTGTTAATTAGATTGTAATTGCATAGTGATTGCCTTGATTAAGGCTACAATGTATTATAAATAGAAGCAATGAACGATCAAGGAGATTATTCAATTCCAAAGAATTCTCTGTTTCTATTCGTTCTCTTGTTCTGTCATCTTCATTCTCTTGTTCTGTCATGGTATCAGAGCCTTTCTGGTAAAGGGCTTCTTGGAAAATCTCAAGAATTCAATCAGAGAGAATTTATTCTCTCTCTCGTGTAGCAAACAGATCAAGGATCTGTCCTGATTCCACACAGATCTGCAACATCGTGCAGTCTGATCTCCGTGGCCCACTATAGATCAGTCCAAGTTCCTGATGCCTCTATTGCGATAGTTCAGGACATACACTCTACCAGTCAAAGGGATCAATTTCTGATAAAACTTCGACCTGATTTTGAACAAGTTCGTTCGAATCTGATGAGCAGAGTGTCTTCCCCATCTATAGATGCCTGTTTTGGGGAACTCCTTCGGGAGGAACAACGTCTTAACACTCAGGCTGTTCTTCAACAAGCACTGTCACCAGCTCCAGTAACTGCAGCCTATGTTGCACGTTCCGCCCAGCTGCCCAGAGATATGACCAAAGTGCAGTGCTATTGTTGTCAGAAATATGGACATGTTGCCACTCAGTGCAATACCAAATATTGCTCGTACTGCAAACGCAAGGGTCACGTTCTTCCTGAATGTCGGCGTCGAGCTCACAATTCCTCTCAGAAAGCCAATCTTGCCACCTTGGATGCGTCTTCCTCTGCCTTCGTACGTCCTGCTGCTAATACTATGTTGCCTGCTCCACCTGCTTCTTCTTCAACTGCTTTCCCTTCTGTTACCCCTGACATGGTTCAACAGATGATTGTCAATGCTTTTTCCGCTCTCGGTCTCTCAGGTAAAACCAAACAGTCACACTCCACCTGGTATATGGATTCGGGGGCTTCTAATCATATGACTTATTCTTCTGATACCTTATCTCAAATAAAATCTTATGATGGAACTCTCCGAATCAATACCGCAGATGGTGGTAGTATACCCATTACTGCCATTGGTGAGGTCTCACATTCATTACCATTGAGTCATGTTTTTCTTTCTCCTCAGTTATCTACAAATTTACTATCTGTTGGACAACTCGTTGATAATGACTGTTCGGTTTCTTTTTCTCGTTCTGGTTGTGTTATACAGGATCAAGCATCGGGGAAGGTGATAGCGAAGGGGCCTAAGTGTGGTCGTCTGTTTCCATTCCAACTTTCTACACAAGATCGTAGTTTGAGTTCCTCTGCATTGTTTTCAGCTTCTAGTTCACGTAACAGCCAATTATGGCACAATCGTTTAGGCCATCCTAATTCTCGCACTTTATTGTCTTTGTTTAAATCTGGTTTGCTATCTGATAATAAAATTTCTTTTAAAGATGTTTTCTTAAATTGTTCAAGTTGTAAAATGGGTAAGAGCAAGACTCTTCCTTTTCCCATCAACACTACTTCATCATTGCACTGTTTTGATCTTGTTCATAGTGATGTATGGGGTATCGCACCTATCCCATCACATTCTCATGTTAAATATTTTGTTACATTCATTGACGACTACAGTCGTTTTACATGGATTTATTTTTTGCATGCAAAATCTGAGGTGTTTGCTACATTTAAAATTTTCTTAGCCTATGTGGAAAATCACTTCTCCACCTCCATTAAGACACTTCGTACAGATTCAGGCGGTGAATATGTTTCTAATGAGTTTCAGACCTTTTTACAAACTAAATGAATTATCTCTCAGAAATCATGCCCTTATACACCTCAACAAAATGGTGTATCTTAGAGGAAAAATAGACATCTCCTGGACATTGTTCGGTCTCTACTCTTAGAATCCTCTGTTCCCCCAAGATTTTGGCCAGAAGCTTTGTCCACAGCTGTTCATGTTATCAATAGGCTACCCTCACCAAGTATAAATCATGAAACACCTTATTTTCGTTTATTTCATAAGCATCCTGTTTATTTTCATCTCCATGTTTTTGGATATGTGTGTTTTGTTCTTCTTCCCCCAATAGAACGGACAAAACTCTCTCTGCACAATCTTCTAAGTGTGTTTTTTTAGGTTATGCGAATGATCAGAAAGGATTTGTCTGTTATGATCCGAAGGTCAAACGTATCAGGATTTCTCGTAATGTAGTGTTTTTTGAACATCAGTATTTTTTTCCTCATTCTCTTGATCATGATTCACCTCCTAGCTTTTCACTTGTTCCTGGTTTGACTGATTCTCCGGTTATACCTGTGACCTCTATCAAACCTCTTCTTGTGTATGAAAGGCGTAGACGGGAACCTATTACTGCACCTGAGCCTCCAGATATATCATCTTCCACGGCGCTTGACCCTGCACAAACCTCATATACCTCTCAGTTAGTTCCCCGTCGATCATCCAGGATTTCCCGTCCCCCTGATCGATTTGGCTTCACCCATACATCCTTAATTGCCACTCTGTCCTCGGTTCAGATACCTAATAGTTTTTCACAAGCAGTGCAACATCAGTGTTGGCGTCAGGCTATGCAGGAAGAACTGGACGCTCTGAATGTTAATCATACCTGGGATGTTGTTCCATGTCCTCCTACCATCAAACCTATTGGATGTAAGTGGGTTTATTCTATCAAGTTACATCCTGATGGTTCTTTGGCTCGTTATAAAGCTCGCTTAGTCGCACTTGGCAACCGCCAGGAGTATGGTATTGACTATGATGAGGCATTTGCTCCGGTCGCCAAGATGACCACTGTGCGCACCATTCTGGCTATTTCTGCATCCCGCTCTTGGCCTCTTTATCAGATGGATGTCAAGAATGCTTTTCTCCATGGAGATCTCAAAGAGGACGTCTACATGCGCTTTCCACAAGGCTATGACTCTACTTCTAAAAATGAGGTGGCAAAGCTCCGTCGATCCTTGTATGGTCTTAAACAAGCACCCAGGGCTTGGTTTGAGAAATTTCGGGCTACTATACTTCAACTTGGATTTGTTCAAAGTCCTTATGATCCGTCACTCTTCATCAGTAAAACCACTCAAGCTATTACCATTCTTCTGGTCTATGTGGATGACATTATCATTACCGGCACTCACAGTGATATGATCAAGAATCTTCAATCCTCCCTTCAAGCTGCATTTCATATGAAAGATCTGGGTCCCTTAACATATTTCTTAGGGCTTGAGGTTCACCAATCTAAGAAAGGACTGTTTCTTCATTAGCATAAGTATGCTACTGACCTGGTTGATCTGGCTGGGCTCAAAGAGGCCACACCCGTGGACACTCCATTGGAAGTAAATGTGAAACTTAGGAAAGATGATGGTGATCTTCTATCTGATCCCACACTCTACAGACGCTTAGTCGGCAGTTTGATTTACTTGACCATCACTCGCCCAGACCTCTCCTATGCTGTAAATGTTGTTAGTCAATTCATGACAACACCTCGGCATCACCATATGGTTGCTGTCAAACGAATCATTCGGTACATTCTTGGTTCCCTGACCCGCGGATTGTTTTTTCCGGTTGGCACACCATTAACACTTACAGCTTACTCTGATGCGGACTGGGCCGGATGCCTGGACACTCGCAGATCTACCACGGGTTGGTGTATGTACTTGGGTGAATCCCTCATTTCATGGAAATGTAAAAAGCAAGAACGCGTGTCCCGATCTTCCACTGAATCGGAATATCGTGCTATGTCAGCTGCCTGTTCTGAAATCCTTTGGCTTCGTGGCTTCCTTACAGATCTTGGTTTTCCTCAGACCTCGGCTACCCCACTTCATGCGGACAATACTAGCTCCATCCGTATAACCGAAAATCCAGTTTTTCATGAACGTACGAAGCATATTGAGGTGGATTATCATTTTATTAGGGATGAATATGATCGTAAGGTCATTAGTCTTCCACATGTATCCAGTGAACTACAGCTTGCAGACATCTTCACCAAAGGGCTGCCTAGGCCACGTCATGAGTTTCTGGTTCGCAAATTGCTACTCGTTGACCAGCATCAATTTGAGGGGGGATGTTAGTACCACTTGGTCCAAGGCCATATACAATGGCCCATGTAAAATAAGCCCATGCCCATAAATCACGTGGGACTTGATTGCTTATCATCACTATGTATATCTTTTCATTCTATAAGTAGGAACTGTAATTAGATTCTTTCCTGGTAATTAGATTGTTAATTAGATTGTAATTGCATAGTGATTGCCTTGATTAAGGCTAGAATGTATTATAAATAGAAGCAATGAACGATCAAGGAGATTATTCAATTCCAAAGAATTCTCTGTTTCTATTCATTCTCTTGTTCTGTCATCTTCATTCTCTTGTTCTGTCAATAGCTGCCTAATATAATCCTAAATCCACCAAGTTAAAGGGCACTAATAAGCTTGATGACCCGAGGACTCATACCTCCGACAACCATGCACTTTTGATTGAATGAATATTTTCTTCGCTAGAAGCTAGAAGCCTCTATTTGTGTGAGTTTTATGGAAAAGCATGAGAGGCCATGATAGATTCTTGGTTGCTTTTTTTAACTAAACTCGTTGGACGCAACGGTTGGATACCGGAAGAGGGTAATGATTTGAAGTCTTTTATCTTAGGAATTTGTTTGGGAAAGACTCAAGATCGTTGCATTTTACACTGACAAGCGAGGGGAGAGAGGTTGACTTCTACCAGTAATAGCTGCCTAATGTAATCCTAAATCCACTTTGTTCATGGCACTGAAAAGCTTGGTGACACGAAGATGCATTCCTCTCTCGGAAAACCATGCAGTACTGAATCCAATGAATATTTCTACGCTAGAAGCCTCTTTTTGTGTGCGTTTTATGGAAATGCCAGCGAGGCCATGATAGATTATTCGTTGCTTTTTTCTTTTTTTTAAAAATAAACGCACTGCTACCAACGGATGGAAACCGGAACAGGTCAATGATTTGAGGTCTGTTATCGTGTGAATTTGTTTGGGAAAGACTCAAAATCGTTGCATTTTTCACTAAAAAGCGTGCGGTGAGAGGTTGTGTCCTACCACTTGTGAATGCCTAATTTAATCCTAAATCCATTTTGTTGAAGGCCAAAGAAAGATTGGCGATATGTGGACTCATTCCTTTCTCCGCACACCTTGCTCTAGTCATCACATTGAATATTTCTTCGCTGCAAGACCATGCCTGTTAGCGTTTTTCGGAATTGCTTCCGAGGCCATGAAAGATTTTTCCTTGCTTTTTTAACTAAATGCGCTGCAAGCAGCGGATGTAAACCGGAGGAGGGAAAGGATTTGAGGTCGTTTATCGTGGGAATTTGGTTGGGAAAGACTTAAAATCGTTCCATTTTAATCTGAAATGCATGGGGGGAGAGATTGAGTTCTACCACTAAGAGTTTCCTAATGTAACCCTAAATCCACTTAGTTATAGGGCGCTAAAAAGCATGATCACCCGAGGACTCATCATTCTCTCCGGAAACAATCCACAACTCAACACATTGCATATTTCTTCGCTATAAGACCTTTTTTGTGGGCGTTTTTCGGAATTGCAACAGAGGCCATGATAGATTCTTCGTTGCTTTTTTAACTAAATGTACTGCAAGAAATGGATTGAAACCAGAGGTGGGAAATGTTTTGAGCTGTCTTATCATGGGAATTTGTTTGGCAACGACTCAAGATCGTCGCATTTTACACTGAAAAGCGAGGGGAGAGATTTTGACTTCTTCCAGTAATTGCTGCCTATTGTAATCCTAAATCCACTCTTTTCAAGGCGCTGAAAAGCTTGTTGACACGAAGACTCATTCCACTCTCGGAAAACCATGCCTTAATACAATGAATTTTTCTACGCTAGAAGCCTCTGTTTGTATGGGTTTTTTGGAAATCCATGCGAGGCCCTAATAGATTCTTCCTTGCTTTTTTTTAACTAAACGCACTGCAAGCAACGGATGGAAACCGGAAGAGGGCAACGATTTGAGGTCTCTTATCGTGTGAATTTGTTTGGAAAGACTCAAAATCGTTGCATTTTAATCTGAAAAGCGTGCGGAGAGAGGTTGAGTCCTACCACTTGTGAATGCCTAATTTAATCTAAAATCCATTTTGTTGACGGGCAAAGAAAAGATTGGCGATTTGTGGACTCATTCTTCTCTCCGCACACCGTGCTCTAGTCATCACATTCGATATTTCTTCGCTGCAAGACTATGTCTGTGGGAGGCATCCGAGGCCATGAAAGATTCTTCGTTGCTTTTTTAACTAAATGCGCTCCAAGCAACGGATGTAAACCGGATGAGGGAAATGATTCTAAGTCTCTCTTCGTGGGAATTTGTTTGGGAAAGACTCAAAATCGTTCCATCAGTCTGAAATGCATGGGGGGAGAGATTGAGTTCTACAACTAATAGCCGCCTAATATAATCCTAAATCCACTTAGTTAAAGGGCACTGATAAGCTTGATGACCCGAGGTCTCATTCCTCTCTCCGACAACCATGCACTCTTGATTGAATGGATATTTCTTCGCTAGAAGCCTCTATTTGTGTGAGTTTTATGGAAATGCATGAGAGGCCATGATAGATTCTTGGTTCCTTTTTAACTAAACTCACTGCAAGCATTAGATGGATACCGGAAGAGGGCAATGATTTGAAGTCTCTTATCTTAGGAATTTGGTTGGGAATGACTCAAAATCGTTGCATTTTACACTGAAAAGCGTTGGGAGGGAGTTTGAGTTCTACCAGTAATACTGCCTAATGTAATCCTAAATCCACTTTGTTCAAGGCACTCAAAAACTTGGTGACACGAGGACTCATTCCTCTCTCGTAAAACCATGCACTACTGAATCGAATGAATATTTATACGCTAGAAGCCTCTTTTTTTGTGCGTTTTCTGGAAATGCATGCGAGGCCATGATAGATTATTCGTTGCTTTTTTTTTGAAATAAACGCACTGCAAGCAACGGATAGAAACCGGAAGAGGGCAATGATTTGAGGTCTCTTATCGTGTGAATTTGTCTGGGAAAGACTCAAAATCGTTGCATTTTACACTGAAATGCGTGTGGAGATAGGTTGTGTCCTACCATTTGTGAATGCCTAATTTAATCCTAAATCCATTTTGTTGAGGGGCAATGAAAAGATCGACGATCTGTGGACTCATTCCTCTCTCCGCACACCGTGCTCTAGTCATCTCATTGAATATTTATTCGCTGCATGACTCAGTTCGTGGGCGTTTTTCGGAAATGCATCCAAGGCCATGATAGATTCTTGGTTGCTTTTTTAACAAAATGTGCCGCAAGCAACGGATGGAAACCGGAAGGGGGCAATGATTTGAGGTCTTTTGTCGTGTGAATTTGTTTGGGAAAGACTCAAAATCGTTCCATTTTAGTCTGAAATGCATGGGGGGCGAGATTGAGTTCTACAACTAATAGCTGCCTAATATAATCCTAAATCCACTAAGTTAAAGGGCACTAATAAGCTTGATGACCCGAGGACTCATTCCTCTCTCCGACAACCATGCACTCTTGATTGAATGAATATTTCTTCGCTAGAAGCCTCGATTTGTGTGAGTTTTGTGGAAGTGCATGAGAGGCCATGATAGATTCTTGGTTGCATTTTTAACTAAACTCACTGCAAGCAACGGATGGATACCGGAAGAAGGCAATGATTTGAAGTCTCTTATCTTAGGAATTTATTTGGGAATGACTCAAAATTGATGGATTTTAACACTGAAAAGCGTGGGGAGAGAGGTTGAGTTCTACCAGTAACAGCTGCCTAATGTAATCCTAAATCCACTTTGTTCAAGGTACGGAAAAGCTTGGTGACACGAAGACTCATTCCTCTCTCGGAAATCCATGCACTACTGAATACAACGAATATTTCTTCGCTAGAGGCCTCTGTTTGTGTGCGTTTATGGAAATGCATGCGAGGCCATGATATATTCTTTGTAACTAAACACACTGCAAGCAACGGATGAAAACTGGAGGAGGGAAAGGATTTGAGGTCTTTTATCATTGGAATTTGTTTGGGAAAGACTCAAAATCGTTCCATTTTAGTCTGAATTGCATGGGGGAAGAGATTGAGTTCTACAACTAATAGCTGCGTAATATAATCCTAAATCCACTTAGTTAAAGGGCACTGAAAAACTTGATGACCCGATGACTCATTCCTCTCTTTGACAGCCATGCCCTCTTGATTGAATGAATATTTCTTCGCTAGAAGCCTCTATTTGTGTGAGTTTTATGAAAATGCATGAGAGGCCATGATAGATTCTTGGTCGCTTTTTTAACTAAACTCACTGCAAGCAACGGATGGATACTGGAAACGGGCAATGATTTGAAGTCTCTTATCTTAGGAATTTGTTTCGAATGACTCAAAATCGTTGCATTTTACACTGAAAAGCGTGGGGAGAGTGGTTGAGTTCTACCAGTAACAGTTGCCTAATGTAATCCTAAATCCACTTTGTTCAATGCACTGAAAAGCTTGTTGAGACGAATACTCATTCCTCTCTCGGAAAACACTGCACTACTGAATAAAATGAATATTTCTTTACTAGAAGCCTCTGTTTGTGGTCGTTTTATGGAAATGCATGCGAGGCCATGATAGATTCTTCGTTACTTTTTTTTTTTAAATAAACGCACTGCAAGCGACGGATGGAAACTAGAAGAGGGCAATGATTTGAGGTCTCTTATCTTCTGAATTTGTTTGGGAAAGACTCAAAATCGTTGCATTTTACATTGAAAAGCGTGCGGAGAGAGGTTGAGTCCTACCACTTGTGAATGCCTAATTTGATCCTAAATCCATTTTGTTGAAGGGCGAAGAAAAGATTGGCGATCTTTGGACTCATTCCTCTCTCCGCCAACTATGGTCTAGTCATTATATTGAATATTTCAACTCTAAAAGACTCAAGCTGTGGGCGTTTTTCGGAAATGCATCCGAGGCCCTAATAGATTCTTCGTTGCTTTTTTAACTATATGCTCTTCAATCAACGGATGGAAACCGGCAGAGGGAAAGGATTTGTGGTTGTGTATCGTGGGAATTTGTTTGGGAAAGACTCAAAATCGTTCCATTTTAGTCTGAAATGCATGGGGGGAGAGGTTGAGTTCTACCACTAATAGCTGCCTAATGTAATCCCAAAACCACTTAGTTAATGGGCACGAAAAAACTTGTTGATCCGAAGACTCATTCCTCTCTCCAACAACCATGCAATTCTGAACGCAATCAATATTTCTTCGCTAAAAGCCTCTGTTTTAATGCCTTTTATGGGAAAGCATGAGAGGGCATGATAGATTCTTCATTGATTGTTTAACTAAACGCACTGCAAGCAACAAATGGATACCGGACGAGGGCATTGATTTGAGGTCTCTTACCATCGGAACTTGTTTGGGAATGACTCAAAATCGTTGCCTTTGACAGTGAAAAGCATGGAGATAGAGGTTGAGTTCTACCACTTTTATATGCGTAATTTAATCCAAAATCCATTTTGTTGAAGGGCAAGGACAGGATTGGCGATCCATGGACTCATTCCTCTCTCCGCAAACCATGCTCTAGTCTTTAGATGGAATATTTCTTCGCTACAAGACTTTGTTTGTGGACGATTTACGGAAATGCATCCTAGGCCATGATAGATTCTTCATTGTTTTTTTAACTAAATGTACTGCAGGCAACAGATGGTAACCGGAGGTGGGAAATGATTTGAGGTGTCTTATTATGGGAATTTGTTTGGGAAAGAGTCAAAATCGTTCCGTTTTAGTCTGAAACGCATGGGAAGAGAGGTTGAGTTCTACCGATGATAGTTGCCTAATGTAATCTGAAATCCATTTTGTTAAAGGTCACTGAAAAGCTTGATAACCCGAGGACTCATTCCTCTCTCATAAAACATTGCACTAATGAACACAATGAATATTTCTTCGCTAGAAGCCTCTGTTTGTAAGCGTTTTAAGGAAATGCATGCGAGGCCATGATAGATTATTTGTTGCATTTTTAAGTAAACGCACTGCAAGCAACGGATGGATACCGGAAAGGGCAATAATTTGAGGTGTCTTATCATAGGAATTTATTTGGGAATGACTTAAAATCGTTGCATTTTACCGTGAAAAGCGTGGTAAGAGAGGTTGAGTTCTACCACTTGTAGATGCCTAATTTAATCCTAAATCGATTTTGTTATAGGGCAAGGAAAGGATTGGCGATCCGTGGACTCATTCCTCTCTCCGCATACCATGCTCTAGTCTTCACATTGAATATTTCTTCACTACTGGACTCTGTTTGTGGCCGTTTTTCGGAAATGCATCCGAGGCCATGGCAGATTCTTCGTTGCTTTCTTAAGTAATTGCGCTGGAAGCAACGGATGGAAACAGGAGGGGGGAAATAATTTGAGGTCTTTTTTCGTGGGAATTTGTTTCGGAAAGACTCAAAATCTTTCCATTTTAGCATGAAATGTATGAGGAGAGAGAGGTTGAGTTCTACCACTAATACTTGCCTAATATAATCCTAAATCCACCTTTTTCAAGGGGAGTAAAATGCTTGTTGACCCAAAGACTCATTCCTCTCTCTGAAAACCAAGCACAACTGAACACAATGAATATTTCTGCACTAGAAGCCTCTGTTTGTATGCATTTTTAGGAAATACATGCGACTCCATGATAGATTCTTCGTTACTTTTTTTAACTAAACGCACTGCAAGCAACGAATGGAAATCGGAAGAGGGCAATGATTTGTGGTCTCTTATCATCTGAATTTGTTTGGGAAAGACTCAAGATTGTTGCATTTTATCGTGAAAAGCGTGCGGAGTGAGGTTGAGTTCTACCACTTGTGAATGCCTAATTTAATGCTAAATCTGTTTTGTAGAAGGGTAAAGAAAAGATTGACGATCTGTGGAGCGATTCCTCTCTCCGCCAACCATGCACTACTAAATACACTGAAAAATTCTTCGCTAGAAGCCTTTGTTTGAGTGTGTTTTATGGAAATGCATGTGAGGCCATGATAGATTCTTTGTTGTTTTTTTTAACTAAACGCACTGTAAGCAACGGATGAAAATCGGAAGAGGGCAATGATTTGAGGTCTCTTATAGTCTGAATTTGTTTGGGAAACACTCAAAATCGTTGCATTTTACACTAAAAGCGCGCAAAGAGAGGTTGAGTTCTACCACCTGTGAATGCCTAATTTAATCCTAAATCCATTTTATTGAAGGGCAGAGAAAAGTTTGGCGATATGTGGACTCATTCCTCTCTCCGTAAACCATGCTCGAGTCATCACATTGAATATTTCTTTGCTACAAGACTCGGTCTGTATGCTTTTTTTTGGAAATGCATCCGAGCCATGATAGATTCTTCGTTGCTTTTTTAACTAAATGCGCTTCAAGCAACAGATAAAAACTGGAGGAGGGAAAGGATTTGAGGTCTCTTATGGTGGAAATTTGTTTGGGAAATACTCAAAATCATCCTTTTTAGTATGAAATTCATGGGGAGTGAGGTTGAGTTATACCACTAATAGCTGCCTAATGTAATCCTAAATCCACTTAGTTAAATGGCACTGAAAAGCTTGATGACCCGAGGACTCATTAGTCTCTCTGACAACCTTGCACTACTGAACGCAATGAATATTTCTTCGCTAGAAGCCTTTGTTTGTCTGCGTTTTATGGAAATGCATGCGAGGCCATTATAAATTCTTTGTTGCTTTTTTTAACTAAACGCATTGCCAGCAACGGATGGAAACCAGAAGCGGGTAATGATTTGAGGTCTTTTTTTTAACTAAACTCAAAATCGTTGCATTTTCCACTGAAAAGCGTGCGGAGAGAGTTTGAGTTCTACTACTCTTGAATGCCTAATTTATTCCTAAGTCCAATTTGTTGAAGGGAAAATAAATGATTGGCGATCTGTGGGCTCATTCCTCTCTCCGCAAACCATGCTCTAGTCATCACATTTAATATTCTTCGCTAATCGACTTTTTTTGTGTGCGTTTTTCGGAATTGCATCTTTGGCCATGAAAGATTCTTCGTTGTTTTTTTAACTAAATGCGCTGCAAGTAACGGATGGAAACCGGAGGAGGGAAATGATTTAAGGTCTCTTATCGTGGGAATTTATTTGGGAAGACTCAAAATCGTTCCATTTTAGTCTGAAATGCATGGGGATAATGGTTGAGTTCTACCACTAATAGCTGCCTATTGTTATCCTAAATCTACTTAGTTAAAGAGCACTGAAAAGCTTGTTGACCCGAGGACTCATTCCTGTCTCCGACAACCATGCACTGTTGAACGCAATCATTATTTCTTCGCTAGAAGCCTCTGTTTGTGTGTGTTTTCTTGAAATGCATGAGAGGCCATGATAGATTCGTCATTGCTTTTTTAACTAAACACTCTACATGCAACGGGTGGATACCGGAAGAGGGCAATGATTTGAGGTCTCTTATCATAGGAATTTGTTTGGGAATGATTCAAAGTCGTTGCATTTTACCGTCAAAAGCGTGGGGAGAGAGGTTGAGTTCTACCACTTGTAGATGCCTAATTTAATCCTAAATCGATTTTGTTGATGGGCAAAGGAAATATTGGCGATCCGTGGACACATTCCTCTCTCCACAAACCATGCTCTAGTCATCACATTGAATATTTCTTCGCTATATGAGTCTGTTTGTGGGCTATTTTCGGAAATGTGTCCGCGGCCATGAATGATTCTTCATTGCTTTTTTAGCTAAATGCGCTTCAAGCAACGAATGGAAACCGGAGGGAAATGATTTAAGGTCTCTTATCGTGGGAATTTGTTTAGGAAAAACTCAAAATCGTTCCATATTAGTCTGAAATGCTTGGGGAGGGAGGTTGACTTCTACCACTAATAGCTGCCTAATGTATTCCTAAATCCACTTTCTTAAAGGGCACTGAAAAGCCTGTTGATTTGTGGACTCATTCATCTCCCCGCAAACCATGCTGTAGTGATCACATTGAATATTTCTTCGCTACAAGACTCTGTTTGTGTGCGTTTTATGGAAATGCATGCGAGGCCATGATAGATTCTTCGTTGCTTTTTTTTAACTAAACGCATTGCAAGCAACGGATGGAAACCGAAAGAGGGAACTGATTTGAGGTCTCTTACGTCTGAATTTGTTTCGGAAAGACTCGAAATCGTTCCATTTTTGTCTCAAAATGCATGGGGAGAGAGGTTGAGTTCTACCACTAATAGATGCCTAATGTAATCCTAAATCCACTTTGTTGAAGGGCACTAAAAAGCTTGTTGACCCAAAGACTCATTCCTCGCTCCGAAATAAATGCACTATTTAGCACAATGAAGATTTCTTTCAGCGAAGCCTCTGTTTGTGTGTATTTTATGAATATTCATGCGAGGGCATGATAGATTCTTCGTTGCTTTTTTTAACTACATGCACTGCTATCAACAGATGGAAACCAGAAGAGGGCAATGAATTGAGGTCTCTTATCATAGGAATTTGTTTGGGAAGGACTCAAAATCGTTGAATTTTACACTGAAAAGCGCGGGGAGAGAGGTTTAGTTCTACCACTAATATATGCCTAATGTTATCCTAAATCCACTTTGTTAGAGGGCACTGAAAAGCTTGTTGATCCGAGGACTCATTCATTAATCCAGAAACGATGCACTACTCAACACAAAGAATATTTCTTCGGTCTAAGCCTTTGTCTATGTGCGTTTTGTAGAAATGCATGCGAGGCAATGATAGATTCTTTGTTTCTTTTTTAACTGAATGTGCTGGAAGCAATGGATGGAAAAGGGAGGAGGGAAATGATTTGAGGTCTCTTATCATGGGAATTTGTTTGGGAAAGACTCAAAATCGTTCCCTTTTCGTCTGAAATGCATGGGGAGAGAGGTTGAGTTCTACCACTAATAGCGGCCTAATGTAATCCTAAATCCACTTAGTTAAAGGGCACGTAAAAGCTTGTTGACCAGTGGACTCATTCCTCTCTCTGGAAACAATCCACGACTCAACACTTTGAATATTTCTTCGCTATAAGACTCTGTTTGTGGGCGTTTTTCGAAAATGCAACCAAGGCCATGATAGATTCTTCAATTTTTTTTTTAACTCAATGCACTGGTAGCAACGGATGGATAACGGAAATGGGCATGATTTGAGGTCTCTTATCATAGGAATTAGTTTGGTTAAGACTCAAAATCGTTCAATCGTAGTCTCAAACGCATGGGGAGAGTTTGAGTTCTACCACTAATAGATGCCTAATGTAATCCTAAATCCACTTTGTTAAAGGGCGCCGAAAAGCTTGTTGACCTGTGGACTCATTCCTCTATCCGAAAACCATGCACTACTCAACACAATGAATATTTCTTCAATACAAGCCTCTGTTTGTGTGCGTTTTATGGAAATGCATGCGAGGCAATGATAGATTCTTCATTGCTTTTTTAACTAAATGCACTACAAGCAACGGATGTCAACCGGAAGAGGGCAATGATTTGAGGTCTCTTATCATAGGAATTTGTTTGGGAAAGACTTAAAATCGTTGCATTTTACATTGAAAAGCGTGGGGAGAGAGGTTGAGTTCTACCACTTGTAGATGCCTAATTTAATCCTAAATCCAATTTGTTGAAGGGCACACCCTATCCCCAAGTAATTTAGCTACTCATGTCTTTAATGAAAAATAACTTAAAAAATAAAGTCATGAGAAGAACTCTTAATATTGAAGAAGAAGAATTCGGCCAGCAGCTTGTTCCACTTTTTCCTCCTCCAAAAGCTATCCATGATGGCTGTTCGACTGCTTGGATAGTGGTGATGATGGATGCTTTTATGTGATGGTCATGGGTGCTGGAGTCCACCCCTTGTATGTCCTTTTACAATTATTGCAACAGCCCTCTTAGTGAATGGAATCCTTGTAGATTTAGAACTCCATCTTGCTTTACAATTAGGCTTCCCAATTAGAATTAAATAGGAGTCTTCTTTCTTGATTGGCACGACTTTCTAAATCTGGTCCCAAGTGTATCTTCTAGGAAGTTCTTCACATGGACCCTCAAATCTGAGATTTAATTGCAAGAGATTAAATCTGAAGCTTTTATCATAAAAGTGGGCCCATATGATGCGTGCAACATTGAGTGTGGAACTGCCTTTGGACTTCTAACTTGGCTTGAATTCTTGCTTTGAAATTTCCTTCTTTTTCTCCTTGAAGTCTCTTAGCATGGGAATTTGTTTGGGAAAGACTCAAAATCGTTGCATTTTAATCTAAAATGCATGGGGAGAGAGGTTGAGTTCGACCACTCTTCGATGACTAATGTAATCCTAAATCCGCTTTGTTAAAGGGCACTGAAAAGCTTGATGACCGGAGGACTCATTCCTCTCTTTGAAAACCATGCACTAGTCAACACAGTGAATATTTCTTCGCTGGAAGCCTCTGTTTGTGTGCATTTTATTGAAATGTGTGCGAGGCCATGATAGATTCTTCGTTGCTATTTTTAACTAAACGAACTGTAAGCAACGGATGGATACCGGAAGAGGCCAATGGATACCGGATGGATACTGAAAATTGCATTGTATGCAGAAAAGCTTGGTGAAAGTGGCCGAGTTACTGATAGTAAATGGCGTATCTAATCCTAAATCTATTTTGTTAAAGGGCATTGAAAAGATTGTTGGTTTGTGGAGTCATTCCTCCCTCATGACATGCATTTATATATTACATCGACTAGTTATTCCAAAATGATTGGTTTTGCTATTTTTTGCAAGCAATGTTCGGCCGCAAAGGGAATTTCTGAGATGTACCCGTTAGAATATGTCTAAATTATCAATTCAGTCCGTGATTTCTTTTAATTGGAGAGATGGAATTTCTTTTTCTCCCAAAAATGAGAATTACCAATCCGTTTCTTCCTTCAATTGGCACTCGCTGCTCGCGAGATGGAACTTCATCAGTTAGCACCCTCTCCTCGCTAAATAAAGCCTCATATCACTAAAGCAAATGGATAAAATCATACGGAGCAAATAATTTGAATGACAATCGGTAGCTTGTAATACGTCTTCTTCCTGGTGCAAGAGAGAGTTCGGGCTCGTTTCCTGATAGGTTTTGCTTGATTATGATGGTGGGTTAATATGCCAATGAGGCCGAAGAGGAAAATGCCAAATTTTAGTGAGAGCGTTTGACTAGAAATTCTACTTCTCATATAGAATAAATCCGAATGCAACATCATGAATAACCTTTTTGAAATGACCTATCTAGGATCCTTCGTTGCTTTTTTAACTAAATGCACTGCAAGCAATGGTTGGAAACCTGAGGAGGGCAGTGATTTGAAGTCTCCTATCGTGGGAATTTGTTTAGGAAAGACTCGAAATCTTTGCATTTTACACTGAAATGCTTGGGGAGAAAGGTTAAGTTCTACAACTAATAGATGCCAAATGTAATCCTATATCCATTTTGTTAGAGGACACTGAAAAGTTTGGTGACCCGTGGACAACTAATAGATCTCTTGGGTGACAAATTCAGCTATAAGGGCATGTGGATGTTTTATTTTTTTTCTCAATGAAACAAAGTTCTTATCTTTGGTGTTGGAAGTGGAGTTTCGGGACATTATTTCGCTCAACGAATGAAGAGGCATATTTGTCGGCTAAGAGTGGGGTTGCACAGTAGTTTATATCATTTTTGCTCTATTTCCTTGTAATTTATGGCTTTTCTTTGTTTTGGGTAGGGCTATTAGCTCATATACCCTTCGACCCTCGCATGTAGTTCCTTTTTTGTGATCTCTGCTTGTTTCCTTTCCTTTCTTAATATATTTTTTGTTAGTGTTTTAGAAAAACAATGGTTAATGCTTCTCTATCTTTAATCTTTATAATTGATGACACCTCTTTTAAGGTTTGGCTCTTTGAGCATGACTGCTTTCTAAAATTTCTTAAATTTCTCCTTTGCTTATCGTGCACGTTTGGATGAGGTTTTGTTTTTTTTTTAGCTATCCCTGATACTTATTCCTTGGAGGTAAGGCTTTCTCCCTTTTTTAACGGAGGTAGGCCTTCTATGTTTAAATTAAACAATTATATTCCATTTTGAGGGAATAATTCACATCAAAAGTGGTAATCATGTCTTGTCAGGATCGTAGGGAAAACTTGATGTTTCTAGTTGGAGCAACATTAGTGGAACTTGTAATACTCTTTTTATGTATTTCATTTTAACGATCATCATCATCATCAAAGCTTTGTCCCAACTATGTTGGGTCGGTTACATGAATTCTATTTTTCCATTCTAATCTATCCCGAACCAAATCCTTAGATAAGTTGCACGCTTTATATCTATTTTTACTACCTTCGTCCACTTCCTCTTCAGCCTACCCCTTCCCCTTGGTGGGCTATCAACCTGCATAGACGCATTTTTCCTTAGCAGTGCCATTGCCAGCTTGCGTTGTATATGTTCAAATCAACTCAAATGGATTTATCTAATTTTATCACCTATTGATGATACCCCCTAAATGCTCTCTAAAGCACTCGTTTCTAATTTTATCCTTCCTAGCTTTACCACACATCCATCTTAACATTCTCATCTCTGCTACATCCATTTTGTGCATATGTTGCTTCTTGATCGGCCAGCATTCTGCTCCATAGGTCAAAACTAGTCTAATCGTTTCCCTTTAAAATCTTCCCTTCAATTTTGTTGGCATGCGCCGATCACAAGGCATTCCATAAGCAAGTCTTCACTTTAACTATCCCGCCTTAAGGTTTTGGTTATTTAATTGTTTTTGAAATATTAGGATTTTAAGCATTAAGCATTGCTTCCACTATTTTTCTATGAAAGATGCTGAAATTGAAAAATTAATTGTCTGTTTGCTTTCATGGAATTGAAGTTCATGGGAATTTTGAGAAATGTATTTCCTAGCAAAGTGGCTAAAATTGAAGAAACAAAGATGAAGATTCGCATCTGGCCATCAAATGTTCTCTCCTTTGGTGGAAAATGAACACCCAGCAATCACGCCTAAAAATTGAGTCCCAAGAAAGTCAAGAATCCCATCTATATCCTTCACTGGTCACATCTTCAATTTTCCTTAGTTGGAACTCATTTTACCATGATTTCCTAGGAATTCAATTCCATGCAAACAAATGGGGGCAAATGGGGGCCCTGAAGGTGGAGGTCCACAAGGAGCCATCAAATAATTTCCCCTTTGATAGGAAATAATTTCACATTCATCACTCTAGTTAACTTAATCATAAGTGATGGAGCCCCATCTGGATCTCCAATCCAGACCTTTGACTCACGTTTTTAATACTAAAAAAAAAAAATAACCCGATTTACTGAGAATTCCTAGGAATTCAATAAGACAGAAAAACAATTAAATGTTAATCTAGAGTGAAACCTGGATTTAAATTCACTTCTGCTCGTATTTCTATGTCCATCAAAGATGAATTTGTATTCCCCGGCTCCATATGCAATGGAGTCCTGTGCATGGGTTTTGTTGAAGTGTAGTATCTGGCACTTCGGTCTTGCACAACATCAATTTTCATGTACAACTGCAGCAAAATACAGCTGTATGACTGCCAACATCAGATGCAGTACTATATGACTGGTGTAAACTGTAAACAGCTTTATAGCTTAAAAAGCCCTTTCATTCCAGACTGTTGTTTAATTTCATCGTACCTGTAATGGTATATGAAATTTGAACCAAGCAGAGTCAGTCTATTGATGAACAAGGCACGCGATCCAAGCAATGCACTTTGATCGTGCCTGTAATTTTTTGTGAATTACTCTGAACTGTGAATCCCTCAGGAATCTGTTACAAATTGTTCTCTCATTCCGTTCTTTTTAAGTTTCATTTCCTGGCGTCAAAAGGACTGTCCAAATTCCACAAGAGCTTGAATGGTTCAAGGACTTTCCCATGTATGTAAAGTATGTCACTGAAGAGGCTGAAACTGAGTAAGAGGCTGAAACTGAGTCGTCAAAAGAGAGTGGCGGTGTTTTCAATCTCGCTTCTCTTGATTTGGAATCAAGCTACTGTTGCACTTGGAACATAGCAGATGTGAGGAAAAACAGAGAACAAGCAAGAAGGGGAAGACCGCTCAGCAGGAAACGAAGAGAGTTGCAATTTCCAATGCCTTTGATTCCTTGCCTCTTGTTCATATATGCAAGATGCAATTTCTCGTCATCAGCAGACAAAGAGACTCTTGACAAATGTTATGGCACATGCTAGACTTTTTGAGTATTACTCGTCATCAGCAAACTCAAACCCGTATGTGACACTTAACACAACTTTGTAATATATTTTCTTTCCAGAATGAACTGATTCTCAACAGCTTTTGCCAGTGTAATCTAGCTTAAAATGGATCGAGACAGAAGAAATGAATATATACTGGAGATCAAATGGCAAGTTACCAATTCCATGGAGCAGAATTTCACTCTAATTCAAGTAAATTCAATGTTGAATTTGAATTAATGCTGTGTGATTTACTCGCACAGGTGAGGCGACTCAATTTGGACATGAATCAATCAAATTGCAGCTTTCAACCAATCACAGTGGAGTGGTTCAATCAAAGGGTTCACAGCTTGACATTGATGAGAAGTGGGCCACATGGTGCAGGTGTTTATGCAGAGAGTAGGGTGATTTATGATACAATCACAAGTAATAATGAATCGTTTATAAGATTCTTAAATTCTTGTTACTGAAGGGAATTCAGCTGAATTTAATTGGTGGTTAGATGGGTCGATTGCCATCTCGTGCTGACTCAGTATGTTCATGACCTAGCCACCCTTAGTAGTGAGTCATCTTGTGATGACTCAGTCAAGGAACAAACAGAGACTATTTATTGTGTATTGTGATTGGTTGAATGGTTGCTCCAGGGGACACAAATGCAGGAACATTCCAATTGATTGGGCCCATTGAGATCCAATCAACAATTAGGCATCCCTCAGCACACTAATGGAAGTTATCCAAATAAAATTGGCAGGAGAATATTGGATAATTTCAAACTTTATGTTTTTAATGAGATATCAGAAAATCTCACTTAATGAAAAATAAAATTTAAAATTAAAAGTTAAAAATCTTGAATATATATTATAAATCTTTCAAATGCTATCGGATGAAAATGTTGGACCATGAGAAGAAAATACATCATAAAAGTAAGAAGTAATAAGTTTTTACTTATTTATTTTCTTAAAGACTTTGCAAAAACTGCTTGTATGCTAAGTGGTAAGCTTCATCTGCTTGTATGCTAAGTGGTAAGCTTCATCGACTTTATATTTGATTTTGGGCATCTTTTTGTTTTTATTTTTTCGACATGGTCTGGGAGTGGTTTTTAACTTGAGAACTGACGGATGATTCCTGAACATGTGTGTGAAACTATTTAAAGATTTACTTTTTTTCATTTGTCAGGATGGCCTGTTAGCCAGCGGCAGACTCAGGATTTTCGTTTTAGGGGAGCTCATGATAGTCAGTTGAACAGAGCGACGATATCGTTGCTCAATTTCGATATTAAGCAATGATATTATCACTAGTTGAAAAGGAAAAAAAAAATCGGCGAGAAGACTGATTTTGTTTCATAAAACTATGAAGGCCTTTTAGGTGCACAGGACCTCACCCGTGATTTTTCGGGTAAATTCCTCAACATTTGTACTAGTATTTTAAGGTTCGTTTTTCAAAACCCATATTCCAATTGCAGAAGATTAGGGGAATTTGTGAATCATTTGTGGGTCACAATTTCTATATCCAAAACATTTACATTCTTAGATTAATGATAATCACCAATACGCTTAGTTTCATATCTTTTAAATTTTAATGGATTTTGAGAATTTGTGAAATGTATTCAAATGATCTAAATACATTTAAACCACTGAATGTATTCATTTACACCATAAAAAATAAAAATGATAATTTGAGAAGCATAATAAAGTGTTCAATGATCCCTACTTCCAAATTAGGATTTTGAACTAATTCTATGATTGCAATCCTATGATTGTGCATTTGAGTGGATGGAATACATGATTGTAATCTCATTCATGTCAATTCTCAATACCTAAAGAAAACTCTCCAACTAACTCTAAAATATCTAATAACTCCGAAGGGAGGAATATAAACTTTATATGTTTTATCTTTTGAAAGTTGAATATATATAATGGGATGAATACCCTACTTGCTTTGATATTTTTATAGGTTTAAATGTTGTGTTTACCGGATAAGTCCCGTGGATTACTTGTTAATGAGGCTTAATTACACAATCCTCATAGTGGACTTCGATCCTTGGGCATTAAAGGCAAAAAAATAATTTTAATTAGCTCTAAATTTCACACCTCGGATCCGATTTAATTCACTAATGGGGTTCGGGGCTGTGACGGTACCTCTTCTTTTGCCCCTTTTTTGTGCACTCGGGCAGCGTTAGAAACCATTAAAATGCTAACATTGAATTGAGATGACCAACTCAATTAATCAATCTATCATGCGACCCACATCTGAAATTCAAACAGATTTAAATCACTATCCCTTTTTGTCTTATTAGTTTGGGCCACGTTTCACCCCAAACGAAATTGGCCCACCATATGATGAGTAATATTCTAAAGATGTTAATTTTGATGCCTGGGGTTTTCATGTTTTGATTATCTATCTGCACATCATCAATATCTGATGATGGTCCCATCTCTAATTAGAGTAGAATTATCATGTAAAGCATAGATTGTAATTCTGAACAGTAATGATTTCAGGTGTGGCCCCCTCGAGAGATTTTTTTTTTCCCTCACTTGAAAGCCTTGACTTCGTTGCAATAGTGAGTCCAGCGAACCCGGCTTCTAAAAGTCTAAAAAAAACCACGATGACGGAACCTAATCTACTTCATTGAGCGCAATCAAAAAGTTATTTGAAACCATCACCCAATGATTTGGCATTTTTTTTTTCTTTCTAATTTATGAAAAATATATGCCGGGCCCTGACCCGTTTATTATTGATAATTGGTAAAATTCCGAATATACAATACCACCCATTAGCAGTCGATACACATAATTTGCATGCACCTGGAGTGGCTCCACAACTTATGAAGCAACCCACCATTAATGGAGTGGCCTGGTCATCACAAGGGAACCTGAGCACGTTTGTCCCGTCATGTTTGCAAGAGGGAAAGTGATGCAGTTAGGAAAGCACAAATCACAATTGATGGTGGACCCAAACAAGAAAGGTAGGGGCTCAAGTATTGCTCATCGTGAAAATCCACCATCAATACCTTGAACCCAATGAGAGAAATTCAAACTAAGGAGAAGGAAAAAAGATAAGGGCACGCTTGTGTAGCCTATTTATGCAGAAAAGGAGGTGGTTATCTGCGCAAAACTCCTTTTTTATGTGTTTGGTGCGGCAATTTTCCGTGAAATTGTTTTTTTTTTCCGTCAGCTTTTTTCTTTGTAGGCCTTGAAATAGACTTCCCATGAAGGGTATGGGAAGTCCATTTCCACAGAAAATTGAACCCCCATTTTCTCACTCTCACCCCCACTCCACCCGGCCACCCTCTTTCTTCCCCCTTCCCTCCCAACCCCACGCACCCAGTAGTTTTTACTAAAGAAATCCGAAGTTGCACCAAACAACATTAGCACTAATTTATCGAGAAAATTTTTTTCACCAAATATGAATTTCTAATTTCCTCATAAAACCTTTTTCGAGGTATTTAAAAAACATAGAATTTGCTGATGTGGCAATTTCATTTTTTCATGAAAATCACCTCTACACAAACGTGCCCTAAAAATGCATATATGCAACTTTATTGAATATTTATAAAAGTATTATAGACTCTTTGGCTCGTTCCTTTACATGGATATAAATAAGACTAAAAAATTACTCTAAACCTCAAAGAATCATCTTCACCATGAGAAAACCACTTACTAATCTAACAACTTCTTTACCCCTTACTAGAAGCTTCTATAATCATCCGATGATAGACTTCCATTTTTGTATTTTTATTTGAAAAATTGAAGAACTAACTTACTCTTAAAAAAAAAAAACAATCTTTCTTGAGTTTAAATATAGGAAGACTATATATATGTGATTGAACTTAGCACAAGTCTTTGAAAAAGGAAGTGATATTTTGATTCAGTGCCTCCATGTGAAGGCTGGTGGGACCTGCTGGGTGATGGAAACTGCTTAGTAACCCACTAGACTTGTTTGGTGGCTGTCTCAACTATATTGGGTGTGATACGGGCCCAGTTCAAGTGGGTCGACTATCGTGCGGCACACTTGCTGATGGGCTTATTTAGGGCTGATTGGAGAGTTTTTTCCCAGAATAGCACCCTCAAGTAAACTAATTCTCATAATAGCACCCATTTGAAAATAATACCCAGAATAGCACCCCGAGCCTATGTGGCATATCCAATCCTAATATATGACTTGGCTTCAGTCAAGACTTAAGTCGGTATTAGGCCGAAAATGGATTCGGTATTGGGCTGAAAATGGGTTCCTTGAAGCCCAAGTATATGAAGAACACACACTCGAACCCATTTTCTAGTTAGGTGATGTGTGGAGGGCCCAAGTATCATCCAAATACCACCACAGGATGCTATCGATGTATATAGAATTACAATTAGCATGTCGGTATTTAGATCACTAATCGAGTTGGGTCTTGACCCCTCCCATTTGGTCTAGGTCTGGTTCTATAATTTGAGTTTGGGTACATAAACATATTCGATACCACTGACCCGTGTCACATTTTTATCTGGGCCCAAGTCCGGGCCCTAGATCTGGGTAACCTATGGAACAGACCTTTAAAAGGTTTTTTATAAAGCTGCTTTTTTTTTCCTAAAGCCTGTTACCCCTGCCTCAACTAAAATTTTACCTAAGGATGGCTAATAGCAACCTTCAAGTAAAGTTTCTACGCATATTAATTTTTACCTAAGATCTAAAATAGAGACTAAACAACGGGGGCGGAACCACATAGTTGTTGGGGGTGGCCATGGCCCTCCCAGAAATTTGAAAAACCCCCATGAGGTATTAAAAATCTTTACTTGTTTATATTAGCCCTTCAGAAAAATTGAAAATATTATAGAACTTTTAAGTATTTTTTCAATGGTGGCCACTCCAAAAAAAAAATTTATATAGTGCCCCCCCCCCCCCCCCAAGGCAAATTTTCTGGTTCCGCCTCTGCTAAACAATATGTTAATGGAATATTTATCCAATATTGTGTAAATTTGATTTCATTGCTTTATACATATCCTTTTAAGAAACTCTATATCTCCATATTTAATAAAAGGAAGACTAATTTCATAAAAGTGCATTAAAATTTAAATGAGGTAGGGTAACAGGCTCTAGGGAAAAAAAAGTAGCTTCATAAAAAACCTTTTAAAGGTCTGTTCCATAGGTTATCCAGATCCAGGGCCCGGACTTGGACCCAGATAAAAATGTGACACGAGTCAGTGGTATCGAATCTGTTTATGCACCCAAACTCAAATTATAGAACCAGACCTGGACCAAATGGGAGGGGTCAAGACCAAACTCTTTTAGTGATCTAAATACCGACATGCTAATTGTAATTCTATATACATCGATAGCATTCGGGGTGGTATTTGGATGATACTTGGGCCCTCCATGGGTTCGAGTGTGTGTTCTTCAGATACTTGGGCTTCAGAGAACCCATTTTCAGCCCAATACCGTACCCATTTTCGGCCCAATATCGACTTAAGTCTTGACGGAAGCCAAGTCATGTATTAGGATTGGATATGCCAAATAGGCTTGGGATGCTATCCTGAGTATTATTTTCAAATGGATGCTATTATGAGAATTAGTTTATTTGAGGGTGCTGTTCTGGGAAAAAACTCCTGATTGGACTGACCCAAATAGGCCAGAATTGATATGATTTGATTTCTCAACTAATCTAAAAACAATTATAATATATTCTGACATTTATCCTGGACCCATCTTGAACATCCAATTTGAGTCTCAGGTATTTCCACTTGATCGAGCCCCGGAAATGGTGAATTGAGATTCCATTTGGTTGGGGCCTAATTTATGGATGGGTCTTCTAAAATATGCCATTTTGCTCTTACATTAGAAAAGGGGTGAAAAAATTATCCCGTTTGTAACGGCGAAAATTTTCTACATTTGCTATGGCCGGCTGCTTTTCCTTGAGAAAATCGAAAAATAAACTAAATCTCCTGTGATTGTGATTACGCATAGAATTGGTTCCAATGGAGCAGGAAGTGTGGGAGGGGAAGGATTTTTTTTAATTTTTTCCATAAAAAGAGAAAAAAGTCCGCAAAACTAATTTTCTATAAACCTATGCAAAAGTGCAAGTGCAAGTTCTCTCAAGTCTCAACCGTAGATGGATACCTTTTAAGCTCGGTGAAGCCATAGACTAATCTAGCTTTATTGGACTATATCTAGAGCCCAACCAACCGAACCTAAGGGCCTGTTTCTTTCCAAGCATTTCTGACAGGAATTCAGGCTGTCTGTGAATTCCTGAATTCCAGTCAGAAATGCTATGTTCATTTACTAGAATTCGCAGCATTTGAGGCAAACAGTATTTTGGAATTCCAAAAAAGTGGAATTCCCAAATGCCAGCCC
Source organism: Litsea cubeba (assembly GCA_012931725.1). Classification (NCBI taxonomy): domain Eukaryota; kingdom Viridiplantae; phylum Streptophyta; class Magnoliopsida; order Laurales; family Lauraceae; genus Litsea; species Litsea cubeba. The sequence continues at coordinate 135,236,020 of CM022947.1, forward strand.
TTGCTCCAGTATTTATAAATTCTGGCATTCCGGGAGGCTTCCTTAGAACTCCGGCTCTCTCTGACGGTGGAAGGTCATATTCTCCACTGCACCTCTAAAAAAAAATCAGATCTGGTTATCTTCTTTCTTTCCACTCCTTTCATATATCTGGTTCCATGAAACCCAAAACCTCCCAAATCCACACCTTTCTTTTGATCTAATCTCAATTTCATTTTCATCTGACATCTTTCAAAACCATACCATCCTCCTCAATGCTTGTACAAGAAATCCATCTCCTCCTACATCGAGACCGAATAAACCCCAGAATTCATGTATCCAACCTCTTTGGACAGAACTGAGATGAAGATCATTGCAATGTGCAGAGATTCTCAGGTAGGAATTCTAGGTATAAAAGAAATGGAGAATTTAGGAATGCTAGAATTTGTAGCATTTCAAAATTCCAGCTTCTCAAATTCTACAAAATCCAACAGACATGAATTCCAAAAATTCTTGCAAAGAAACAGGCCCTAAAGCTTTGGGCTGGGTTGGCAAGTTTGAGTTGGGCCGCCCCAAGTTAGACCACTCATTGCTCTCTTGCTGATTTCAGTTTACGAACCAAAAATGTGAAATACCATCTATATATTTTCTAGAGAATTTTACCTAAAAAAGGCTCCAAGATGGCCTACAATCAAATAATGGGCCACTAGTAAATATGGTACGGAAGTGGTCCCTTTTTTTTTTAATAATGATTGAAACTTGTGACGACGTCGTCGCTCTTGAAACATCATTTTCCCCATCTTCCTCCCATCGTTTTCCCTCATTCCCTCTTTTAGACCACTCCCCTTTCCCCCTCTCCACAACACAGCAGCCCCCATCCCTCTCATTCTCTTTCTTCCTCTCATCACTCTCTCTCGTTCTCCACTCTTTCTTCTCGCTGCCTCGCCGCCGTCGGACGACGCTGCTGCCAGCACCATGACTGAGCTCCTCTCTTCTACCATCTCTCATTTCTCTCACTTATCTCTCCCTCACCCAACTATGATCCCGGAGCTCCTTGTTGCCGTCCGCGACCACCACCAGCACCATTACCGCCGGCCACCATCATCTCCGACGAAACCCCCCCAACCCATCTCTTTGTTTTTCCCCATTTTCCTTTCACCGTTTCTCTCTTTCTTTCTCTGTTTTCTTTCTTTTTTTTCTTCTCTTCCTCACTCACCTCCCTGCCAACGTGATGTACCCCCCCCCACCCTTCGCATTCTCTGTTTCTCTTTCTTTCTTTATTTCTCTCTCTTACTTTCTTCCTTTCCTCACTTCATCCACTGCGAACATGGACTAACCCCCCCCCCCCCTCACATTCCATTTTCTCTCTTTCTCTCCACTCACCGTCAACGTGAGTTGACTTCCACCCATCCCCATCCCATGTTTCACTGATTTCACCAAAGAACAGGCAGTAAGTACACTGATTACACATAACTGATCAGCTTCGATACCACACTCTATCATTTCTTGGAAGCACGACAGCGACTTTCACCCATCCCCATCTAAAGCATACGTACCCACCAATCATCGAATTCCAAGAAACAGAATCCCTCATCGGCATTTCATCAAATACTTTCCCTGCAAAGTCAATACACCCAGTCTTGGCACACATAAAGATGAGCGAATTGCTAACATAAATATCCAAATCAAATCCAACCTTAATCAACCTACAATGAATCTTTCATCATTCCACAAACGAACACAAGTCCGCACAAGATGAGGGATTATTAGAATGTTATGGATTATTGAATGTACAAAAATCCATAACATTATTGGGAGAGACCGTTCGCTTGTTATGGATTATTGAATGTTGCTTTATGATGGATTATTGAATGTTTTAATATGAATTTTTGAATGCCAAGTTATGTGCTTTTTTATGGTAAGAAACGAAGTTTGTATGTCCATGTCTTGTATTGGGCTCGCACATAAAATCAATACACACATCATTTTTTTCGATTGCAATGGTCAGTGACAACGTTGTTTCCGCATAGAAGATAAAATTTGGAAGGAAGTGTGCTTTAATATCTAACGACGTCGTTGCTTCACAGAAGCTAGTGGAAGAAAGTGTGCTTTAATATCTGACGACGTCGTTACTTCACAGAAGCTAATGCGAAAATTGCTGTGTTCACAGATGTCGTCGCTTGTAGAAAATAATAATAAAAAATATATTTTTCGGCGGAAATACCGGTTTCGTAGTATATAAACTAGTGTCCTCTTTTTCGTCTAGTGACCATCTAAGATCCTTTTTCAGGTAAATTCCTCTATTTTCTATTACTGCCAATCAAAATGAAAATTATATTGCATTGCTTGGGACTTTCTGTAGAGTTAGTTAGGCCCCACAGTAAACGACCTTTTTACTCGATTATATGGGCCCACAGTAAATGACTTCGCATTTTATGATATGTATGACATTCGTTTAGATGGGCCCCATAGAATACAACATTGTATTATATCAGATTTTTTTTTTATTGATGGGCCCTATAGCATATAATGTTGCATTAGATTTGCTTTTTTCATAATTAGATGGCTCCCGTAATGTATTATGAGATTTATGATGCTTTGTTAGATGGACCCATAACACACAAGATTGTATTGCATTGGACCTTTTGCACAAATGGGCCTTGTAATAAATAAGAGTTCAAATGTGGCACTCTTAGTTTAATATGGATTTGGATGAATAGCCCACAAAAATAGTGTTTATTTAGATGGGTCCCATAGTATATTATATTCCCAAAACCCGTAAGGCCTGTTCTTTTAGTGGAATTTTTGACGAGAATTTGGTGTGTTGGATTTTTTTTTTTGGATATGATGTGATGTCACATCCCCTCCCATTTGCAAATGCCATATTTCTTTACAAGAATTTTAAAATTCCAACAAACCTTCTTTTTGTTTGTAGGGAGGAGTAAAATGAAATAGAACTGAGTGTCAAAAAAAAGGAAAGGGAGTTGGAGGGAAAAGGTGCTCACAACCACACCAGCCTGCAATCCGACCCACACTTGCTCACAACTGGCAACGGTTCTTCCCATGAGAGAGCGACCTCCTCAACGATGAAGGCTTCTCGAAAAAGATAAGATGGAAACAAGGTTTCACACATGAGAAGATAGCCCGATTAGGTGGGAAAAAGGCCCACATAAGTGAGAAGAGATGACAGCATACCTAGGGTTCGAACCCGATGACAGTCAGGTGAGAACTACCGCCACTTATCAAGTGAGGTAAGTGGCCGTTCTCATCAATTCATAAGGACAAATAAATCATAAAAACACGGGAATATGTCTATTCGCATCAGACTTCGACATTTTTTTGCAATCTTGTCCCATCCCTCCCCTTTTCGATCAAAGGCAAAACATCTTAATATTGATTCATTTATATATGCACTTTTATACTTCCCAAACAATCTAATATCCGTTTGAATAAGAGTTAAGTGAAATACACACTCCAAATAAATTCGCCAAAGTATAGAGAATAAAGAACCAAATATGTAACAGTTACTTTAGGGGGAGATTGGTAAGATATTTGAGTTTTGGATGAGGGTTATGAGATGATGAGAAACTGTTTCTTATTTAGGTCAGTGGAGACATATAATATGATATATATCTTATTTGGTCTGTCATTTCTTTTAAGAGAGAGTTTGCATTAGATTACAAACTATTTTTTATATAGCAATTTACTAGAGTAGTAAAAGTAAAATAAAATCTTCATTTTTTAGACAAGGGTCACATCAATAATACTTTAATTCAAAATCTTCTCTATCTTTTACAAAAAAAAGTCAACAAAAACATTCATTAAAGTCAACAAAAACATTCATTCTCCACTAAAAAAAAAAACTACACTTTTCTATAAAAATGAAAGTCAAAAGATTTCATATCAAATAACTAAAAATAAAATACCATCATAATTTTATTCTCTCTTGATTTGATGCTTTACTACATTTTATTTTACATGATAAATTACAAAACAGGCCTAGAAAAAGTTTATATTAGATTAGAGTCCTCTCATTTGAAGGAGTCTGCAGAGGTGTATTTCTTTTTGCTGAGTGGATAGTGCCAGGGTGATCTAAATCATAATATATATAATTTGCTTTAATATATATAAATAATAACAAATAATATTATATTTATTAAAAGGTACTCTACTAAGTTACATGACGTGTCCAGAAGGAGGTAGTGTCTCAGTGCTTTATATTTTACCAAAACCTTCTAAAAGAAAACAAAGTTAACAAAATCAATATGATGTGCCCCCATCCCACTCAAACCCACTTAAAAATTAAAACCCAAGTCTACACATCCCAGTGGAACGCCAACAAAGACCACAAACAAAAGGAGACAAAACACAAAAGGGCCCCCTGTCATTTATGACCTTTTCCATCACTTCCTCACAATCTGTTCATGACTTCCTGTTAGTGTTATCATTTCCCCTCCTCTCCACACATACACCGAGACCATACACAGATCGAGAGGATCTGATTGATACCTGACCTAACCTGACCCACCTTCCGCATGGCCGGGTGCACCGACGACCTCACCAGAGCCCAATCGTGCCGAGATGGTCAAGCCGCGACCCATCTAAAGCTGATCGCCATCTTGGTCATCCTCCTCACGAGCGTCGTCGGAATCTCCTCCCCGGTCGCCCTCGCCCGCCTCTTCCAAGGCAAGCCCACCTACAACAACGCCCTCCTCCTCATCAAATGCTTCGCCGCCGGAGTCATCCTCTCCACCTCCCTCGTCCACGTCCTCCCAGACGCCTTCGACGCCCTCGCCGACTGCCAGATCGCCTCCCACCACCCATGGAAAGACTTCCCCTTTTCTGGTTTCATTGCCATGGTGGGCGCCATCATCGCCCTCCTGGTCGACGTCGCGGCGAGCTCGCACGTAGAGGACAGGCCCCAGTACGCTCCAGTCGGATCGGAGGATGGTGGCGCCGGTGGCGTCGTGGCGGTGAAGAAGGTGGAAGCAGCGGCGGAGGTGGTGGTGGTGACTGGGTGCCATAACACGCATGAGGAGGAATTGGCCAAGTTAAAGCAGAGACTGGTGTCTCAGGTTTTGGAGATTGGGATTGTTTTTCATTCGGTGATTATTGGGGTGACTTTGGGGATGTCCCAGAATCGATGCACGATCAAGCCGTTGGTTGCAGCTTTGGCTTTTCATCAGATCTTTGAAGGGATGGGCCTTGGTGGATGCATTGCTCAGGTAAATTCAATTCATTTTTCATCAGATCTATCCATCCATCTGTTGCTTACATCATGCATCTTCTTTTTTCTTTCTTTTTTTACTCTTTATTCTGCGTGTACAGTTGTGCCTTCTGATTTTTCTTCATTGTATACTTTTCTTGAAGTAAGTAAGAGACAACTATAGGAACTGTTTGCATGTGACCCTTGTAGTTGTAGGGTCATGGGGCTGTCATGTGAGTGGCCTAGGAATGAATCTGATTATATTTTTTTACTGAGTCAGGTTCTGGGTCACAATCTTATGATTCATATTCCAACACGTAATTAATTAGATTTGGGTAATTTAGATGATTTATATGAGTTATCTTATGTCAGGTGTCTGTAGTTTGGTGGTAATTAAGAACTTGGACTGGATAAGTATGAATTAGGAGGAAAATTATGTGGTATGAATGCTGCCAGCTTGATGATATTTTGGTATGTAGTCCGAGGACTACCAAAAGTCGGCGGATCCATAGGTTGCGTAGTTACATTAAATTAGATGATTCAAGAGTTATGATCCCAAATTTCGCCAGCGTGACCTGGGAAGGTTGAATCTTGTCTATACTTTTGCATTCGGATTTGATCCCCTGACGGTGCGCTTCCATTGTAATAGACTCCCATGGACCCCGCATAATCCTAATTTGGACAGTTAAAAGATGAATATCATCCTCTCTAGCGTGTGACATTCACAAATCTCACTTCACTAGGAGTGGTTATGCGGTTTGATTGAGAACATGACTGATAATGTAGTTACAAAATCTTACCTGCAACTAATTGTATATCATAATTTTTTTCTCCGTGACGTGCTCAATCTGATGGTGGGATCCACTTCTATTGAAGTGAGATTTGAAGATATACTAATGGAGGAGCGATGACAATTGAACTATCCTGATTATAATTATGTGGGCCCACGGTGGAGTTTGGGCGCCTGTTATAGGGAAAGAGTGTAAAGGTCAAATCGGCATAAAGACCCGGGGATCGATCAATCCATGAGCACGTAACCCACCACTTGACCATAAATGTGAAGTTCAGTCCCTTTTGCGTATGGGCTGGATTGAATTTGTCCAATCAAACCGTTTATTTAGAAAGACTTGATATTGAGGTCTTCAGGCCATGGGCCTAAAAGTCAAGCCCAAATCACCCATTTTCAAACTATATATTAGCTGGGTGTGTTGAATTTGTCGGTCTTGGTCCTTCAAAACAATGGTGAGTGAGGCCCATGATATTCCAAAAAGCATTTGTATTTGCTTTTGGGAATTTTATAGAACTTGGCTTCCAAGTAAGCCCTTATTTATATATTTCCAAACTTGTGGCAAACACCACCCATGGAAATAAGGAATTCCCAACAAATAATGATAGGTACGGGTCAAGTTCAAGCATTAAATGCGTGCTTTCTTAGACTGGTCTTTACTATAGATTCTGTGTAATTATTGACTCCAGGATGGCAGGATCCAACCACTAACTAGATTATCTTCATGGAAAACTTACAATCCAGACATTTGGTAGTGTTGGCTCCTACCATGGATGAGATGGGCCGTAGGAAAAGATGAGGACTTGTGGGTTTTCCATGTGTGCGGATTGTCTTGTATGGACCCATATGGATATGTTGTAAATTTTGTTAGAAAAAAAATGCATATCCAAGTGTCACAAGAAGTGACAGAAAATCCCAAAATAAAATGCAGTAATCTAATGTGAAAGTATAGTTTGACACTGCCAACCCGCTGGCAGTTCAGTGATGAGGCACCTTCCTTCCACAAAAACTAGGGATCATTCCCTTGCTGTCTCACTTATGGTGAGAGACTTGTTGGGGTGTTCATGAGTGAGGCAGGGCTAAAGCATATCTAGCCCCGGCCCAACTTTAGTAATATAGGCCTGTATCCAGGCCCAAGTCTGACACGTGCCACAATTGCTAGGACCAAGCCCGCTCATTTAGTCAATCTGGTTGGGCTGAACTGGGCTTTTTTTTAATTGCATAGGCTTTCTAGTAATCGTTCGGACAAACTATGATTTAATTATAAGCCCTTATTTGGGTGTGGCCGCGCAAGGCTTACAGGCCTAGACTAATTATTAAATGGGCCTAAATTATATATTTAATGCAGCCCGGATTGGTCTGGGCCCAGGCTGGACCGGTCCATTAGCACCCTGCAGACTTGGTCAGTTTATGTGGGTGTGAGTGTTTAACAGAGCCAATAAGTAAATAAATATGGCATATGGCTAGGATCCTTAGATTTGATAGATTTTTCCATGTCATCATGACCTACATTGAGCCCCACCAGCTCAACAATCCTACCATAACAGGTCTTAAATCCCAGACCTGATCTGACGCATCATTCTGTGCTTGAACTTGGGCCAGTTTGGTTCTGGGCTAAGGGCCAAATAATTCATGGTTTGTATTTGGTGATGATAATATGTACTATGATGCATGCTTGCAGGCTGGCTTTAATTTGGCAACAACGTCTTATATGTGCTTGATGTTTGCTGTGACAACGCCATTGGGGATAATGTTGGGGATGATTGTTTTCTTAGTAACTGGTTATGATGATAGTAGCCCCAACGCACTAGTGCTGGAAGGGCTCTTGGGATCTCTATCCTCAGGTATTTTGATATACATGGCACTTGTTGATCTCATTGCTGCTGATTTCTTCCACAACAAGATGATGAATTCCACTCGATGGATGAAGAAGTCATGTTACATTGCTTTAGTCCTTGGATCGGCTTCAATGTCTGTTCTTGCAATTTGGGCTTGAAGATGTCCATCAAACTATGATTAGAATAGATGAAAATATTATGCAATTATCTTTTAGTACTTATTTTGTGATGAGCATTCTCAAGTGCATATGTAAAAAAAGAGAAACAGAAAAAAGAAAAAAAGAAGGAAATATAATTCTATCTGTGAACAAAAGAAGAGAAAAAAGTATATATGTAAAGAAAAGAAGAAAAAGAAAAAAAAAAGATCAAAACAGTGAGTTTAAGAACTCAAAACTTGACTGGACTTAGAACTTAGAAGGTCAGCAAGTAATTAATTCTGGGGAGTCTGACTCATTCCCCGTGCAGATGACTTACGTTTTAAATTTTAAACTATAATCAGGAATACATTGATGGCATGTTTCAACATCATCAGCTAAGTGCTTTTATTTGTCATGACCCTGTAAGAGATGGGGTGTAGACTGTGTAGTTATCTTTTCTTAAGAGTTTGGATTAGTTTGAGTTTGATTTAATTTGTTCTCTTCTGAAGCTTGGGTTAATAAAAAGATGGGTGATTTTATCCAAGTCTACTGTCATGAAATTCAAAGGACCTGTTTTTTTTTTTTTTTGCATGGAATTCAATGCATAGTAATTCATAGAGGATTGGGTTTCAACAAATGATCATTAAAGAGGAGAGTGGCTAAGGATTTTAGGTGAAATTGTAGATGGACCTTGAGTTTTCTAGGATTTGAGTTATCAGGGAGATGGCTAGGCAGTCATTTACCATCTACCCTTGATTCATTTTCCATTCAAGGAAAGTTATTTAATAGTCATTTATGGATCTTCACTCTTGTTTCTCCATTTCTTAACTCTTTTAGGATAACATTTCTTAGAATACCTATGAATTTAAATGCATGCAAACAAACAGGCTCACAAGTTGCAAGTTGCAATTATGATGGAAATTTATATTCCTCCAAATCATCTAAGTAATCTACAGGCTTAGTCAATTCAACTCAACCAAGTCAAAATTTGCCACCTTTCAATATGGATATGGGCCTTGTAACTTGGACATGAGCCGGGTATGGAGATCATATAAGGTCCGGATGCAATGTGGACCGGATATGATATATTGACCCAAGAGACGATAGCATCATGTTTATTTATGTTCCTGCTCGATGGGGCCTGCCTTTAATCAGTATATTCACACCCATCATCTTAAAATACATTTAATTTTGATGCTTTAAAAATCAAGGGCAAGGATAATCTGATGGGGGTGATTTTTTTCTTAACCCTTGTAATGTCACCTTTCTATCTCCCCAGACCCTCACTTGGTCATGCATCACGGTGGGCCTTTGGGCTAGACTGTAAATTCTCCATCACCCAACTTGTTTACAATAAGTTGACCCATCACAGCTACATCTAGCCAATCCCAGTCAACCCAACTTTAACGAAGCCAGTCCCAATCGCCCCAATCCATTTACAGTCAAGCCAGCCTCAATTCAGCAGCCAATTAAGCCCAGTCTTGTACGGGTGGCAGGCACCAATGCCCCAGCTTGTTGAGGGCCGTAGCTTAGTTCTTTACTCTGGCAATTCCGTTGCTGGAATGAATGCAAAGATTCATAAAGCTTAATATCTAGAGTATTGATTTTATGGGCCCAAGTCTGGGAAGTCATCCAAAGGGAACCAATAAGAATGATCCCAATAAGCTATAATTCTAAAATCATCGTCCAAAGTCCAGCAAAATATGTTTTTGTAATGCCTCGTGTTTTTTATAAGCTTTTGGGAGCCCAAGAAAGGAAGAATCATAATCACCTTGCGTGAACGAATAAGAAGCTATTATCCTTGAAGATTAGAGTGGAGCCAAAAAAAAAAAAAACACCTAATGTTTTTTTAGGGCCCATTTGGCTGACGCCCAATCATAGTTATTAATTTCGTTTTGTTTGGGCTGAAATGGCCAAAAATTTTTGTTCTGATCAAGTGGCCGAAATGAAATTTGGACCAAAACTTCTCGGTTTGAATTTTGGTCAATCTCAGCCGAAATTCAAGATTTCGGCCAATTTCGGATGAAATGTGACTTTTAGGCCGAAATAAAATTTTACATAATTAATTAATTTAACTTTTTTTATACATATATTTTGTATTTTTTATATTTTCACAAATATATAATTCCAAAAAAATTATTATAATGGATTAAATCTATATTAATTACTTTTTTTAATTTTTTTATCTTATATATGTATATATATTATATTATATTTTCCTCGAAATGTAATCCTGAAAAGTTTCGCCGAAATTTCGAATCGGCTGAAACTTTTTATTTTACAGACCAGAGCAAAATGAGGTCCAAAACGATATTAACAACTATGCGCCTGATCATTCCAAAACCATACGTTTCTCATGTTCCCATGACTTCTTTGGCCATCGAACAAATCAAAGTAATGAGGCCCATGCATCTTAAAATAAGGGCTCATTAATGACGAAACTCCAGACGACTTTAAAATGATATATACATTGTGGTTACAACATCTTGGGGAGATTGCAATCTCACCAATTTACAGGGATTCTAAAGGTTATAACAAGTTGATCGGTTAAGTTTGTATGGGTAAAAATAAGATAGGATTTTTGTATAAGTTGCATCATCAAAACGGATTGGGAGAGTTGGGAAGTGGACCTCCCAAACTATATATCATATAAACACTATTAGATAATAATATGTTATTATATATTTAGATTTTATGTAAGGTCTATCGGGTTCCTAAATGCAGGTATGTAAAACTAATGAGACTCGGGTCCACCATGGTCCCGATCCATACAGGACCCATTGTTGTTGAGAAGCAGTAGCAGAGAAGATCTACCATTCTCTTTGATTGTTGTTTGACCAAATGTCATATCTGGTTGACCAACCACGAGGCTGCTACACGTCCATCAAGAACCAAACGATTGATTGCTCCTTGTGATGGGTCAGGTCAACCCATCCAAACTTTGATGTCTGATACATCTCCCACCCAAACTTGCATCGTTTATCAATTTATGGGAAGAAAGCTTAAGTCTGAAATTAAGGCTGGGTTTTGAAGTGGACATCGCTATAAATATATATTTATAGTAATATTTAGGTTGGTTGTAAGGTCTAGCTGGGTATTGAGTCCAGGTTTGTAAAACTAATCAGGCCTGGGCCCACCATGGACCCAAATCCATACACCATTGGCATGAGAAGAACCAGTAAATTAAGAAGAAGTTCTTCTATTTTCTGTTCATATCATCAAGCCTTACAAGCGAGACTAGGGGCTCTCACTCTATAGTCTATCCTATTTTTAATAGAACTAAGAAACGATTGCCATTAGAGGTTCATCAGTGCATCCATGGTCAAACCCAAATTGATTTAAAAAGGTTGGATCGATGGCTCTATTAATATGTGTTTTGTTTTTACTATGGATGGTGGGAAGTGAACAATAGTTCGCACGAGACATAGCCAGCGGTTAAATGGGTGATAGGAAGTAAAAGGCAGAGACGCACATGGAGTGAGGGCTTTCCGCATTTCGCGTTCGGGGTAGGTGAGCCCTAATTATTATGCATGTGGAGTGAATGCTGTCCAACTGAATTACCAGATTTCAGCAACTCACTCTCTCCAAACTATCAATCACTTATTTACAACTCAACTGTCATTCTCTGCCATGTCAGATCAGAAAGAGAGAGGAAAGGAGAAAAAGAGTGTGTAGTCAGCAGTGTAAATGAGTTACTGTAGATATTGTATGGACTGAAAAGGAACATTGATCGGCCTTTGGTTTGGCCTGTGGAGTTTGGAGAGGTGAGTGTACTGTACTGTTCCGATGGGTCCAAATGAAGGCATTGATGGCTCATGTTGTTATTTCTGTTCAAACAAGACCAAACAGTCGTTTTAGTTGTTCTGGGTTTTGCATTACAATTAGAAAGAGACATGTCCCCGCTCACAAATGTCAGCCTTATTTTGAGTGGTAAAAATTGGCAAAGGAAGCAAAACAGTTTTCATGCATCATCAGGATATGTTGATGGTTATTGGAATTTGCCTCCGTGCTAGCTCAATTTAGACGTATTCCTTACCGACTATTGTTCACACTCACAATGAGATTTTCCATCTGTTCCATTTCGATTGCCATTGTTGGTATTTTATGGAGAGATGAGCAACCTCCTATTGCTAGCGCAATTGCGCTGTATGACGATTACTATATGGCAGTTTCTGTGATTATGCAGCTCATTCTTTGAGGTAGATTCTGGTCTTCTTCTTAATGTTCTTCGTCATCCTTCTGACTCGCCTTGGGATTTGCGGTTTCAAGCGCATTGCTTAGGGTTATTTCTTAGGCGGTTTGCTAATTAATGTTTGGTTTTCTACGATACATTCTACGACTTCGAGTTTTAGTAAAAAGATTAGTTGAGGCAGGGTGGCACCTCTTTGCATGTCTTCTTTAGAGATTGAGTTACTTTATCATGGTTTTATGATTATAATGGTTATTGCTTTAAGGGATTAGCCGAGTGGTCAGGACCACGGTTCTTTTCTCTTCTGGAGCTAGAGGTCGTGGTATCAATAGCAAATTTTGTTTATTGAATGGGGTATGCTCCATTGGCGATCATTTGGTGTTTATGTTTCATTATAAAATTAAAGACATTACGTATACTTAAAAAAAAAAAAATATGTTAGCTGTTACATTTAGATGTACAATTATTTCAATTCAAAATTGATTTTTCATTTTAATTAAGGAACATATTATTTTATAATAGATGGCCAACATTAATGAATTGGTACTTTATATACATGTGTATTTTTTAGGTGGCGTACCCGCCATTTAAACATTTCATCAAAATTAGAAAAATGAGTTTTAATAGAAGCGTGTATATGTTGCTATAACATCACCCTTTGAAGGATCAAGCCCAAATATTTAAAGGATCAATTGAAGAACTAAATATATCATCAAGAACTATTGAAACTCTATTAATGTAGAGGTCACTCGTAACTCGATCTCCTGACTTTTTATCAAACATCGCCTCACTTTATTTCCATTAGGAAGATGAGCTAGTTGCAAAGATAGTAAAGTTTCAAAACTATAATATATAAAAAGAAGTACTAAATAGAAAATCTCCTTAATCCTCTTGAATTTAATTCAATCACTCTTAAATATAACAACCGCCTTATCTTTTTAGTTTTCTTCCAATATCTAAAACAACTTTGAATGGTTTTTTAAATTTATTTATTATTTAATTATTTAAAAAACCTTTGAATGTGCATTTATAAATGTAATAGAGAAGGAAAGATGTATTTTATATAATTTTGTGCCATCATTCAAAAATCATGCGCGAGTGTGATTTTATCTAATCATGAAAAATTCGTGACACTTATATAAATGTGATGATGTCTAAACATAATAAATTTGTGACACTTGCATAAATGTGATTTTATCTCATCATAATAAATTTGTGACACTGCTAATATTATTGAAATTGGTCACACAATACTCCTTTTAGAAACTTTCTATAAGTACTTAGTATAAAACAACCGTATATGCAGCATCATGGTAAAGTTAATTATAACCTATCAAATTAAATTAGAAACTCATGTATCGGATTTGAAACTTGATGGGACAAAATCAAGTTCTTTTTATTAAATGGGTTCCTTTATTAAATGATTGTATCCCCAACTTCCAACCTATCATGGGTCACCTTGACCAACATTAGCCAACACGTATAATATATACATTTATAAAGTTTTGTAGTGGATTAGTTTACAAACTCATGAAAAAATGATACGTAGAAATACATATTACCATGAAAAACCTACCATATATATATTAGTATTATATTATGGGTGGATTATATGGGTTAGGTAATCAATTCATATCCAACTTATTGAACCGTGGATCAAGATTTCTTGACCCACGCGTTATCTAATAATATATAGTACATCTAATTCTCAAGTGGAGTTACGAATTTAAGTAATTATATATCTTAGCATAGGACTCTCAATTCAATTGTTATTTGGTGATATAATTGGTGCCTTCAAGCTAAGATAGATCTTTCATATTGATTTCGTTAATTTTTATAGGGGAATGATATTGGCACTCATTTTGCTCCCCCCCCTGATACAGACACTCCATTCTTTTTGGGGGTGCCTCCATAAAAAAAAGGGGGGGATGGAGTGCCAATATCAATTCCTTTCTTTAATTACTCTATTTGAGTCCATTTTTTAATTTAATAAGCTTTCCTTTGCTAGTTTTACTGTTAAGGAAAAATTTTCAGGCACTACTTTTACTATGAGACAATTTAGCCTATATAACATTTCTAATATGAAATATTTGCCCTTTCTAATTTACTTAGGTATACCAAATAATTTGTTTGTGAAAAAAAGGGGCTGTAATTAAAATGGCTCTATTTGAAATACATGAGACTTGCGAAATAGGGCCTTGGAAAAGCAATTGAAGTGCAAAATCAAGGTGAGTGACAATTCATGTAGAAGTACAAAGGGCTGAATTCCTCATGAGACTCCCACTAGAAGTGTCTTTTCAAGAAAATAATGAATTGGTTCTCTTTGAAAACTCTCCTTTATAAAATACACTTGAACACCAAATCGTATTTAATTATATCAAGTACGTCTTGGACCATCAGGTTTCATTTGTTGGGCTGCAATAGACTTGTTCTGAATTTGGACAAGTGAAACTATGCAAGTGGAGATATTTTGTAAGAAATGTTCCACCGCTCCTATCTGTAATACTGCCGACAATTTATTATTTGTCCTGATAGAACCAACCATACAGGAAGAAGCCCAAATTTCAAAATTTCACATCAATGAATGGGTGGATTGTGAACTGCTGCACTGGTAACATGAAATATAGTTTTATGCTTTTCATGCTTAATCACACAACAAACTGTGCATTGTGTATGACTATGAAACTCTATCTTGAGAAAATTGTGGGAAACTTCTTGTACAGTGCTGTCCATGTCACATGAGCTGGTTTAATCATACAAAGGTGATTACCTGCTGTCTATCAGGTTTTACCTGCTTTACCTGCTGTCTCAGCTGTATCATTTATCTATTTCGTCGGCCCTTGCAGTGGGTCAAACGGGCCCATCGTTGTTAGATGGAGCCTAATAAGGGTTAGGCATACCCTACTCATTGCCCCAGAGCCCCATCTCACCAGATCATTAATCTGCACATAATGTGAGTTTTTACAAAAACAAGAGCATTATAGCAAGTATATGTTATACAAAACAAGCCCACATACACTAATACACGTCCTTCACCTAAACATGATACGATGAAAACCTACATGTAGTCTAAGTCAATATAGCTTCTTCCTTTTAATGAAGCTTACACTACATGCAATACCCTTGATTTCCCATTCAGGTAGTCAGCTAGCTAGTAGTTGATAGTATTAGTATGAGGAAATATGGGTTCTTCTAGTCCTTGAAAACAAGAATCTGGAAATGGTGGTAGCATTGAAGATGGTGGTGAAGGGTTGTAGAGTGAAGAAGGCTGCTGCTGATAGAAAGAAACAGAAGAAGAAGAAGAGGAGGAGGAGTCTTGTAAGGACATCACTGCTTGGTGAAGCCATATCTGGGTTTTGAGGTACTTGACATAATGAATCGCCTCCTCCAACATGGAGACAGTGTCCATCTTGGTGCCTCCTGGGACCATGCCCTGCAGGATTTTGAAGCGGTCGCTTATCCTATGCCTCCTCTCTCGGGCTGCCACGCTCTGGGGATCCGTTGAAAGCTTCACTCCTGTGGGTTTCTTCTTGGGCTTTCTCATCTCATTTTTGTGGGGGCAGGAAGAGGACTCGCTCGCCATCGCTACTGTTTTTTCTAACTATGGCCTGTGCTAGAACAAAATGAGGAGAGAGTGGGGAAAACAATGCAATGGTTGCTACATTTATAGATGTATAGGGACTGTTCATTTGTCTGCTTGTGGAGGAAATGTACAAAGTTACAGTGTTGTTGTGCACTTGTGCTAAAGATGAAAGAGTGGTGAGGGTTTCTTGTGATGGATGATAGAGGCGTGCCATTTCAAGAAACATTCTTTTAAGTTTTGCAAAATAAATGCGACTTACCTTGTGGAGGAACAATTGGAAAGGTTTTGATTTGGACTTGGGTCTGGCCAAATACTACTTTGAGGTGATGATAGCCCATGATTTTTAGGGCTCAAAAGTTTGGGAAGTAATCCAACTATGAGAGGAGTAACGATTGTTTACCAAAGATACCATGTTTACTTAAATAAAAAGATTTTCAAAAAGACATATTGGTGGGGCTTATTGGAAGACTTTACAGAGAGAAAAGAGATAGTCAGTCTGGACATTTGAGCAAAAAGCAAAAATGATCCCATCCCATTTTTCCCTAGGCATGGTGCTGAACACAACTATTTAATTACTAATTCCTACATGGGGATTTTGCCAATAATTTCTTCTAAACAAGGATCCCTACGCCACAATTGATAGATTATATCTAAAAACAAAACTATATATTTTATCAATTCCAAATCACATGTATTACCCCAGCCGAGAGGACTAGGACTATTTGATACCTATCCGTGGATAAGAAACTCTCTATCCACATATTACACTAGCTCCCGCGCGCGGCAAAAAAACTCGTGTCCCTAGATAGATCCAGCAGGCTGTCCAGGGGTTGAATTGTAGATACTAAGCTCATGAGAAGTGTGTTCCTGACCAACTAGGTAACCCTTCGTTCTTGTCCAATTGACTTATTAGATACAAAATAACATTGTGATTTACCTATTTACCTTAGATTGATTAGCTGAAAATTTTGTAATACTTTAAAATTTTTAAAAGGATAGTTAGATTTTAAGCCCTTTTGTGCTTGTAAGTCAGTATGTGCTACAAATGTTCCACGTATTATATATTGGGCTTTGTTCTAGTGATAACAGTTCTCACATAGTCACCGTGAGAACTTTTTATGGGACGCATTTATAGGTCCCATTTAGAAATGGGATCAGAGGGGATGGAAAGATCTATTTGAGATCACCCCAAGTATCAAGTTTGACCCTAATCTCATACCTCGAACCCCTTCATCCATTGCCCGCGAGTTTAATGGCTTCATATTAAGCAAAAATCTAATCATCCATCCAACGGCCCAATCCATTTGGATGGGTGTCAAACCTCAGGATTAGTAACTATCAAGGGAGGTCACTGTTTATGCACGATTTGGATTGGTTTCTAAGTGAGCCCCACCAATAGTTCTCACGGAAGCATGGTGAGAACTAGTTCTCACTTGAATATTTCCCTTATATATTTTAAAAGCTCTTGTTTCCGTGAAATCTTATCCCACACGAATGTCCACATGCGAAAGTTTCCATCGGAGGTCAAAGTGGCAAGCACCTCAAAATCGCTAATTCTCTGTATTGAATGCGCCCATCCCGTCCACATATAGGAATTTGCCCTAGGGTACAGCTTCCTTCAACCTGGTTCCCCAGTTCCCCTAACAGAGCCTGGCTTCATTCTTTGAAGGGGCTTTGATATAATAGTTCTCCTTCAACCCGGTCTTCTAATTTTACGACCGAAATTTAGATAATGTCACAAAAATCATTTGACTTTAGTCAATAATTATTTTCAATTTGTTGTTATAGATGCCGTGATATCATAAGAACGGTGCATGTTGCAAAAAATGATAAATCCCATAATATCATGGCTTTTATGTAATATCTCAGGGGATATTTTTTTTTCCGATTGATAGAACCTAAGAAATGGTGGTCAACTGTGTATTTACTTTTCACAAAATATTAGTTTTCATGTTATGTAAAAAATAAATTCGTTTGTTGGTTGCAGAAAGTATATATATAAAAACTAATAAATCTCATGACATCATAGGACAAATGTAAAAAAGTTAAAAAAAAAATATTGACCAGAGTCGCATTATTTGAATTTCGATCATGAGGGCCATTGCTTTGGTATAATGGTAAAAGTCTCAAGTGTCATGCGTGATAATGCAGGTTCAAATACATGTGAGCAGTCATTTTGTACAATATTATCAAAAATGAGGTTTATCTCAAGCCTAGGCTCAAGAACCCCCTTTGGTGGGACTGCACCAGGTGATGACCAGACCTTTTTAATAAGTCAAAACCCCTTCTTTTAATAAGGCAATGAGTTGAAAACTCAAGGAAGTATTGAATAGTCACCTTCTGGAAAATTACCAGTATGCAATTTAATTCACATGTGACATGTCTCCCATTGCATACTCTCACTCTCACTCTCACTCTCACTCTCACTCTCACTCTCACTCTCTCTCTAGAAAGGGACTTTATAACAAATTTATGTAGCCTTCCTACTGCTAGACAGCAATCCAGACATAATAATATTGTAACTACTGATGCCTAACCTAGTGCAAGTACTTGATCTAACTAATTCAGCTTTGGAGCATTCTTCTCTCCCCTGATTTGGTGCTATGTGTCCCCTAAATTGCAGTTATTTGTTTCGCTCCAGTCCACTACCTTCATAAATTCGGTTTGTATGCTTCTTCCGGGTCTTATTGATGTAATGGCCAAATTGGAGATGCTTGCCTATAGTCCTAAATAAGTAGAGGGTCTACTAGTTTGTTGAACGCATCATAAGTGTGATACATCTTATTAGCCAACCTAATATTATGAATTTCAAATTGTTCGCACTTTCTTCTAAGTGAGACCTATTTTTAGAGAACCCTAAACAGTTCAAAGTAAATGGGCCCATGTTGTACGGGTCATTGAAAAAGATGAACAAGCCCACAGAGAAATCAAACACGAACAAAATATCTATTATACATTCCAGGACAGTCTTTTACTGTTCCCAAAAAATGTCCTACGTGGCACTGTGGCTAAAAGGGGCTAAAGTTGAACATAATTACAACTTTTGCCATCAAGAAAGAAAGAGAGGGATGACAGTTGACTGCACGTGGAAGAGAGAGGGGAAAGTAAGAGAGAGAAAATGAATGAGGGAGGGGGGGGGGGGGGGGGGTTATGGGTTTATTTTTTCCTACTAATCTTAATCTCAGCCGTCCATCACACTTTTTTGTGGACCCTATTTTACTATTCATCGCACTGTTTTTATCAGAGAACTAAAATTCGAAAAATAAAAAAGCAGGGGAGCCGGATCCGATTTGGTTGGCTAGAGTGTTAAAAAAATTTAAAAGTTAAGAACATTAAAAAATAAGTTTTTTTGAAATTTGGAGTGTAAACTCTTAAATTATAAAAGTTAATAAAACAAAATACTAAAAATCCTAAACATTAAAGCATAAATCATATATACTAAACATAAATAAAAAAAATATTAACCTAAACCAGAAATTCTAAAAACACTAAATCCTATAAAGTCGTAAACCCCAAATCCAAATAAGTTAATTTACGAAAAAAAATTTATCGTGCCAACGGCACGGGTTATCGCTAGTTATACAAAATGCCAATGTATTTTAGTGATCAATTTGACACGTGGGCCTATCTTCTATTGGAACAAAGTTTTCCAATGGTCCATGGAACATGAGGCCAATTACTTACTACTTTTTAGATTTTCATATGTACGCTACACTCTTAAGCCAGTTTGACAATTATTATATTATATATATATTAAAGCAAAGGAAGAGGTGGGCTGTGAGGGGTGTCATCTCATCCCTAAAAAGTCTCTCATCTCAGAAAAATACTTATGAAATCACATAGAGCTTTGGGTGTGAGAGGTGGGCTATGAGGGGTTCCACGTCATCCCTAAAAAGTCTCTCATTTCAAAGAAATATATAAGAAAAAGTGGGCCACCACACTCATTTAAAAAAAAATCTCCTCCCTAAATCTCCATTTCAATTATCGTTTTCAAATTACCTCCCTAAATCTCTCAATTTCATTCAAAATTTTTTTATAAATATAACAAACTCACATCTTTATCATATCTCCTACAATTTCTCTAAACAACTTCTTACTTCTTCCATCCTTATCACACCTATCATTTCTCCACTTCTACCAAGAAGTTGATAATACCATGGGATATTTCTTTCAAGTTAAAGACCAGACACCTTAATGAATTAGGATAAGAGGCTCACTTTTAAATATTACATCATGTGACCCCACCAATGCTCCTTCGAACACCACATCAACAAGGGCCTACTGACCAAATATTCAATTGGACACACCTTTAAATATTTGGATATGGACATATCTTTAGATGTTATATCATGTGACCCCACTAAGGATCCTCAGAATGACACATCAGCAAGGTCCCACTGTCCAATTAGACACACCTTGAAGGAATTAGGATATGAGGCTCACCGTTAGACGTTACATCATGTGACTCCACCAAGTTATTTTTTCTTTATTATTAAAGTTATATATATAATAAATATAAGGTACTTATTTATTTATATAAAATTTGTTCTTTTTCGATAATATCTCAGAAAAGAATCACATATTTCATTATATTTTTTTAGCCCGGGCACCATACCTCTCCATTTAATTCTGTAAGCTTACGCTTGTGGGGCCCACCCTTGGTTCATCCAAATGGACCAAACACACGACCTCCCTAAATTGTACATGTCCACTAGCTTTTGGTCAGATCCAAATTTACTGGACCGTTGGATCGACTGTGTACCGATCCGAATGGATTGTTGACCATTAAACTTTTGGGGTTAGATGGAGATGGTAGAAACCATGATTGAGACTGATTTTTTGTAAAGAGAAGGGCCCCAGTGATTCCTTGAAATCCCCATATCACCACCCCCATTTGGGTAACCAGGTGGGCCCCACCACAAACTTGAGCTTACCTTAACCTAAGATTTAGCTTAGGAGAGCTGCCCCTATATAGACACACATTCATACTTGTGTAATGGTCAATGCCTTTAAATTCCAGAGGGCATTATGTTATGTAAGTTTACTTCTCATTTTATATTTATTTTCATCACATGTTAAAAGATTCTAATATTCAAAGATAATAAATTTCTTTCTTTTAGATTTATTTTATCTTAATAATATTTTTAAAATAATTCTTAAATTTCTAATATATTTTTACTTGTGTTTGGTGCTAGTTTATTATTAAAGTAGAAGTGATGTAAAGCATCAAGTCAAGTGAGAAAAAAAAACTTGAATGGGTTATGATGGTGTTTTATCTTTAGTGGATTGGTAGGGAGTCTTTTTTACTTTTTGTGTAAAAAATGAGTATTTTTTTGTTATTTAGTAGAGAAAGGATGTTGTTTTTTTTTTTTTAAAGATGTGTACCTTTGATGTGACACATTGTCTGAAAAATGACGGCTTCTATTGCAAGCCCCAAATGGGATATAAACGGATTTGATCCATGTTTCGCCCCTTATGTTCGATGTGTGGTGGATCTTCACCGTGAATGCTTGGGTTTTTCTATATAGATGAACTGATGCTCCCAAATTCCTTAAATAAGTAGCCCAAGGAGATAGGAATGGTGTCTTACTGACACACAAGATCAATGCCCTTTCAAACTCTTAACCAAGAGTTTAACATCAATCAAAATTCTAACCGAACAAGACTAGGTTGAAGGTCACATTGGCCCACGACCACTGCTTGATTTATCATGGGATCAATGGTAGTTTGGCTTTTCTTATTCTTACTTGTAATTCTCTAAATTTTTCTTGCACCAATCTCGACAATGTTCTCTTAGATTGAACACATTGAACCTCACCCAAAAAATATATATAGTTTTGAAATTAGTCATATGAAAACAAACTTTACTAATATGCTTTTTGATTCAATTAAGTTGGGAAAGTGGTATAGAACTTTGTGAAATAGCCTAGTTACAAAGGGATCGAACTCTGGGTGCCTGTGTGAGATAAGATGTCCCTTTCCACATGGGTACCTCATGTTTCTCATATGTTTTCTTTTGGTTTTGCTACATTTGGCTCTTGGTCTAGGTGTGATACTTCAATTTGAGGACGGAAAGAATAATCTTTAGGCTTGTGTGTGAAACTAAGGTACCAACATTACTCAACTATGAGTACGCCCGACAATCCGGGCATCAAAAAAGGGGGTCGGTCTTGGTTCAGCCATAAAAGTCCTTAAAATGAAGGTTTTAATTTCTAACAAAAGGTCGTGCTTGGACGCTTTTTTGTAGGCCCTGATAGGAGTGCAAAAAAAAAAAAAAGCTAAACCGCTAAACCGAACCGAACCGGATAGATTTTGTAGTAGATCGGTTCGGTCACGATTCGGATTTCCTTCAAATCATTCGGTTCGGTTCGGTTATCGGTTTGAAGGTGAGGTTAAACCGCTCAAACGGAACCGAACCAATTATATAAATATTTTTTTTATAAAATATATAAAGGAATATGAAAAATTACTTGAAGAAGATTCGAACCCTCACTCCGTTATTTGAAGTCCAACGTCTCTCACCAATTAAACTGCCACTTTTTTTGTAAAAATAAAATAAAATAAAAATACTGTAACCGAACCGGTTCCTTTTGGTTCACTTGGAGCGCATGAGCGGTTCAGTTCGATTTGGAAAAATAGAAAACCGATGAGTTCAGTTGGGTTGATGATTTTCCTTTTAAACCAATTCGAACCGCCTATGTGCACCCTTAGGCCCTGGAATTTGAGAGCTGGGCTTGGATAGTACTAGCTAGGCTCCACTGAGCCCCAGTCATGACCCTTCGATTTTTATTTATTACACACACACATATATATAAATATATAGTAAAATGCCTTTGTAACAATCACTTAATAGTAATGAGATGGGGATGTGAATGTAATTTTATACCCCAACACCTATTAAAAAATACCCTAAGAACCGATACATGCACAATTTATTTAATGTAAAATATTTAAGTGCATCCATCCCTCACTATTTTGGTGAGGGACACTCCCCTTTTGGAAAGAGTCAAGTAAAAAAGGGGAGTGTCAAGTACAATTGCTTCCCATCTCTTTCTTCTAGTTTTGTTGCTTTTTATTATGCTCTTTTTATAACTTTTTATATATTTTTGTTAGTCCAAACGGGGTGGATACACCTTTTCCTATATGTAGTGACTTGGGATGCCGACAAATTCATAATGGTAGTTTGTTTGAGGATATGGGGTGGCCCAAATATGATTTAATTTAGATAATTATAACAAACTAAAATTTTTAAGTCTAAACTAATAGCATTTCTAAGTGCATTTGTTTCTATGACTAAAATCCTATAATAGCCAATAGTCAAATCAGTGTTAAATTAAAATTCTGTCAATTCATAAAAGACACGTAAATGTAAAAGACTTAAATTTCTCAAAGATACCCAAGTCACCAAAGTTTGATTTACTTTGTCTTATACAAAATAAGTTTTTAAAGATAACCTCTATTGTCAATGCATTTTTTAGTGGTCCCTTTGTGAGAGAAGTTAAACATGATAATGCTTGGTCGATACTCGATACTTAGGTTGTATAGAAAAGATTAAAAACTGATTTTTTTTATGCTCTTAGTCCTGCTGTTTCTTGACCTGACTTGGCACTGACCCCACGGATAAGGTAAGGGCCTAAGTAGCGCACGCTCTTTGAGGGTTCTGGTGGCTGGCCTAACCAAATCCGTCTTTGCATATATTGAGGGAGGAGCAATGACAACTCGCAATGTGACAGCCCTAAATTCATGAGCGTTTGTGCGGGCCCGTTTGACAATTTACTAGGTGATGTAAAGTCTTCATTTGCCGAATATGAAAAGACTAGGAAGTTATATAAAAAATACGCACCAAATTCATAAGTGGGTGTGCTGGCTCGTTTGGTAATTTTCTAGGTGATGTAAAGTTTACATTTCCAAGACATGAAAAGGCTAGGTAGTTATCTAAAAAATACACACCAAATTCATGAGTAGGTGCGTGGGCCCATTTGGTAATTTACAAGGCAATGTAAAGTCTCCATTTGCCGGATATAAAAAGACTTGGGAGTTATATAAAAATGCGTATAAATTTAAAAATTTCCTCCATACAAGTAAAAAAAAGAAAATAAATATATCTTCAATTCACAAAATAAAAAGAAAACTCTTATTACAACAAAAGTAAAAGGAAAAAAAATATTTCTCAAACTACTAAAGACAAAAGACAATCATTCTCTTTTGATTTGAGGGTTCACCCCTCTTCTTCATTTAAAGTTACCAAACGGGTATATATGTACGTTTAAATTCACTGGCTAGAGTAAAACTTTGCAAACATCAGTAATTTGGATTTTTCTAAGTGGAAAGTACTCCTAGTTTGGAAGTCCAGACTCCAGAGGCCCCACGAGCGTGTCCAATCTCCAGCCCAGAGCAGAGAGATTCCCTCAAATACAGGGACCCTGTAGAGGATCCGGATCCAACAAGGATAACATGAGAAAACCATTGAATATTCGAGAGCTATGTAAGAAAAAATGCGTGCGAGCGAGCGAGGGAGGGAGGGAGAGAAAAGCTGAGAAGAGACAGAGGATGGGATGGGCGGTACGTTTTTTAAGAAAGCAATCGTCATGTGAGAGACACCCAATCTTGGACAGAGGATACGACTGTCTCGCGTACCATATACGAAAAAACACCCTATTGACTTAGACTCAGCGAGTGATTGCAGTGGGTGTGTGTGATGTTGAGAGAGAGAGAGAGATGGGATAGACTTTAGTAAGGAGGGGGAGGAGGCTATATGAGCTACCTACACCTAAGCCTGCTCTGCAGATGGCCCTCACACGACGACACCTCTTTTATTATTTTCGGTGCTAAAATCTCTCAAGTACCTCTAAACTTGACTGCAATCTGTACGAAAACGTAGGTCATCAGTCCCCCCTAGGTTTTGTACTGTTTCCTCTTCCTTTCACACCCACACACGTATTTTTGTGAATGATTAAAAGATTGTGAAATGATTGTATGTGCGACTTTTTCCACTGACATTACAACCAGTCTCATCACCACTTCTTACCGCCTCATATTTTATTATGGTTAATAATTTCTACTAGATTTCTTCTCTCTCCATGTCTCGCATTCTGCAACTTGCAATTCTACCTCTTATGTTTGGTGTATATATATAAATATTTAAGTACATCTATCCCTTATTAATATTTTTTTTTAACGAATAACACCCCCTTGAAAAGTATTAAATATAAAAAAGAGAATGTCAAGTAGATAGGATTTTCCTTTTTATATTTATCCCTCACAAAAAATGATGACGGATGGATGCACTTGAATACTTCCCATATATATATTTATATTGAAAAGTATTCAAGTGTATCAATCCACACTATTTTGGTGAGGGACATTCCTTTTTTTATTTTTTTATTTTTTAAGAGTGCAAGTATAAAAAGAAAAATTCTATGTACTGGATACTTACCTTTTTGTACTTGACACTTTTCAAAAGGGAGTGTCCCTCACCATTTTTGTACTTGACACTTTTCAAAAGAGAGTGTCCCTCACCAAAATAGTGAGGGATGGATGTACTTGAATATTTTCCGTATATATAATAAGAACTGATAAATACAAGGCTCTTTTTGACACAGCAGGGCTGAGTATGAGCCGCGCCAGGCCGAGTTTGGTCTTCATTGGGCTGGATTTGGGTTCCATCCATGGGCAGGGATTTACCTTCTGGTCCAATTATCAAATAGGCGGGACCTGGGTCCAATTATCGTTATGTTCCAACATATTTAGCACAAAAGGTGCTTATATTTCTTATCTGGCTGGGATTGGACCTCAGATCAGGTCCATGAGCTGGGTCCAAGAGTGAGACTCGGTTGGGTCTCGGGTTGTAACTAAATGAGCCTGGATTTATAGGATCTCTTCTGGCCTGACACAGCTGATCAATAGCCTTAACAAAAATGGTCCAGATTAAGTCCACGGTTGTGTACCCATGTGACTTTTATGGCTGCGTCAGATTATACTCTATAACAGGTGCGGCAATGGGTCTTGGAGATTGGCTCAGTGGGGTTGAGCAATGTGGTTGACATGTATGAGTTGAATCAGAAGCCGGCCAATTTGTTGTTGTAGTCATTAGTCCTGACCCAGGTCAAGTTGTCAACCTTTTATTTTTCAAAAAAGAAAGAAAGAAAGAAAGAAAGAAATGAAGTAGATGGAACAGTCTAAAAGAAACCCTAATTTAATGGGTCATGTTCTGGTAGAGTCAGTGGGTCAACTCAGAGAAAAGAACCGTACTCTATAATCCATCTTTACTCTATACTACCCGGATAATGGGCAGGGCATACCTCAGCGGCTGCTGGGGAGAAACCCACCTGCTGGCTGCTACACAAGCAGAAGATCAACTGGGCGGTAGGGTGATAACTGGGTACCTAACTAATTGGGCTTTTGAGAACGGCCACTTACCTCACTGGTAAGTGCCAAGTGGTGAGTGGTGAGTGGCAGCAGTTCTCACCTGACCGTCAGGGTTCAAACCATGGGTATGGCTACCTCTTATCACTTGTATGAGCTTTTTTCAAACTTGTGTAGGCTCCTTTCCCACTTGTGCGGACATTCTTTCTACTTGGGTGGTCTGTCTTCCTGTGTGTTTTCTTAGGTCCAGCTCCCTTGGATAGGTTACCGAAAAAGAAAATAAAAACTGACTGGGCTTTTCCTATGCTATCAAAGACAAAATTTGGATCAGACCCTGTTTACGACCCGCTTGATATTTGGTCCAATTCCCATGGGCTTGGTGAAATCTCATACTAGACCAATTTGCTGGATTTCTAATTTTGTTGTGATTAATCACTGATTGTTGTCTCTCATATGCTTCATCTGTAGCTATGTACACAACTACACTTATGTATTTATATATGTCTCTATACTGAAATATTCTTACCATTGTGATTATACTTAGATCCTCACCCAGGTACATTATATTGCCGGGTGTGGAGTTAGGTCCGAATCCACTTAGGTATGTACCCAGTTAGGTTCTGATTCGAGTCCATTGACTTGTATTTAGTCTTAGATAGAGGCCTAAGCCTGCGGCGAGCAATTCATTTTACACCCCTCTAAATGGGCTCAAGTCATGTGTGTATTCACACTTTGTCCCGACCTGTAATTAATACATACTAGCAAGGAAAACAAAAGAGAATGGATCCTCATTTTCCCACTGCAGGAATATGCCTCTACCAGAAAGTAAAGTGTGATCCAAGCACACATTTCTAGTTTCTTGACTTTGTATTGTTTAAAAAGTTTTTGATTTCAACAAACCTTCTGAGATTATCCAACAAATGCCACAAATTTAAAACTATTCAATTATTACATACCCGGGTTTGCGTCCCTTGCTTAGTTCAGCAGGTCAGGGAAAATGTGGGTGAATGGAATGATTGTTGGTATGTAGGCCCCACGTTTGGCCACAAATGAACCCGAACAGCTGCTGACTAATGCAGGAGTTTTTCGTGTTTTTTACCCAAGGTGGCCTACACAAGTGAAAAGAGTGGTATACTACTCAAGTAGTCAAATGACATCAAGGCTTACTCAAGGCTTACGACTGAGTAACCCCATGTTTTGGATTCAAGAGTTCTGTTGTATCCCCGTAAATCTGTTTTATCAACCGATTTCATATTTATATATACCTCCAGCCGGAGAGGTAAAACCTGGCCTAATTCTAGGCTCAGATTTCCTTGACACTTTTATTTCCTCTGCATGTCATGACAGACCTAACCTATAGCACTTGGGCTCAGAAATTCACTCCCATGGATGGGTTACAAACATTTAACCAACCTGAACCCAGTGAACATAGTCCAGCCTAGTAATTAAGGGTTTAGGAGGACCTTTTTCATTGCAAACTAGGTTTGGGCAGACATTTACCTGATTAAAAATTGGTCAGGTTCAGGGTGGGGTTTTACATGCTACTGACCTGGGCAATTGGTCCTGTTTTTGACCTAACCTTACTATTTATTCTAACTTGCCGATCTGCTCAGAGCCCAACCTAGTAAGTCAGGGTTATGGTTGACTCTTGTAAATTGGTTCAGGATACTTGCATGCAGGGGCGGAACCAGGAATTTTATTTAGGGGGGTCCAAAGGAAAAAAAAGACTATAAATAAAATTAAAATGTAAAAAGATTTATAAAAGAAAAGTGGATTTGTTATTCTTCTTCTTTAAGGTTTGTTGGGTAAATGCCGTGCAAGAGGAAACGATCCGCGAAATCGATTTCCCACCACCCTAGGTGGGAAGCGTGGATCCATGCCATCGTGGAATTGAAGCACAAACGGAGAAAAAAATCGAGACATTTCGTCGCTGCACCAAATGCATACCGGCGCCTTGTCTCCTCTTCTTTCCACAACAAACTTTTCCGTGCAAAGCCATGGATTTCATGTTCTGCAACTTTGGTTTCCGACAGGGATAGATGAGATTTCCGGAACCTCTCTAGCAAGGAAAGATAATGTAGAATTTCGGAATTCCCTGCATTTTCACCACTGCACCAAATTAGAAGAAGAAAGCTCCGAATTTTAGCCCCTTTTCCGTTGAAATGTCGCTTGCACAAACAAAACTTTAAAGTCTATGCAAGATGTGCTTTCTCCTCTTCCTCTCTTAGATCATCATAAGATTTGGGGCAAGTGTAGATGGTTAGAATGAATATTAAAAAAAAAAAAATTTCTTCCCAACTCCATTAAGCATTGTTTATTTGTTCATCTTTTCTTCCTTTCCTTTCCTTTTCTTTCCTTTTATTTCCCTTTTTATTTTAAGTTTTTCTTAAAATCATTAATATTTTTGTTTCCTTTTTTCTAAGAGTCAAACCATGTTAAAAGAGCCATAAACAATGGGGGGCCATCCATTAATGTTTGGGCACACCATGGAGGGGCATTGGGTCAACCCATCTGTTGACCATCCAATGACACAAGAAAAATACAACCATTGGCCCACAAGTTACAGAGGGCAACCATAATGTTTAAAGAAATTATAATGACCCAAAGGACATATATATGAGGATATCCCATTCATCATTGGGCTATCAAATTAACCATAAAGTTCAACAGAAGAGGCCCAGCAAATGGTCCATCAAGCATTGCATATGTAACAGGTAGAGGGACAGCAATTCCTGACCGACCCATCAACCCAAGTGGAACCAAACCAGTTAATTTAGGGTTCGAGTTTGCATTTCCAAACCAATTGTAGAAGATTGAGGCTTGGG
The DNA here is from genome assembly GCA_012931725.1 of Litsea cubeba. Classification (NCBI taxonomy): domain Eukaryota; kingdom Viridiplantae; phylum Streptophyta; class Magnoliopsida; order Laurales; family Lauraceae; genus Litsea; species Litsea cubeba. Next base: position 135,264,926 of record CM022947.1, read on the forward strand.
ATGCAGACACTTTCACACCTACTGTGGTCAACCCGACCTGACCCGTAGCCAGTGCCAGGTGTGGGCCTTCCAGTTTTACAATCCTGAGTAAATGGGCTTTCATCTTTTGTGGCCTGAATCGATCTTTTGGGAGAATGTAGATGGATGGATGCGATTGTCCCACGACAACCGACCCTTACTCAGTCAAAAGGATGGAATGGAGAGGGATATGAATTTTGAGAATTCTTGCATGGGGAAAATTATAAATTTCAAATTGATCAAGTATAATCCAACATTTAGGAAGTTGGAATTTTGATAATTGCAAAAGCTAAAATTGATCTTTTAGGAGATTGGTTTTCAAAAATCTAATATTGAAATAGAGAATTCCAAATGCACTAAAGACCTGATCTAACATTTCTGTCGGAAATTTTTATTACCTGCAATTCTTAGAAATTCTTGAAAACAAGCAGGCCCTAAGGATGAAATTATGGTGTATCCAGATATGAATGGATATATTGTCCTGGCGGATATATATATCTTCAAATCTGACCATAAAAGCATCCTATTTGTTGAATTTGGATGCAGTGGTTAGGCTGGAAATTGAGATTTCAGTTTAAAAATAGGTCTCTTATTAGTGTATTCCTATCAATAGGCTTGAAAATAGATTTATTTTGTGTACAAGTGAGCTCATGGGTTGGGCATCTCCCTTTTCATAGAAAAGAGATTGATCTCTAGGTGAGGGATTTGGAAAGTGTGTGTGGGTGAGTATTTACGATAAATAAAAAAAATGTAAGCTCAAATCATATGGAAATATGATTCCAGTTCTAAAGGCTCAACATGGCAGGAGTCTAAGCTTTTGTATATATATCTTGATACAAATCCGAAAACCTCTATGTCCTTTACGCATTTGATCCCTATCAAACCCCAAGTTTTTAGGCTTCTCCTGATTTAGTTATATAACCCGTCATTTAACTATAGAATCTTGGTTATTTGGAAACACAATACTAAAAGCATATGTGAGGTTGAAGATAAAGGAAAGCTATCCCTTTTGTTTCATTTTTTTCCTTATATGGAATGAAGTCTAAACTATCGAAGTCCTTTTTTTTTTTTTTTTTGGATAAATAACTATCGAAGTGTTAAACTAGCCTAATCCATTAACCCAAGGACATCCCTAGTGCCTTCCATCCACTCCACTGAAAGCCCCACTAATGCCTGACCCACGACTAAGTTTTCATTTGCCATAGTCTTACATGCTGCCCAAGTACACCTTTCACCATATTCTCCACCTGAGCATGCTCGAGCCAAACTCTGGTAATGTAAGGGGTCGATCCTTGGCACTGTGGTGAGAAGTGACCCCTCATTACCTTACTTGTTAAACCCTTGTGTTGTTTCTTCTCATTTGAAATGAGAATCTTTCATAATTGAATACCCTTTCACATCGTTGATTAGAGTGTAGTGCGCCTTTCTTTCAATATTTTACTTCAAAGTCGATGGTGGAATCTTTTCCTTCTTTTGTGGCAGGTTAAGAGACATGTTTGAAGTAGGGCATCTTAAGCACCTCCGCGCAGACTCTTGCATTAGTATTAATTTAGTACACGCGGAACTACTTTTATTTGATAACAAGTTCTTCACCAGGAGGGGTTTTTTGTGATAGGAATTTCATAGGTTACAATGACGTTAATTGTCCAGTTTGGCACTTTACAGTAGTCTTTACTAATTTAGTTGAGTAAAAACAAAGTAAAGTCTCTATTTTAAGGGATCACATTAAAAGTATATTTTCTTAAAATTTCCAAACGAGGCTAACAAATTCTTCAGGTGTGGAGAGATTATCTTTTGATCCTCCTAGCAGGTCCCATCCTCACGTTGGGTACCAGGTGGACCCCACAGGCGTTTTTACACTAGATCGAATGAGCACAGCAGAGGAGAGCTCATATATAAATTTATATATGTGGAGATGTTTGTGTAGATATTTAAACAAAGGAAAACATGTTTGTCAGATGACAATCAAATGGAGCTTCCAAAAAGATGCAAAGAGCTGTGATTCTCCATTTGCACAAACAATGAAACTTCAAAAGACAGAATTATATTTTACATCGAACAACCTTTCAACAATAGTTCGGAAATAGCTAAAAAAAAAAAAAAAACCCATATAACAGTGGGGCCATTCCCTCAAAACTTCACACGGACTTTCATTCATGTTAACTTTGGCTAGCCAAACTACACTTTCAAAAAGCAGATGCCACAAAATAACTGTACAGCAATCTCTCTCTCTCTCTCTCTCTCTCTCTCTCTCTCTCTCTCTCTCTCTCTCTCTCTACAACTGAATGGTTACACCTCGTGCCCCATTGGTAAGTCGTGTAGGGGTGGTTTCATCAGCATTAGGCAATCCATGCTTTGTAGGATCATACTTCTCTCCATCACCCCACAGGGCATAAGCTTCTTCTCCATGGGCAGCATCGTCCCCTATAATAAGCTCCTCATCAGGCATTCTCAAGGGAATGAACAGCCTTATGACAAGGAGAATCGCTGTTGTCGAGACGATGTTCCAACCAATAACAAAAAGAGCTCCGACCAGTTGTTTAAGGAGTTGCACCCCTCCACCATGGCCATAAAATGCGCCCCTCGAGTTCTTCACTGGTAAGATTAGGCCGCACAGCGTCGGCTCCGCCAGAAGGCCTGTGAGGATGCCCCCCAACAGCCCCGCTACCGCATGCGTGTGGAGTACAGCAAGCGTGTCATCCACCTGTTGCATTAGATCATCAAATGAAAGGAAACATTATATCATGTTGTGCATTAGTTCTGTTGTAAATAGTAATCCCTTACACTAATTATTCAGTTGAATAGTTAACAGAAAATCATGTTACATATTTTAGGATAATTTGATGGTTCTTAATGCCTATACATATGAGTGCCTTTTGTGAGTGATAATAACCCATTAATTAAGATAAGTGGGTTTTAAATAATCAACATGGAATATTCAAACATATATCAAAGTAGAGAGAGAGAGAGAGAGAGAGAGAGAGAGAGAGAGAGAGAGAGAGAGAGAGAGACTCAAGGGAATATTAGGTAGTTTTGTTTTCAAATCCTCTCTCAAGGGAATATTAGGTAGTTTTGTTTTCAAAACATGGTTGTAATATAATAAGGAAGTGGTTTTGACCTGTTGGAGTAATGTTGACTTCTTGTGGAGGATCATCATGCTAAACCATGGAATGCTACCAGAAAGTATGCCCATCACCACTGCTGCCCACCCTTGCACTAGCCCTGAAATTAAACAAATAAAACCAACATCATTAAATAACTCAAACAAAATTGAAACTTAACCCAATCAAATTAGGTGGCTAAGGTCAGGTATTGGCTCAACCCAAGTCAGACCTGAGTCGTATGATGATAAATCCACACACGAAACTGAAATCCACTCATAAGATTTTCAAATTTGGGTGCCGAATTGTAAATTTCCTATCCAAGGGTAACTTGGGTTGATTTATCTTGACTTGTAAATTTCCTACCCAATGGCTGTTGAATTGAAGTTAAAAAAATGATGCATTTTAAACCATTAAAACTTGAAGGCCACATATGAAGTGACTAAGATGATAAGATTAACATGAGATTTTATATATGAGGAGCTAGTCAATTTTGATCTTTCAATCTCCCATCTCATCCATGATGGGTGGGAACCTGAGGTTTCAAATTCTAGATGGAAGCCCCCACCCAACTAGAACTTGAACAAGCTCAACCCAAATTTTAGTACTTTTGGCGAATTCGGCAATGTGGGGTTTGAGCTTGGCCCGGTGCATGTTCCACCCTCTCAGCAGGAACTCCCCAAAGTCAAAAGGAAACCCGACAACAAAAAACTCCAATTGACAATATGAAATGCAATGCACCGACTCATGTCCCTCAAATACTTACAATCCCACATGACGTTACCATCTTCCTGAGTCAAAGAAAGCATACAAGACATTCATACCTGCCCCAGGAGTGATGCAGACGAGACCTGTGATCATCCCTTGTACGGCTCCAATGACAGAAGGCTTCCCGAAGAAGGCCACATCCAGGCTTGTCCACACCAGAAGGCTCGTGGCCGCACACACGTTCGTGTTCAGCACCGCCATCGACGCCGCTAGGTTAGACGCATACGGCGCGCCGCCGTTGAATCCCGACCACCCCATCCATAACAGCCCCGCTCCGGCGAGCATCAGAAGCACGTTGTTGGGTGGAAACCTCTCCCTGTCGCTTTTCAGCCTGGGCCCGACCTGCATGCACTCCACCGAGTCAGTCCCAACTCAACTCAACTCAACTCGTCCGAGTGAAACAAATCATAAAAGCAAGAGTTTCTTTTAATTTTTTTACAAAAGGGCATATCTCGAATTTGTGCTATTAGGAATTCATTGAAAGTGATGTCATGGCTGTCTCTAGAATTCTCCTTAATTACGTATTCGTCTGTTGAAATTAACAATTTCATCCACTTAAAAGGTTGAAAGCAGCTTTTGTAGAATTCTTAGAAATCCAACATGCTTGGTAGTATCTTAGGATACTCAAATGGAGAGGTTGATTTAGAAATTCCATATGAGGACATCTTTTAGAAAATTCATAAATTCTCTAAACAGTAACTCTTAAAATTCAGGTAAAGAAATACACCCTAAAGGCCATCTATATATATAATTTATCCATGAAAACTAACAATCATATACAGATATCTAACACCATCAGGTCAGGTCAGGGGCTTTCCTGCAAAAAAGCAAAATAGAGGTACTTTTGAAATCAACTGGAAAAAATAGGGACGTTTTTGTAAAAACGTAAAATCAAAGACAAGTCAGACGTTACTCATTTACCAAGTAAGCAGCCACGAATCCGGCGACCCCAGACGAGAGATGAATGACATAGCCGCCGGAGTAGTCGATGACACCCCAGTGGTATAGAAAACCACCACCCCAGAGGCTGAATGCACCCACGGTGTATGAGAAAATGAGCCAGAGAGGGACAAAGGCCATCCAGGCCTTGATATTCATCCGCCCAAGCACCCCACCAGCCAAGAGAATAAGGGTGATAGCGGCGAAGGTGAATTCAAAGTAAACAATAGAAGCCATGGGATAGAAAGGTTCGGTTGCCGGCGTTTCAACGGTGCCGTTACTGTAGCGGTGCTCGGTGGCCGGAAGCTTAGCGCGGCGGATGAGGTAGCTCTGGCCGAGGGCCGGAGCACCCTTGCCCCAGAAGGGGAGGAGCTTGTCGCCAAAGGCCATACGATAGCAGACGAGGACCCAGAGGATGAGGGCGGCGGCGAAGGCGTAGAGGGCCATGAAGGCGGAGTTGACCGCCCACTTCTTCTTCACGATGCTGCCGTAGAGGATGACCAGACCGGGCATGCTCTGGAGGCTCACCAGCGTCGCCGCCGTCAACTGCCATGCGTTGTCTCCTTTGTTCAGCCAGTCAGGAACGGCCGGCGTTATTTCTGAGTAGGCCGCTGCAATAGCTGCGGCCATTGTTAACGGGTTTGGATTACGTTCCTTCTTCTCCTTTCTCCTTTTCTACCACAACCTCCTGCTCTAACTTGGACGTGGTTTTATTTGTACTTAGATTCGTGCAAGCCTAACTGGGTTGATTTTGTTTTGGTTGAGTTGAAGTAAATCCTAATTGGGCTTTTGTTTAACAGTGCTGAAATGGTGTTTGCTTTTGCTTTTGGTAATGGGTTAGCAGGGTGTGTGGGAAAGCACGAGGAAGAAAGTGTGCATTTGGAGGAGACTTTTCTTTTCTCTCTCTATTAATTCCACTAAAAGATGGGGTGGGAGTGGGACCGAGCAACAAATGAATGATACATTAGAATCATGTAGGATCGGATGGAGCCCACAAAATTCAGAAACCAGTCTGTCTTTTACCTATGTTATGACTTGGATAATGTGGATAGAAATTGGATAATATTTTCCTCTGTATAAATATAATTTTGTCATACGATAAGTCTATTGGTTTTGGAGGGATACTCAACTAAACATGGATCAATCACTTGGCATGTCAGCGTATCAAGATGCTAACACCATTTAACTATGAACTTATTGGCCGCACATATTATATTTACCGGGCCTTTTTGTCTGCATTAGATTATATAAGAGTTGAATATAAAAAAAATCCAAGGTCAAATGAATTGCTTAAAAGACTTTTAAATAGTAAAAAAAAAATATATAATGTGAAAAGGGAAGGAAATATTAAATAAATTACTACGATGCTGGTTGAGTATTCATTTATCATTTTTTTTAAATTTAATTTCCATCAAAGAGAATGATCCTATTTGATGATGGGCTTTTTTGGATGTTCACTTTGGTCTTGGTTTTTTTAAAGACTCATGGCTTGAATTATCGGTCAAAAGGTATATGTTACTGGGCCCAAACTTACACCAACTGCGCACAAACTTACACCAATTGCAAATGGTGGTTGGCAATAAAATTCAGATAACCCACTTGTATGTGGTGTATATGGTGGGGGCATCACTGCTTGCGACAAGTCTGAGTCTTTCTAGATGGAGTCGTCACTCGTTGCTCCGCCATTGCCATTCGAACCGTTTTTTGGTTTGAAAAGTCAAAGATGAAGTGCGGGTTTTGTCGTGTAATGGACGAGCCACACGGGCGAAGGAGGAAGGTTCGTTGATTCCGCGGTCGGTTCGGGCTCAAAGGTCAATGATCCAGTGTCTCACGTGTCGTACGGCGATGTTGCAATACAACCTACGTTTCCTACAGGCGTACTTTCAACAATCATGGGAATTCAATTTAGTTAGGTCTCTTTGGTTTTGATGTACTGTTTCTTGTGTAGATTTCTTTCTTATCTTGTATTATGATAATTAGTCTCTATGAGATGGACTTTTAAAGAGATTCATTCTTCTCTCATTAGATTTGGTCAAAATTGAAGAAAGATCACCTGTCTGTAGGAAATGCCACCTTTGATGACCAGCCAACCAATAATCCATCTCTCCATCATGTTGGAAATTGGAATAGCTATTAAACTTCTAGGCTCTAATCTGATCATTCTAACAAACTTGACAAATTTCCATCATTCCATCGTATGTGGGTTTGACTTTGAACAGTAGCTTCTAAAACAGTTTCGGATGATACACCACTTATAATGAAACTTTGCTCATGTGAACCGGCGGGAAGTCTAGTTCAGAATGCCAAAAACGGTTGAATTAATTAGATAGTTTTGCTTCTCTCTCTAGTAGCATCGTGTATTCCACTTATGTGAATTGGCTTAATCACAAAAAAAAAAAAAAAAAAAAAAAAAAAAAAAAAAGAACTGAAATTAGAATCCATATAAAAGAATGATAGATCTTATCTCATCATGGTAATCATGGGCTTTTGTCCAAGTCCAGCCCATTTATTTAATGGCAAAATATTTAACCTGAAACTCTAAACCCTAAACCCTAAACCCTAAGGCCAAATGCTTTACCTGAATAACACCCAGTCAGCCACAACCTTATTCAAGGCTGAACTTATCCCCTTTGGTCATTGCCAAGATAAATGAACTCATGCTGCTTTTAGTATAGTAAGGTGCCGATGGAAGCTATCTACCAGATTTAACCTCTAGGGGGCCACCTTTGTGTGATCAATCCACTAATTTCATACAGATTTATAGGACCTGGCACAGATTCCAATCCAAACAAAGTGCATTGCTATGTTATAAAAATGAAGATGGCACTGTTTGAAGTGAATTGTGGCTAGTGCTCATACATGGGAGGCATGTGATACAATAAGCAAGTTAGCTGAAACGTGGGAGAGCCCAGATAATACTCATGGGACCATAAGATCTTATTTCTCAATTTCGCAATGCCTAAGTGGATTTGTAGAAAAGGGGCAAGCCATCTAACTGACCTTTAGACAAACAATACCAGGCCAAGCCATCCAGAAACCGGCTGAATCTCTAGGCCTTCATCCAACCAACATATAATCCAATTCCATCCCAAACCAGGGGCAGGAGTAGGTGGGGTTGCAACTTGCAACACTTACCGACAGATCCAATGCACTCCACAGAACAATCATCCCTTCCTCACTCCACTTGAAATCACCACAATAAGGAGGAAAACATAGAAGAGGAAGAAAAAGAAATTGTTGCATATCGAGATGAAACTATTTATGAAGCTTCGCTGCTTTATCATTTATCACCCACACCCAAGAGTATCAATTTCCAATAGTGCATACACATCAGTGCAACAAAGGCTCTGTGAAAAGGTTATCACGCTCGATCCCATTGCCCTACATGACTACTGTGAGAAAAAGAAGAGATGTATTTTTGACATGTATGAGGGTGTTGTACTGCAAGTTCCATCAGTTTTCATACATGCTATACTCTCCATTTTGTTAAGTTGTCATGCTTGCTCAGTTTAGACATATATATTGGCACATGCTAAGAGCCTGATGTTGTTGCCATTATGAAAAGGAAACGGCAAACCACCCTACAGGAAGCATATAATTAGTCCTCTTTTGTAAAACAGACAGACAGAGCCGCTTGATTTCATGGCTCATCAAAACTACCCTCCCCATACTCATCAGCAGCAGGTCCAGGAGTTCCATTTGCAACCCTGTTTACATTGGTGGTGGAATTGGAATAAGAAGCGTAGGCAGAAACTGGACTGCCACGAGTAAGTCGATTTTGTGCTGCTGTTCCACTCCTAGTCGACTTTAAGCGAGCCTTTCGACCCTGAATTGTATGAAGGCAATAATATTAGGAATATCTAATATATCAGCAGGCAGCAAATCCTGACAAATTAACAAACAAGCTCCGAATGAAACATCATAATTGACAGAAAGCTACAGATGAAAAATCTGTGAAGATTACAATGCATGTATATAAGCAGAATAAGCAATAAATCTTGCATGTTCTGCTTGGAATCCATATTCCATTCAGCAACTCAAAACGGGACAAATAAACAAGGCATTATATGATCCTGAACCCAGGGATACGCAGTGTCCTTGATTCTAAGGATAGGCATGGTTCAGAAATCCTGAGTGTTGATCAGATGTCCCTTGGCACTAACAGACCATGCCACGAATATCTGCGAGCAATATACTTTCCAGAAAGAACGGTAACAGCTCACATTCAACCCAGACTCACACAAATGTCCCATTATTTTGATAGGGCCCACAAGATCAACAATCTAAATGAGCAAGCCAAGGGCTCCCACATGAACTCACTCAAACTTGCAGATAAAATGGCTTTACACAGGTCGAGGAACATAGATTTGCTCCATGCATGTTACATGGGATCATGCAACTAAACATGGGATGCATCTTTATAGTGGGTTTTGCACAAATTGAAACCATATTAACTGGTTCAGAATTTATTCCCACAAGACAAAATCAAATGATGCAAACAAAAGGTAAATTGTCCACTGGATTAGTGAGGATATATGGCGCCCTACGTTTGTTCAACCAGCAATGAAGCATATGGCCCCACTTTTAGTTAATCTAAGGCACTCACCTAGTGGGCTTTGCTATGGTAATTGTGCAATAACTACTCTACAGATTATCCTAACTATCAGATCAGCAGCTTACAAATGGGCAATTACAGATCTGACCTCTTTTTTTTTTTTTTGGAATGATGGTACTCCACATTTGAAAAGGGAGAAATTCAGAAAATTAAGATCAAATGATGGGTTGTGGGAGAGCTTTTTAGATATCAACCCCATTCACTAGGACGTATCATATGATATTAATAAATGCAATTCAATTAGGAATCCAAAGAAAACCTCCAAGTGTTGAAAAGCCAGAACTAAGAGAAACCAACCTTTCCCATGCACTTTTCCAAGTGTGGAGCAAACCTTCCAGCCATTATAGATTGTTTGCAGTTCATACAATTAAAGATCTCATTGGCAACAGCAGGATGTGTTTGTCCAAATATGTCAACTACGTACTTGCTGTTTGTTTCACCACTATTGCTAGGATCAGCAACTCTTACTCGAGCCTGTGCCGAGAGCCTCAATTCTTCTTCTTCATCTTCCAAATTACGATCAAGACCTAGCCTGGCTATTCGATGACATTCTGATGCAATGTCCGCAATTATCGAGTCAAGGAGGTCTCCAAAAAAATGAGATGATAACTGCATACAACGAGATACATAATGAGAAAATAAGATAAAAATATCACTAAACAATTGCAAATGATAAGTAAACACCAGTGTGTGCTTGCCAGGTAAGTACTTTATTAGTAGTTCAATCTATAAAGGATACAGTAGGCCACACACTAACACTGTCGTTCAAAATCAAGAGTTCCAAAGAAAAGAGCATAGAGGCAGCCATGATTCTCTTCATAAGTTCCCCACACCACCTCCAGCCAGTAAAAAAAAAAAGTAACAACAACCTGAGAAATAGATGTATCTGTATCAGACATACAGACACATGAACTCTCCTAGCAGTCAAAAGAAACTAAGAAAGCATCGAATTTATATTAACTCCAATCTATCATCCCCAGATATGGAATGCATATGATAGAGACATGCAATGGATACAGCAGGGTCACAGATTTTACACAAATAGAATTTGTATGATAAAGATTAGTCTCACTATCGAAACGTGTGTGTCCAGTCATGCTTTAATGTCACAATTTTTAAGGGCATTACATGTGAAAATCCAGTCCCACTACAAGTTACAAGAGAGTAGAGGCATCTTTCACCTAGAAAAGCCCAGAGTTTTCCATTTTTCCAAAAATGTGCTGTCGATACAGGTGTCTATGTCTGTGAATACCATTCCAAAAAAAAAAAAAAAACATGTGTCTGTAAAAGACATACAAACGATGACAATGACAACAATTATAAAAACAATATATGAATATAAAATAATTTGATAAGCCGAAACAAGTTCCAAGAACGATACCAAAACTTGTTTCACATTTTGTTTTGGATTTAGTTTCAAAATCCAATATAAGATGGCTATGACACAGCCTAGAAACATGGACAAAGCAATCCGACAGAGGCTGAAACCAAGTTGCATCAATTTTGTGGGAGGCAGATTGCTCATTCAACAGCTAGAGGCTCAACATGATCAATTATTTCAAAACAAACTTGATTAGGCCATCTTTCTTTCCTTTGCTTAGATGCCCTTTCACTTCTTACCTTTTCTATTTCTTTTCTCCATATGGATCACCTTCTTAAGACTGCTTTTGAAATCAATGCTCTTAGGTGGAGCAGATTGACGTGAAATTCAAGACAACAAAGAAACAGTCAGTACCTACGAAATTTTAGGCATTGAGTTGGCTGGGGGCTGCCAAATACAGTGCCTCGGATCAGCCAATGTCGAGTGGCACCAAATTATCTTGATGCCCAATTCACAGGAAAACCCCGCCAATTGTATGTGTTTTCAATGTGGAGAAAGTGGACATAGGTCCCTTTTTTTTGTTCTTTTTAAATGGTAACATGGGTCATATGATTGTCCTAAAAAAAGAAAATTTTAAAGGGCTGGAGTGAGGAGTTAGATAGGTTATTAGAGGAAGAACCTTTGTAAATAATATGAAACTGAAGATTCCATTTCCCCAAGGTGCAAACATTTCCATTTAGATGAAGGTGACTTAATGGTAGATCACCAGTAAATAAGGCAAAACTTGAACATGGCTAAGGCCATACAATTTTCGAAATTATTGCACGGATCAAGAAAAGGTTTGCAGTTGTGTAATATGGTGCCTGATCAGTAAACTTGGACTTCCCTATGAGAAACCATACCAAAATCTTGGCTCAAGAAAGGTAATGAAACTCTGATCACACAAAACTGCTTGAATAATTTTTCCACAACAAGTTTATTTGACCCGGGAATGCACATCATATCCTTCTTGGTTGTCTGTGGAAATTCAACTAACAGGTCATTAATGATGGATTTCAAAACTGTTGCACCTTCTACAAAATTCAATCCATATTGTTTTATTGACTTTTAAGACCTCAATAACGGATGAACCAGAATGAATGAGATATTGCTCCCCATGTAAATTTGTTCAAGAGCCGTAGGTGATTTTGTTACACTCCTACTAATTATAAAGGGAATTCCAACCAATGTTCCTTTCTTAGGCTCAAAATATTCCACTTCCTAAGAAAACCCATCCTTGTCTCTTTAGTTAAATAACTGCTCTACGCAGAAACAACCCCATGAGCATGCTAATTTTTTGACACATTCCAAATCCCAGAGGTAAAAAAATCTACATTATAAATATTAAAAAAATTTCTTCATAATAATAATAATAATTCAAGCCGAGAAAGTCATACATGCTGTGAGGGGGTTTGTGATGAAAATACCACAATACATCGTTGTCAACATAGCATGTCTAATCATTTCCAGCAATTTGAGAGCATTCCTTGAAAAAAAAAATGCACCAATCTTAATGTTAAAAAAAACTTTACCTGGGAGTGACGAGAAGTATTGTCATCATTTGGCACCGACATCTTTGTAGCAGCTTTTTAGAAGAGAAGCCTACTTGTGTGTTCTTCAATTGCAGACTGTCAGTGTGGCCACAACAAATACTTGTCATGCCTACAGGTATAAAAGTGACAAAACATCTACAGTATTTTGAAAATACGGCACTATTCTTGATGCAGGCCCTAAGGTTAGGGCTCTGTCCGCGGACACCTCAACACATCTCCGTAGAGACTTCAACATGAGGATGCACCTCTCCGAGGGAAAAACCCACGATAATCCTATTCCAATAATCAAAGTCTGAGTTTCTCATCTCTACATTGTAATATAAATAGGAAAGCAAACTTAGGCTCTAAGAAACTAACTAATCCGGGAACTAATAATTTTAGAAACTTATCCTAATTACATTCTTAATCACAAAAGAAAATGAAAAACAATAAAATACGGGTGGTCCCACGTAGGATGAGTATCCGTTCTGCATCAATTCTCATGATTATGTAATAAAACAAAAAATCCTGTGTGGCGCAAGATTTTAACTTATTTCATAAATTTCTGAGCACCTCTTGATATTCTTTAGAGAATCTATTAATACCCGAATAAGCATCTTATATATCTAAAATATTCAACGTACATGTTTAATCTATTTATGACATGCATTTAATATTTTTACGTTTTCTATTCAAAATTTCTTTTCACAAAATAGGACACATCAATTTTTTTACTTTCGTTAACTGTATATTAAGAGGTTCACATCTCAATTAGTAACTATGAGATAAGTGATCGACATGATGCTTAGCGCTTCACTTTTGTTCAAAACCTTGTAAGCATTATTTCATAGGGGGCATCAAGTTACCATATCCTTCTACTAAATGATATGTAAAGAAAATAACATTGCAAAAGCGGGGCTATATTCACTGAAACCGAGTATAATGAAACTACTGCAAGATGCTCCAAAAGTAGGTGACCACCATACTAAACTAGACTGTTGATTAACCATTTCTTTAGCGACATCATCCACAACACTATTGCTTGATCTTACTATAAGCCGGAAAGATAACTGAGATCTGTTTCCTAAATCCTAATTTCTTCAGTGTCATTCGTTATTCACCAAAGGTAAGGACCAACACCTTAGTCCAATTTATACCACTAATTAAATCACCTTCTATTATAGCATGTATAGATGAAAGAGTAGCAAGTTTTCTGCACCCTATTAGCATTTTCCCAGAATAGTTTTAAACACAGGAAGTGGGTTTCTTACAAAGTTACATATCTCACAACACCCACTCGACCTGGATTTCCAAAAGAACTCCCATCAAATTATTCTTAAGGCAGCCTACTGAAGGAGGAACCATATCAATATGAACTTGAGCTTTCTTAAACAACAAGACCATAAACAGAAAGGGAGCCCTTATCAAATCTGCATATGAAGATTTCTGAAATTCTGTTGTCACAATATCACCAGGAACTTCATGCCCTCACATATGTTACATTACAAATTTCGGAAGTCCATTGAATTTCCTGTTCTTATATCTTTCTAAACAAAGAAAAGAAGCTCAACAAGCACCAACATTCATAAATTAGATCTGCACGCTCTTAGAAAAACCTGTTTTCCAACCTGTGCTTCGGACTCCTCTATAAATATGAGCTTACCCCAAAGGATGCCAAAAAGGTTAAAAAAGAAAGTCATAATTTCCAATATAAAAAAGTGTAATGTAGAAAACTAGAAATAGAATGATTACTTTCACAGAATTTGGAAGAAACATCAAACAACCCTTTACCATTATTCTCTTCCTACTTCAAAGATGAGATATAGAAAGAAATTTATCCACTATCAATGTTCAACAAAAAAAGTATCGCTTGCAGAGTTTCCAGTGTCTTCCGAAAAATAAAATATACTTGCTGCTGCTGACCTTGCTCTTCCATTAACATGCCATAAAAGGATGAAACCAAAAAAATTACTTCTTGGCTCTGGCCACCAAATCATATTATCACAACTCAGAATGGGTATAGACATCATTTGGGACTGTGACCTATTCCATAATTTCCAAATTACAGAGCCTTCATAAGATGTTTTTCTGCATATATGTACCCAAAACACGCCATGGCTATTCCTTTCAAAGCAAAGATCCACTGTAATCCCTTTCCCTTACAACAAGGGAAAACAATTTTGGAAGTTTATTTATAATTTTTTATTTCTTGTTTTGCTTCTTGTGCAGTTGAAAATCATAATCCTTGTACAAATGATGAAAAATCATTTTCAAGATTTCAGATTTGAGGGAGAGGATGGAGTGCTACGGCCACAAGGTAAATAAACCTCCATATCACTGATGGAAAAAAATATATCTTATATCCATGAATTGGATTTTAGCTTCGTCATTTTCATTTCATTCTTATTCCATGCATGAGGAAGAAATCTACATAACTTCATGCGATTGAGCGATGATCAAATTTTCATGCTTCTAGTAGTAGAAAGCCTATACGTAGACAAATTCTAATATGATTCCAATTGAAGTGTCATGATAGTGTCATTGGGAGCCATGGTGCATGATAATTTCAAATTAAGACGTTTCTCATTTATTGGCATTTTCTCCTTTTTCAGTACCAAGATTCCTTCATTAACTTCAGTAAAAAAATGATCATTACCATGTAACCGTGTTCTAGGCGCAAGTAGTAGTTTACTAACTAATGTGTATGTGACAACGTGAAATTGATTTTGAACAATACATTAATTTTGGTGTATTTATTTTACCAGTTTCAACGTCAGGCACCATACAGAGTTTGGAAAACAAAACCTTCTAATTTACAATTCAAGCAGAAGCAATTACTATACATATTATTCCCAATTAATATACCTTCTAATTTACAATTCAAGCAGAAGCAATTACTATACATATTATTCCCAATTAATATACTCACAATGTACATTCAAAGCTCATCATCAGTAATAGTTACCAATGAATATGACAAAGTCAACATGAATCAAGAATGGTTTAAAGCTCTTAATCGGAAGATTACAACCCTTTTATTGGCTACTCACAAGTAGATCATTAAAAGGAAGAAAAAAGGGGGAAGATTACAAACCTTTTTTAAAAGATTATTATATTTCAATCAATCATTTTTAAAGTGCTAACTCCAAACCTTAAGTACTAATTACACTTATATTAGACTCAACCGAGTTTACCTTATATTTGACTTGGTTTTTTGTCAAAATAAGGTGACTAGTTTCCAAGATGATAATCCGATGATGGAAGGAGTGCCAAGTGCCAACACATGAGAGGCCACGAGTTTTAGTTGTTTGGGTTTAATAAGGTGGACCTACTCCATTAATTTAGGTGGACCAACCAGCAAGGGCTTCACCAACAGAGGATCCAGACTCCAATCAGATGATCCTCGATCGCGATCAAAAAATATTTGTCGGTTGGAGTTTTGAGTGGCATTCTTTCGATCAAGATGACATAGAGAGGATTGATCTTATGGCATCCATGGACAATGGTGAAGTTCTCTTATCCAACGGCTCTTATGTATCAAGGTGGGGTCCACTGTCGCTGTGAAATGCAAGCACAGGTGCTTCTTCCAAAACCGTAAAACAAAAAAGAAGAACCCATATGGATATAATATAACCTCTCTCTTTCTCGTTCGTCCCAACATTAGTTTTATCAGTCAGTCCTGACTTTCTGGGCACTTTCATGTGAGTCGTCCTTTTCTTTTCTCGCTTTCTCTCCTTTTGCACATTCCATGCGTCTTTGATCAATCAATTCTTCAAAGTTGTGCTTGAAACACGAATATTATACAGAAAGAAAGATATTTATACCAATAACTTGTTTTGATGGTATCAAATGTTTTGATTAGCAGCATCTCATAGGATTGCACGGCCGTCAGCAAAACTTTTAGAAAATTAGGTAATTTTCTTCCTTTTTTTTGCGGTTCTCGATCTGTGCATTGTGATTTGTTTTATGAGTTCTCCTTCTGTTTTCCATTTGTATTTCATAATTTTAAAGAGGAAATTTACAATGCTTCCTCAAAGAGGTAAAGTTTGTTCAAGTTCATAGCGTTTTTGCAAGTGGGGCCCATTGTTTTGAGACTTGAGCTATTGGTAAGTGGGACCAGCTGTGGATGTTCTCCTACGGATGAAAATGGTTGTGGAGAGGAAAATCCTACGTTTTCAGTTGGTGGCCAAAAAATTGATTATTGAGATAAAAAAAAATCTCACCCTTTTTACAGGCATCGGTAAACAGGCCAAAGATCCGGTGGATAGATCTTACAATTTGGTAGTGTTTTTGAGATATGGTTTATACGCCATTGATGTGGGGTAGTGGCCCAATTTGTGTAGAATCATATTGACTAGTAGGTTGTTGGATTAACAGTAGTGACTAGTAGGTTGAATGGTAATCACCATTCAATCTAATTAAGATTGAATGGTGATCAAATATATATATATATATATATATTGTTTGCTTTGATAATATCATTTACATAGTTGACCTGCATTATGTAAATAGAGCCCCTTTGATTTGCTGATGTTACATTGTTAGTTTTTGGGTGCTCATAAAGGGAGAATTAGAAGAAAAAAAATGGAGAGAAGGGATGAAAGGAATTGAATTAGGACCTTTTGCATCCAATAACACTATAATCGTTAAATAGGAATTGTGTTTACAAATGGTGGTGCATGCTAATGTTCTAAAAATTGCAAGTGGATTGGGGTGGGGTTAAAGTGATGAGTTATTATAGGGTTAGGAGATGTACAGAACCCCATGAACCAAATCTCAAAAAATCTACTACCCCAATCAACACAAATGTTTAAGTGCTTGGTTACCCCAAACTCAGTTTATGCACTGTAATTGAGCATTACAACAAACATATCCACTGTCATCTGAAGGTAACTCAACTTATCCATCCAAACCCCCCATGAACTCTGGTTTATGCATCAATCAAGTTACCCGCACCAACCAAAGAAATACCCTTTATCAAGAGTTCCAAAACCCAATAACCCATACACATGCTCCCATAATCCAATCGACCCAATGATCAAATTCCCATCCCTATGCCAAAATCGACAAGAACAGAACGATACCAAATACCAATCAAGAAGATCATATCATGCCCCCACATAAACGAATAAATAGAAAGACAGAGGCATCAAAGCAACTGAAGAGAAAGAAAGAAAACGGGAAAATGGGAGGTATTAGAGAGAGGAAAAGGAAGAGTCGCGTGCATACCTGAAAGAATCGAAGAGATTGGAGAATCGATTAAAACACAAAGGACCCGAGATTTCTGCTCTCGAATGAAAATGGAGGTACGGATGAGGAAGATGTAGTACAACAAACGAGTCCGAGTCCGAGTCCCAATCCGGATCCGGATCCGGATCATCTGTCGCTGATGTGATAGGCTCACCGTGAGTGCAGTTGATGCCACGTTGACAGATGGCCCACGTCTACTGCAAATGATAAACAGAAGGCGGCAGAGGGGTGGAAATATTCCTATTGTATGATAAATTTTTTATGGGGCCAATTATTGGTTTCATTTTGGGATGAGATTAGGAAGATGAAAAGATCCATTGTGAGACTACTTTAAATATTAAGTTTGTCCTAATTGCATGTTTTAATTTCTTTATCCATGGCCTACAAGTTTAATAGCTTCGTATTTAAAAAAAAAATATATTCAATCTTCATTTCAACGGTTCGATTCATTCGGATGTGTGCCAATTCTTAGGATCAATGACTATCATATGATTCATTCGGATGTGTGCCAATTCTTAGGATTCATTTGGATGTGTGCCAATTCTTAGGATCAATGACTATCAAATGATTCCCTATTGGTTGCTAGGTTTGGATAGATTGCTTAGTGGCCCTATAAAAAAAGTTCTCATATAATATTTCTCACTTGAATATTCCCATTTCATAAATAAGAACATACTACAATGGTTTTTTTCTTTTTTTTGCTAGAGAAGGTGTTGGATATTTTTCAAAATTCAATAGTTCTAAAAAATAAATCTCAAGAGGCATTTGAGTGCATCTTTTTAAATTATTTTAAATTTTGTGTTTTTTAAAATATTTTTGGTTATATCATATGGGTTCTTCTTTTTGGTTTTATGGTAAACTTATGGCCTCTCATGTGTTGGAACTTGGCACTCCATTCGGATTAGCACTTTGGAAACAAGTCACCTCATTGAGTCTAATTTAATTAATACTTGAGGTTTGAAGCTAGCATTTTTAAAATGGTTGATTGAAATATAATAAAGTTATCAATTAAATTTGTTATTATTATTATTAAATGTAATTACATGCATATCTAGATTTTATAAAAAGTTGATTCATTTTTAAATATTCTAAAAATACTTTCTAGAAAAACACGAGTCTTGAGTCATTGTACTGTGAGTTGACTCTCTCATGGTCTATATTTTAGAGATTACTTTATGCAAGAATAGTTTTTTTTTCAGATCCCATCAAAAACTTCCACTGATTATAGAAAATTGCATTGATTTTCATATTTTTTCTTGTAAAAAAGTGTTTGCACCAAATAATAAGAATACTTCAAAAAATATTTTGCCTTTCCCTGCTTTCGGAAGTAACACTATGTTGGGGTCGGCTACATAGATTTTATTTTTCCATTTCAATCTATATTGAGCCAAATCCTCATATAAGTTATACTTCTTAATATCTATTTTTGCTACTTCTATCCACATCCTCTTTGGCCCACCCACTTCTCCTATGGCCCCAAACTTTTCCTTACTGGCACGTTGGACATACCCAAAATTCAATTTTCTTTTCTCAAAAAAAAAAAAAAAAAGGAACTCTTTATGGACTGTTTAGATGTTTGGAACACAGGCTTTACTTAATCAAATTATTGTTTCAGTAAGTGTAATGGCAACGAGCAAAGCATTATGAGTTGATTGCTACTTAGGTTGTCCAAATGCACACATAAACTGGGTTACTTGCACCCAATCTATGATATCAAATATGTCCTCAAGATTTAATAGAGCATGTAAATAAGAGTTGCAGATGACCCCAGTGCATGCCAAACTAATGTCAAATCATCCAAACAGGACCATAGGAGAGAAAGAGGATGTTAATGGCTAGTTAAGTATAATTTTTGTCACCCAAGTGGACCCTTTCATCATTGGATTTTGCTATTTTAATTCAAAAATGACCATCAAATAACCTCTTCCTTAATAAAAACTAAAGGTGTGTTCGTGTAATGAGAGGATTCCACTCTCTACGGATTTCCATTTCCATGAAACGATCTTCTCTCTATCGAGGAAAATCAGTTAATTTTTTTTCTTCTTTTCCACACGATGCTGCCGTGGAGGATGACCAGACCGGGCATGCTCTGGAGGCGCACCAGCGTCGCCGCCGCCGTCAACTGCCATGCGTTGTCTCCTTTGTTCAGCCAGTCAGGAACGGCCGGCGTTATGTCTGAATAGGCCGCTGCAATAGCTGCGGCCATTGTTAATGGGTTTGGATTGCGTTCCTTCTTCTCCTTTCTCCTTTTCTACCACAACCTCTTGCTCTAACTTGGACGTGGTTTTATTTGTACTTAGAATCGTGCAAGCCTAACTAGGTTGATTTTGTTTTGGTTGAATTGAAGTAAATCCTAATTGGGCTTTTGTTTAACAGTGCTGAAATGGTGTTTGCTTTTGCTTTTGGTAATGGGTTAGTAGGCTGTGTGGGAAAGCACGAGGAAGAAAGTGTGCATTTGTAAGAGACTTTTCTATTCTCTTCTCTATTAATACCACTAGAATAGAAGATGGGGTGGGAGTGGGACCGAGGAACAGACATTATAATAATGTAGGATCAGATGGAGCCACAAAATTCATAAACCAGTTTGTCTTTTACCTATGTTATGACTTGGATAATGTGGATAGAAATTGGATAATATTTCCCTATAATAAATATAATTTTGTCATGTGATAAGTCTACAGGCTTCGGAGGCCGGATACTCAAAGTACTCATGAATCAATCACTTGGCATGTAAGTGTATCAAGGTGCTAACACCATTTAACCATAAATTTATTGGCCGCATATATTATATTTACAGGGCCTCTTTGTCTGCATTATATTATATAGGAGTTGAATATCAAAAAATCCAAGGCCAAATGAATTGCTTAAAAGACTTTTAAATAGTAAAAAATATATATGATGTGGAAAGGGAATGAAATATTAAATAAATTACTACGATGCTGGCTGATATTCATTTATCAATTTTTTTTTAATTCAATTTCAATCAAAGAGAATAATCTTATTTGATGGGCTTTTTTGGATGTTCACTTTGGTCTTATTATTATTTTTTTTAAAGACTTATGGCTTGAATTATCGATCAAAAGGTATATATTATTGCGCCCAAACTTACACCAACTGCACACAAATTTACACCAATTGCACATGGTTGTTGGCAATAAAATTCAGATAACCCACTTGTATAGTAGTATATGGTGGGGGCATCACTGCTTAGGACAAGTCTGAAGTCTTTCTAGATGGAGTCGTCACTCGTTGCTCCGTCACGGCCATTCGAACCTTTTTTGGTTCGAAAGGTCAAAGATGAAGTGCGGGTTTTGTCGTGTAGCGGACGAGCCACCCATGCGGAGAAAGATAGTTTTTTTTTCAAAATAGCACCTTCAAGTAAACTAATTTTCATAATAGCACCCATTTGAAAATAATATCCAAAATAGTATCCCAACCTATGTGGCATATCCAATATTATGTGGTAACTCAACATGAACCTGACAAGCTTTTAAACTTTTCTTTGGGTTGGTACAGACACTTTTGACCTAATTAAAACTGGGTCTGGTTGGTGTTGAACCTAGTCAACCCACCAATGGGCCCAAAAGTTAGGTTTTCTTAGAGCCCATTCGTAAAATTATGTCCTTTGTGAGAAATAGGCCCATGCAGAGCTCCCAGGCTAAAAGATACAGCCCCAATAGAGGCCACTGTGGGCTGAGCTAAGTTCGGTGTAGGATTGGCCCAGCCATGATACACGAGTTTTTAACAATTTATTTATTGAAAAGTATTTAAGTGAGAACTAGTTTTCATCTATTATATGAGAACTTTTTTGTAGGACCCAACTAGTTGTCTGTAAAATATCAACCCCAATGGATCATCCTATCTCTTTCATCCATGACCCAATTTAATGGTCTTAAAATGAATCATATTTTTAAGGTTTCGCATGAATGACGAGTAGCAGTTGGATGTGTAAAAGTCTGGCTGGTGCTCATTCATGGGGGGCCATAATAAGGGGTCCCAAGTGCCTAAAACTAGGGAATTCACAAAGATGCCTCTTATTAGGGACATCCTTAGGAGAATCTTTGTTCCAACGGTTCATTCCATTTGGATGTGTGCCAATTCTGAAGATTAGTGACCATCAGGAGGTTCCCTATTGGTTGCTAGGTTTAGATGGGCTGCTAGTTGGGCCCAACATAAAAGTTCTCATATAATAAATGATAACTAGTTCTCACTTGAATATTTCCCAATAAATAAATTGTTAAAAACTCGTGTATCATGGCCGGGCCAGTTCTACACCGAACTTAGCTTAGCCCACAGTGGCCTCTATTTGGGCTGTATCTTTTAACATGGGAACTGTGCATGGGCCTATTTCTGGCTCAATAGTTTGATGGACCAGGGCTTGGCCTTTCAATATATGCTTGATTGCCCGGCTCAGCCTGATGTATATCTCACAAAGGACATGATTTTTGGGAATGGGCTCTAAGAAAGCCTAACATGTAGGCCCATTGGCGGGTTGACTAGGTTCAACACCAACCAGACCCAGTTTTTAATTAGGTCAAAATGCCTCTACCAACCCAATGAAAAGTTGACCCAGTTTTTAATTAGGTCAAAGTGCCTGTACCAACCCAATGAAAAGTTTAAAAGCTTCTCAGGTTCATGTTGAGTTGCCACATAGGATTGGATATGCCACATAGGATTGGATATGCCACATAGGCTCGGGATGCTATTCTAGATATTATTTTTAAATGGGTGCTATTATGAGAATTAATTTACTTGAGGGTGCTATATAGAAAAAAACTCGAAAAAAGAATGTTAGTTGATTCCGCGGTGAATTCGGGCGCAAAGGTCAATGATCTAGTGTCTCACGTGTCGTACGGCGATGTTGCAATACAACCTACGTTTCAACAATCATGGGAATTCAATTTAGTTAGGTCTCTTTGGTTTTGATGTACTGTTTCTTGTGTAGATTTCTTTCTTATCTTGTAATATGATAATTAGTCTCTATGAGATGGACTTTTAGATTTGGTCAAAATTGAAGAAAGATCACCTGTCTGTAGGAAAGGCCACCTTTGATGAAATCACCACTTATAATGAGACTTTACTCATGTGAACCGGGAAGTCTAGTTAAGATTGCCAAAAACGGTTGAGTTAATTAGATAGTTTTGCTTCTCTCTCTAGTAGTATCGTGTATTCCACTTATGTGAATTGGCTTAATCACAAAAAACCAAAAAAGATTTGAAATTATAATCGTTATAAATGAATGATAGACCTTATCTCATCATGGTCATCATGGGCTTTTGCCCAAGTCCGGCCCATTCGTTTAATGTCAAAATATTTAACCTGAAACCCAGAACCCTAAACCCCAAATGCTGCACCTGAATAGCACCCACAACCTTATTCAAGGCTGAACCTATCCCCTTTGGTCATTGCCAAGATAAATGAACTCATGCTGCTTTTAGTACAGTATGGTGCTGATGGAAGCTATCTACCAGATTTAACCTCTCGAGCCGACCTTTGCTTGATCAATCCACTAATTTCATACAGATTTATAGGACCTGGCACAGATTCCAATCCAAACAAAGTGCATTGCTATGTTATAAAAATGAAGATGGCACTGATTGAAGTGAATTGTGGCTAGTGCTCATACATGGGAGGCATGTGATATAATAAGCAAGTTAGCTGAAACGTGGGAGAGCCCAGATATTTTAAATCCTGCTTTTGCTGCAGTCAGCACAATACTCATGGGACCATAAGATCTTATTTCTCAATTTCCCAATGCCTTAAGTGGATTTGTAGAAAAGGGGCAAGCCATCTAACTGATCTTTAGACAAACAATACCAGGCCCAGCCATCCAGAAACCAGCTGAATATCTAGGCCTTCATCCAACCAACATTTAATCCAAATCCATCCCAAACCAGGGGCAGGACTAGGTGGGGTTGCAACTTGCAACACTTACCGACAGATCCAATGCACTCCACAGAACAATCATCCCTTCCTCACTCCACTTGAAATCACCACAATAAGGAGGAAAACATAGAAGAGGAAGAAAAAGAAATTGTTGCATATCGAGCTGAAACTATTTAAGAAGCTTCACTGCTTTATCATTTATCACCCAAGAGTATCAATTTCCAATAGTGCACACACACCAGTGCAACAAAGGCTCTGTGAAAGGGTTATCACGCTCGATCCCATTGCCCTACATGTACTACTGTGTCAATCTAGTGTGAGAAAAAGAAGAGATGTATTTTTGACATGTATGAGGGTGTTGTACTGCAAGTTCCATCAGTTTTCATACATGCTATACTCTCCATTTTGTTAAGTTGTCATGCTTGCTCAGTTTAGACATATATATTGGCACATGCTAAGAGGTTACTCCTGATGTTGTTGCCATTATGAAAAGGAAACGGCAAACCACTCTAGAGGAAGCAAATACTTAGTCCTCTTTTGTAAAACAGACAGACAGAGCCGCTTGATTTCATGGCTCATCAAAACTACCCTCCCCATACTCATCAGCAGCAGGTCCAGGAGTTCCATTTGCAACCCTGTTTACATTGGTGGTGGAATTGGAATAAGAAGCATAGGCAGAAACTGGACTGCCACGAGTATGTCGATTTTGTGCTGCTGTTCCACTCCTAGTCGACTTTAAGCGAGCCTTTCGACCCTGAATTGTATGAAGGCAATAATATTAGGGATATCTAATATATCAGCAGGCAGCAAATCCTGACAAATTAACAAACAAGCTCCGAATGAAACATCATAATTGACAGAAAGCTACAGATGAAAAATCTGTGAGGATTACGATGCATGTATATAAGCAGAATAAGCAATAAATCTTGCATGTTCTGCTTGGAATCCATATTCCATCCAGCAACTCAAAACGGGACAAATAAACAAGGCATTATATGATCCTGAACCCAGGGATATGCAGTGTCCTTGATTCTAAGGATAGGCGTGGTTCAGAAATCCTGACTGTTGATCAGATGTCCCTTGGCACTAACAGACCATGCTACGAATATCTGCGAGCAATATACTTTCCAGAAAGAACGGTAACAGCTCACATTCAACCCAGACTCACACGAATGTCCCATTATTTTGATAGGGCCCACAAGATCAACAATCTAAATGAGCAAGCCAAGGGCTCCCACATGAACTCACTCAAACTTGCAGATAAAATGGCTTTACAGAGGTCGAGGAACATGGTGTTGCTCCATGCATGTTACATGGGATCATGCAACTAAACATGGGATGCATCTTTATAGTGGGTTTTGCACAAATTGAAACCATATTAACTGGTTCAGAATTTATTCCCACAAGACAAAATCAAATGATGCAAACAAAAGGTAAATTGTCCACTGGATTAGTGAGGATATATGGCGCCCTACGTTTGTTCAACCAGCAATGAAGCATATGGCCCCACTTTTAGTTAATCTAAGGCACTCACCTAGTGGGCTTTGCTATGGTACTTGTGCAATAACTACTCTACAGATTATCCTAACTATCAGATCAGCAGCTTACAAATGGGCAATTACAGATCTGACCTCTTTTTTTATTTTTTTGGAATGATGGTACTCCACATTTGAAAAGGGAGAAATTCAGACAATTAAGATCAAATGATGGGTTGTGGGAGAGCTTTTTGGATATCAACCCCGTTCACTAGGACGTATCATATGATATTAATAAATGCAATTCAATTAGGAATCCAAAGAAAACCTCCAAGTGTGATGAAAAGCCAGAACTAAGAGAAACCAACCTTTCCCATGCACTTTTCCAAGTGTGGAGCAAACCTTCCAGCCATTATAGATCGTTTGCAGTTCATACAATTAAAGATCTCATTGGCAACGGCAGGATGTGTTTGTCCAAATATGTCAACTACGTACTTGCTGTTTGTTTCACCACTATTGCTAGGATCCGCAACTCTTACTCGAGCCTGTGCCGAGAGCCTCAATTCTTCTTCTTCATCTTCCAAATTACGATCAAGACCTAGCCTGGCTATTCGATGACATTCTGATGCAATGTCCGCAATTATCGAGTCAAGGAGGTCTCCAAAAAAATGAGATGATAACTGCATACAACGAGATACATAATGAGAAAATAAGATAAAAATATCACTAAACAATTGCAAATGATAAGTAAACACCAGTGTGTGCTTCCCAGCTAAGTACTTTAATAGTAGTTCAGTCTATAAAGGATACGGTAGGCCACACACTAACACTGTCGTTCAAAATCAAGAGTTCCAAAGAAAAGAGCATAGAGGCAGATATGATTCTCTTCATAAGTTCCCCACACCACCTCCAGCCGGTAAAAAAAAAAAAAACAATAACAACAACCTGAGAAATAGATGTATCCGTATCAGACATACAGACACATGAACTCTCCTAGCAGTCAAAAGAAAGCATCAAATTTATATTAACTCCAATCTATCATCCCCAGATATGGAATGGATATGATATAGACATGCAATGGATACAGCAGGGACACAGATTTTACACAAATAGAATTTGTATGATAAAGATTAGTCTCACTATCGAAACGTGTGTGTCCAGTCATGCTTTAATGTCACAATTTTTAAGGGCATTACATGTGAAAATCCAGTCCCACTACAAGTTACAAAGAGTAGAGGCATCTTTCACCTAGAAAAGCCAGAGTTTTCCATTTTTCCAAAAATGTGCTGTCGATACAGGTGTCTATGTCTGTGAATACCATTCCCAAAAAAAAAAAAAAAAACGTGTCTGTAAAAGACATACAACGATGACAATGACAACAATGATAAAAACAATATATAAATATAAAATAATTTGATAAGCCGAAACAAGTTCCAAGAACGATACCAAAACTTGTTTCACATTTTGTTTTGGATTGAGTTTCAAAATCCAATATAAGATGGCTATGACAACAGCCTATAAACATGGACAAAAGCAATCCGACAGAGGCTGAAACCAAGTTGCATCAATTTTGTGGGAGGCAGATTGCTCATTCAACAGCTAGAGGCTCAACATGATCAATTATTTCAAAACAAACTTGATTAGGCCATCTTTCTTTCCTCTGCTTAGATCCATTTCTTTTCTCCATATGGATCACCTTCTTAAGACTACTTTTGAAATCCAATGCTCTTAGGTGGAGCAGATTGACGTGAAATTCAAGACAACAAAGAAACAGTCAGTACCTACGAAATTTTAGGCATTGAGTTGGCTGGGGGCTGCCAAATACAGTGCAGGATCAGCCAATGTCGAGTGGCCCCAAATTATCTTGATGCCCAATTCACAGGAAAACCCCGCTAATTGTATGTGTTTTCAATGTGGAGAAAGTGGACATAGGTCCCTTTTTTTTTTGTTCTTTTTAAATGGTAACATGGGTCATATGATTGTCCTAAAAAAAGAAAATTTTAAAGGGCCGGAGTGAGGAGTTAGATGAGCGATTAGAGGAAGAACCTTTGTAAATAATATGAAACTGAAGATTCCATTTTCCCAAGGTGCAAACATTTCCATTTAGATGAAAGTGACTTAATGGTAGATCACCAGTAAATAAGGCAAAACTTGAACATGGCTAAGGCCATACAATTTTCGAAATTATTGCACGGATCAAGAAAAGGTTTGCAGTTGTGTAATATGGTGCCTGATCAGTAAACTTGAACTTCCCTATGAGAAACCCTACCAAAATCTTGGCTCAAGAAAGGTAATGAAACTCTGATCACACAAAACTGCTTGAATAATTTTTCCACAACAAGTTTATTTGACCCGGGAATGCACATCATATCCTTCTTGGTTGTCTGTGGAAATTCAACTAACAGGTCATTAATGATGGATTTCAAAACTGTTGCACCTTCTACAAAATTCAATCCATATTGTTTTATTGACTTTTAAGACCTCAATAACGGATGAACCAGAATGAATGAGATATTGCTCCCCATGTAAATTTGTTCAAGAGCCGTAGATGATTTTGTTACACTCCTACTAATTATAAAGGGAATTCCAACCAATGTTCCTTTCTTAGGCTCAAAATATTCCACTTCCTAAGAAAACCCATCCTTGTCTCTTTAGTTAAATAACTGCTCTACGCAGAAACAACCCCATGAGCATGCTAATTTTTTGACACATTCCAAATCCCAGAGGTAAAAAAATCTACATTATAAATATTAAAAAAAGTTCTTCATAATAATAATAATAATTCAAGCCGAGAAAGTCATACATGCTGTGAGGGGGTTTGTGATGAAAATACCACAATACATCGTTGTCAACATAGCATGTCTAATCATTTCCAACATAGCATTCCTTGAAAAAAAAAATGCACCAATCTTAATGTTAAAAAAAACTTTACCTGGGAGTGACGAGAAGTATTGTCATCATTTGGCACCGACATCTTTGTAGCAGCTTTTTAGAAGAGAAGCCTACTTGTGTGTTCTTCAATTGCAGACTGTCAGTGTGGCCACAACAAATACTTGTCATGCCTACAGGTATAAAAGTGACAAAACATCTACAGTATTTTGAAAATACGGCACTATTCTTGATGCAGGCCCTAAGGTTAGGGCTCTGTCCGCGGACACCTCAACACATCTCCGTAGAGACTTCAACATGAGGATGCACCTCTCCGAGGGAAAAACCCACAATAATCCTATTCCAATAATCAAAGTCTGAGTTTCTCATCTCTACATTGTAATATAAATAGGAAAGCAAACTTAGGCTCTAAGAAACTAACTAATCCGGGAACTAATAATTTTAGAAACTTATCCTAATTACATTCTTAATCACAAAAGAAAATGAAAAACAATAAAATACGGGTGGTCCCACGTAGGATGAGTATCCGTTCTGCATCAATTCTCATGATTATGTAATAAAACAAAAATACTGTGTGGTGCAAGATTTTAACTTATTTCATAAATTTCTGAGCACCTCTTGATATTCTTTAGAGAATCTATTAATACCCCAATAAGCACCTAGTATATCTAAAATATTCAACATACATGTTTAATCTATTTATGACATGCATTTAATATTTTTACGTTTTCTATTCAAAATTTCTTTTCACAAAATAGGACACATCAATTTTTTTACTTTCGTTAACTGTATATTAAGAGGTTCACATCTCAATTAGTAACTATGAGATAAGTGGTCGACATGATGCTTAGCGCTTCACTTTTGTTCAAAACCTTGTAAGCATTATTTCATAAGGGGCATCAAGTTACCATATCCTTCTACTAAATGATATGTAAAGAAAATAACATTGCAAAAGCAGGGCTATATTCACTGAAACCGAGTATAATGAAACTACTGCAAGATGCTCCAAAAGTAGGTGACCACCATACTAAACTAGACTGTTGATTAACCATTTCTTTAGCGACATCATCCACAACACTATTGCTTGATCTTACTATAAGCCGGAAAGATAACTGAGATCTGTTTCCTAAATCCTAATTTCTTCAGTGTCATTCGTTATTCACCAAAGGTAAGGACCAACACCTTAGTCCAATTTATACCACTAATTAAATCACCTTCTATTATAGCATGTATAGATGAAAGAGTAGCAAGTTTTCTGCACTCTATTAGCATTTTCCCAGAATAGTTTTAAACACAGGAAGTGGGTTTCTTACAAAGTTACATATCTCACAGCACCCACTCGACCTGGATTTCCAAAAGAACTCCCATCAAATTATTCTTAAGGCAGCCTACTGAAGGAGGAACCATATCAATATGAACTTGAGCTTTCTTAAACAACAAGACCATAAACAGAAAGGGAGCCCTTATCAAATCTGCATATGAAGATTTCTGAAATTCTGTTGTCACAATATCACCAGGAACTTCATGCCCTCACATATGTTACATTACAAATTTCGGAAGTCCATTGAATTTCCTGTTCTTATATCTTTCTACACAAAGAAAAGAAGCTCAACAAGCACCAACATTCATAAATTAGATCTGCACGCTCTTAGAAAAACCTGGTTTCCAACCTGTGCTTCGGACTCCTCTATAAATATTAGCTTACCCCAAAAGGATGCCAAAAAGGTTAAAAAGGAAAGTCATAATTTCCAATATAAAAAAGTGTAATGTAGAAAACTAGAAATAGAATGATTACTTTCACAGAATTTGGAAGAAACATCAAACAACCCTTTACCATTATTCTCTTCCTACTTCAAAGATGGGAAATAGAAAGAAATTTATCCACTATCAATGTTCAACAAAAAAAGTATCGCTTGCAGAGTTTCCAGTGTCTTCCGAAAAATAAAATATACTTCCTGCTGCTGACCTTGCTCTTCCATTAACATGCCATAAAAGGATGAAACCAAAAAAATTACTTCTTGGCTCTGGCCACCAAATCATATTATCACAACTCAGAATGGGTATAGACATCATTTGGGACTGTGACCTATTCCATAATTTCCAAATTACAGAGCCTTCATAAGATGTTTTTCTGCATATATGTACCCAAAACACCCCACGGCTATACCTTTCAAAGCAAAGATCCACTGTAATCCCTTTCCCTTACAACAAGGGAAAACAATTTTGGATATTTATTTATAATTTCTTATTTCTTGTTTTGCTTCTTGTGCAGGTGAAAATCATAATCCTTGTACAAATGATGAAAAATCATTTTCAAGATTTCAGATTTGAGGGAGAGGATGGAGTGCTACGGACACAAGGTAAATAAACCTCCATATCACTGATGGAAAAAAATATATCTTATATCCATGAATTGGATTTTAGCTTCGTCATTTTCATTTCATTCTTATTCCATGCATGAGGAGGAAGAAATCTACATAACTTCATGCGATTGAGCGATGATCAAATTTGCATGCTTCTAGTAGAAAGCCTATACGTAGACAAATTCTAATATGATTCCAATTGAAGTGTCATGATAGTGTCATTGGGAGCCATGATGCATGATAATTTCAAATTAAGACGTTTCTCATTTACTGGCATTTTCTCCTTTTTCAGTACCAAGATTCCTTCATTAACTTCAGTAAAAAAATGATCATTACCATGTAACCGTGTTCTAGGCGCAAGTAGTAGTTTACTAACTAATGTGTATGTGACAACGTGAAATTGATTTTGAACAATACATTAATTTTGGTGTATTTATTTTACCAGTTTCAACGTCAGGCACCATACAGAGTTTGGAAAACAAAACCTTCTAATTTACAATTCAAGCAGAAGCAATTACTATACATATTATTCCCAATTAATTTACCTTCTAATTTACAATTCAAGCAGAAGCAATTACTATACATATTATTCCCAATTAATATACTCACAATGTACATTCAAAGCTCATCATCAGTAATAGTTACCAATGAATATGATGACAAAGTCAACATGAATCAAGAATGGTTTAAAGCTCTTAATCGGAAGATTACAACCCTTTTATTGGCTACTCACAAGTAGATCGTTAAAAGGAAGAAAAAAGGGGGAAGATTACAAACCTTTTTTAAAAGATTATTATATTTCAATCAATCATTTTTAAATTGCTAACTCCAAACCTTAAGTATTAATTACACTTATATTAGACTCAACCGAGTTTACCTTATATTTGACTTGGTCTTTTGTCAAAATAAGGTGACTAGTTTCCAAGATGATAATCCGATGATGGAAGGAGTGCCAAGTGCCAACACATGAGAGGCCACGAGTTTTAGTTGTTTGGGTTTAATAAGGTGGACCTACTCCATTAATTTAGGTGGACCAACCAGCAAGGGCTTCACCAACAGAGGATCCAGACCCCAATCAGATGATCCTCGATCGCGATCAAAAAATATTTGTCGGTTGGAGTTTTGAGTGGCATTCTTTCGATCAAGATGACATAACGCGGATTGATCTTATGGCATCCATGGACAATGGTGAAGTTCTCTTATCCAATGGCTCTTATGTATCAAGTTGGGGTCCACTGTCGCTGTGGAATGCAAGCACTGGTGCTTCTTCCAAAACCATAAAACAAAAAAGAAGAACCCATATTGATATAATATAACCTCTCTCTTTCTCGTTCGTCCCAACATTAGTTTTATCAGTCAGTCCTGACTTTCTGGGCACTTTCATGTGAGTTGTCCTTTTCTTTTCTCGCTTTCTCTCCTTTTGCACATTCCATGCGTCTTTGATCAATTTATTCTTCTCAGTTGCGCGAATATTATATAGAAAGAAAGATATTTATACCAATAACTTGTTCTGATGGTATCAAATGTTTTGATTAGCAGCATCTCATAGGATCGCACGGCCGTCAGCAAAACTTTTAGAAAATTAGGTAATTTTCTTCCTTTTTTTGCGGTTCTCGATCTGTGCATTGTAATTTGTTTTATGAGTTCTCCATCTGTTTTCCATTTGTATTTCATAATTTTAAAGAGGAAATTTACAATGCTTCCTCAAAGAGGTAAAGTTTGTTCAAGTTCATAGCGTTTTTGCAAGTGGGGCCCATGGTTTTGAGACTTGAGCTATTGGTAAGTGGGACCAGCTGTGGATGTTCTCCTACGGATGAAAATGGTTGTGGAGAGGAAAATCCTACGTTTTCAGTTGGCGGCCAAAAAAAATTGATTATTGAGATAAAAAAAACCTCACCCTTTTTACATGCAACGGTAAACAGACCAAGGATCCGGTGAATAAATCTTACAATTTGGTAGTGTTTTTGAGATATGGTTCATAGGCCAATGATGTGGGGTAGTGGCCCAATTTGTGTAGAATCATATTAACTAATAGGTTGTTGGATTAACAGTAGTGACTAGTAGGTTGAATGGTAATCACCATTCAATATAATTAAGATTGAATGGTGATTATATATATATATATATATTGTTTGCTTCGATAATATCATTTACATAGGTGACCTGCATTATGTAAATAGAGCCCCTTTGATTTGCTGATGTTACCTTGTTAGCTTTTGGGTTCTCATAAAGGGAGAATTAGAAAAAAAAAATGGAGAGAAGGGATGAAAGGAATTGAATTAGGACCTTTTGCATCCAATAACACTATAATCGTTAAATAGGAATTGTGTTTACAAATGGTGGTGCATGCTAATGTTCTAAAAATTGCAAGTGGATTGGGGTGGGGTTAAAGTGATGAGTTATTATAGGGTTAGGAGATGTACAGAACCCCATGAACCAAATCTCAAAAAACCTACTACCCCAATCAGCACAAATGTTTAAGTGCTTGGTTACCCCAAACTCAGTTTATGCACTGTAATTGAGCATTACAACAAACATATCCACTGTCATCCGAAGGTAACTCAACTTATCCATCCAAACCCCCCATGAACTCTGGTTTATGCATCAATCAAGGTACCCGCACCAACCAAAGAAATACCCTTTATCAAGAGTTCCAAAACCCAATAACCCATACACATGCTCCCATAATCCAATCGACCCAATGATCAAGTTCCCATCCCTATGCCAAAATCGACAAGAACAAAACGATACCAAATACCAATCAAGAAGATCATATCATGCCCCCACATAAACGAATAAATAGAAAGACAAAGGCATCAAAGCAACTGAAGAGAAAGAAAGAAAACGGGAAAAAAGGGAGGTATTAGAGAGAGGAAAAGGAAGAGTCGCGTGCATACCTGAAAGAATCGAATAGATTGGAGAATCGATTAAAACACAAAAGACCCGAGATTTCTGCGCTCGAACGAAAATGGAGGTACGGATGAGGAAGATGTAGTATAACACACGAGTCCGAGTCCGAGTCCGAGTCCGGATCCGGATCGTCTGTCGCTATTGTGATAGGCTCACCGTGAGTACAGTTGATGCCACGTTGACAGATGGCCCACGTCTACTGCAAATGATAAACAGGGGTGGAAATATTCCTATCGTATTATAAATTTTTTATGGGGCCAATTATGGGTTCATTTGGGGCCGTTTGATAATTTAACTAATAAAGTTAAGTCAATTTAAACATCATATTAAAATTATTTTTTATTAAAACTTCCTTAAGTCAATTTAAACATCATATTTAAATCACTTTTTACTAAAACTCCCTCCATATTTTTTTTAAAAAAAAGTTAAAAAGTAACTACATTTATTAACTAGAAGACAAAAAAACTCATTCTCCCATACAAAAAGTCAAAAATATTACATTCCAAACAACTAAAAATAAAATACCATCATAACCCACTACATATTTTATTCATTCTTTTTTTTTTTCACTTCACTCAACTTCACTTTAAAAGTAAAGTGCCAAACGTGAGACCACTCTAAATATCAAGTTTTTCCTAATTGCATGTCCTAATCTCTTCACCCGTGGCCTACAAGTTTAATGACTTTATATTTTAAAAAAATATTCAATCTTCATTTCAACGGTTTTGATCCATTCGGATGTGTGCCAATTCTTGGGATCAATGACACTCAAAGGATTTCCTATTGATTGTTAGGTTTGGATAGATTGCTTAGTGACCTCATAAAAAAATTTCTCATATAATAGTTCTCACTTGAATATTCCCATTTCATAAATAAGAACATACTACAATGATTTTTTTTTTTTTTTGTTTTGCCAGAGAAGATGTTGGATATTTTTCAAAATTCAATAATTCTAAAAAATAAATCTCAAGAGGCATTTGAGTGCATCTTTTTTAAATTATTTTAAATTTTATGTTTTTTAAAATATTTTTGGTTATATCATATGGGTTCTTCTTTTTGGTTTTATGGTTTTGGATGAAGTATCATTGCTTGCATTACACAGCGATAGTGGACCCCACCTTGATATATGAAACTCATGGCCTCTCATGTGTTGGAACTTGGCACTCCATTCGGATTAGCACTTTGGAAACAAGTCACCTCATTGAGTCTAATTTTATTAATACTTGAGGTTTGACGCTAGCAATTTTAAAATAGTTGATTGAAATATAATAAAGTTATCAATTTAAATTTATTATTATTATTATTAAATGTAATTACATGCATATCTAGATTTTATAAAAAGTTGATCCATTTTCAAATATTCTAAAAATACTTTCTAGAAAAACATAGTCTTGAGTCATGGTACTGCGAGTTGACTCTCTCATGGTTAGGGGTGTACATCGGGTCGGGTCCTGGGTTATCGGGCCGGGTTTGACCCGGCCCAATTATTTTGTGCACACCGGGAACCCGACCGAATGCCCGGTTAGCTATAGTTGAGTTTGTCGGGTTCAGATTATTATTATTATTATTAAATGTAATTACATGCATATCTAGATTTTTTTATTATTATTATTAAATGTAATTACATGCATATCTAGATTTTATAAAAAGTTGATCCATTTTCAAATATTCTAAAAATACTTTCTAGAAAAACATAGTCTTGAGTCATGGTACTGCGAGTTGACTCTCTCATGGTTAGGGGTGTACATCGGGTCGGGTCCTGGGTTATCGGGCCGGGTTTGACCCGACTCAATTATTTTGTGCACACCGGGAACCCGATCGAATGCCCGGTTAGCTATAGTTGAGTTTGTCGGGTTCAGATTACCGGGTTTACCGGGTAACCCGGTTACAATTTTTAAGTTTGTCTTCTTTCTTTTTTTTGCTTTTTTTTTTTTGGGGAGTTTAACGTTTGAGGGGTAAAAAAGCCTAACGTTTATCATTGCGGTACCGAGTACCGTCATATAGGAGAATAATGGAATATGTAAAGGGTTTGACCTTACCTGACCTGACCGGTACAATATTTGAAACTGTACTTTACTGCTTTTAAACCTTGATCACATTACATTAAACATTCAAATGGAAAAAAGAATAGAAAAATTTACAAAGACAGCTTTTCTGAAGTCCTCCAACAAGACCAACACACTCAATA
The DNA here is from genome assembly GCA_012931725.1 of Litsea cubeba. NCBI lineage: Eukaryota > Viridiplantae > Streptophyta > Magnoliopsida > Laurales > Lauraceae > Litsea > Litsea cubeba. The sequence goes on from CM022947.1 coordinate 135,300,220, forward strand.
TGACAACAGCCATATGTGGATGTCTGGATGAGGATCCCATGGCCGAAAAATGCAACCACCGATCAGAAGATATCTTCCTGGCTTTGTTTTATCTCAATTCATAAATCATAACCATACAAATTGTTGCATGGTCAATAATGGGTTGCATCTTTTGGGACTCTTTGAGCAATCCCAGCCTCTCTCCACATTACTATTCTGTCATCACCGGCTAATTTTGACTGTCTCAGTTTCAAGTTTAACTTCTTTAATTCTAATTTTGCCCCAATACTGTGCCAACAATTTGTGTTTTCATACATCAATACTTTGTTTCTTTTTCTTTTTTCTTTTTTCTTTTTTCTATTAGCACAAAAGGATTGGATATTTGGATGTTTGGAAATTATTTATGTAACACATTTCCTGTATGTATATTTGGACAGGTTGCCGAACTTCATAGAAAGTTTGTTGTAGCCCTTCAAGACCTCTTTGAAAATCACAAAGCTAGGATGGATCTTAAGCTTGATGGGATCAGTTTTAATAAATAAAACCTCTGGAGATATTTTTATCTATTTCTGTACAGATACCTATTTGTACCACCAGCAATGCTGCTGTGGACTTCTCTGTTATTAGAACTTGCTGTATCATGAACATTTATCAAGTTAGAGAATGAAACACATGGAAATGTATAATTCTTTTCCCTTTGTTTCCTTCTTCGTTGTTTTTCACCTGCTATTGCTTCTCCATCCAAACTACCAGGTGGGCGCTGCAGCAGGCGCAAGGAGACAGGGAGCGGAGGAAGAGGAGGGAGAGGGAACAAGGGAAGAAGAGAGGAAAACAGGGAGAGAGAGAGAGAGAGGGAGGGAAAAGAGAAGTGCGCAGGTGAGTGAATGCAGAGGAAGAAGGGGAGAGGATACCTGCCGGAGATGGCGACGGGGAGGCAGATGTGGTGGCATTACGAGGGTGCTGCGTGGAGACGGCGTGCGTGAGGGAGAAGGGCGGCAAGCCGGCGACGTGGCTGAAAGACGAAACTACCAGGTGGGCCTCCTCCTAGACCTCCTCTGGGCGTGTTGAGTGTTCCACTGTTTTGGTAGAGAGCCTGAGACTGAGACGGCGTGCGCGAGGGAGAAGAGCGTGAGAGACGGAAAGTGAGAACGAGAGACTGAGAGAGAATGAGAGATGTCTAGCCCTAGGTATTATAAAATTTATTTATTTTAATATTTTTTTATAACCGGGTTATCGGGTCACCCGATAACCCGATTAACAGAACATGCTTAACCTGGGACCCGGTCCGGATAAGTATGTGCCGGGTCGGGTCTAAGACCATGTTTCACCCGCCTGAATACGTCCGGGCCAGGCCGGGTTTCCAAACCCAGTATACACCCCTACTCATGGTCTATATTTTAGAGATTTCTTTATGCAAGAATAATTTTTTTCAGACCCCATCAAAAACTTCCACTGATTATAGAAAATTGCATTGATTTTCATGTTTTTTCTCGTAAAAAAGTGTTCGCACCAAATAATAAGAATACTTCAAAAAACATTTTGCCTTTTCCTTGCTTTTGGAAGTAACACTATGTTGGGGTCGGCTACACAAATTTTATTTTTCCATTTCGATCTATCTTGAGCCAAATCCTCATATAAGTTATACTTCTTAATATCTATTTTTGCTACTTCTATCATCATCCTCTTTGGCCTACCCACTTCCCCTATGGCCCCAAGCTTTTCCTTACTGGCACGTTGGACATGCCCAAAATTCAATTTTCTTTTCTCAAAAAAAAAAAAAAAGTCTCCCAAGTAACTGTTTATGGACTGTTTAGATGTTTGGAACACAGGTTTTACTGTAATCAAATTATTGTTTCAGTAAGTGTAATGGCAACGAGCAAAACATTATGAGTTGATTGCTACTTAGGTTGTCCAAATGCACACGTAAACTGGGTTACTTGCACCCAATCTATGATATCAAATATGTCCTCAAGATTTAATAGAGCATGTAAATAAGAGTTGCAGGTGACCCCAGTGCATGCCAAACTAATATCAAATCATCCAAACAGGACAATAGGAGAGAAAGAGGATGTTAATGGCTAGTTAAGTATAATTTTTGTCACCCATGTGGACCCTTTCATCATTGGATTTTGCTATTTTAATTTTGATGCCATGCAGCTTCTGATGAATCAAGGAAGCAGGATGTTCAATCAGATATAGCAGGGAATTTTTTTTTGCAGTGTATGCATGCTGAATCATTTGGTCATCTCCTCTCCTTACTATGTTGAATTATGTGCTTGGGCCCTTTCAAAATCCGTGAAACTCATTGCCCTGCATTCAGTTTACCTCTTAAGTACTCCATTTACATGCAATTATATCAAAAGAACAGAGAATGAATTTAAAAGTTGAAAAAGGAAAACTCGTGTACAAACACATGCACAAAATTTATCAGCTGCATGGTCATGGATGGTAATAATAATACAATGAAAATGAATGGACAGTCATAGCAAGGCAGTCATCAGTGCTTCTCTCTTCCAATTTACAAGAGCCCTGGCCATAGTCTACTTTAGGCCTTAGTTCTTGGCCCACCTTTTGGCCCTGTTCAACCCACTTGTCACCCACCGTAACATAAGGAGACATGGCAGTTTTCTATGGGCATAGTTCTTTCATGTCATTGAATTCCTAAGAATTTGAGATTTTATAATTTTTTTAAGTGGTTAAAAATAAAAATCAAATATGAATATCCAAAAACGACCATCAATTAATCTCTTGCTTAATGGAAACTAAGGGTGTGTTCGTGTAATGAGAGGATTCCACTCTCTACGGATTTCCATTTCCATGAAAGGATATTCTCTCTATCGAGGAAAATCAGTTAATTTTTTTTCTTCTGCCTGAAAAATAAGACAATTTCTCCCCGCTTCTGAAGATACCTCTCGTTGCACACGACCACTCTAAATCTAAGGGAAGATGAGAAATGAATACCTAGCCATCACCCTAGTAATTCAAATTTTAAAAAAGTCAAAGGTCCCATCTATATTGTCATTTTATATCTTTCACCACTCACCTCTTTATTAGTAATCCTCCCCAGTAGCTCATTTGACACGAGTTCCCATGCAATGTATGCAAAAAAAAAAGGCCCTACGGAAAACAGAAATTGTTTAAAAATATCATAACATTTTAGAGTCAACAAAAGATTGACTAGTAACAATTAAATACCGTCATAAGCTTGTATTCATTTTCACAGCAAAAAGGATTGAAGAACCAGAACACACAAGCGGGTCTGACTGACCAGTCCACCCAGGTAAAATGAATCCACTCACTTTAATACGCAAATTAGGCAAATTAAACAAGACCCACTTGGAGGTAAATGCAAACCAGCCCTAAATGGCATCAACAGGCACCTGAATGCTTCATCTATGCCAGAATCATCAAAAAAAAAAAAATCTGGAAAACTAACCAAGAGTAAAGGTACAAAAATAATTTTGTTAGCGACCACATTGAAAATGTTAGATGTGTAAAACATGTCATACTGCAAGTCGGATGATCCAAGCCACAAACTGGACTTTTTCCTATTGAATAATGACATGGTCAAGAGCATTTTGTAAGCATCCATTTGTAATCCCTCAGAAAACTCATCGATCAGTTTAGCAACTGACTCCTCTGCTGTCCATACATGAAACGAGTAAAATATCTCACTAGTTCTCTCAACACACACCATACATGATTGAGAAAACAAAGACAGAGCCTTACCAATACCAAGGCCCCAACAGAATCACTTGAGAGTGACCTAACCATATTACACAAGGCTCCAAATACATCCAGTTGCATGGGCAAGAAAAAATGGTGCTTCCATTTCAGTTTTCATGTTAAAGTGCCTGAGAGCTGTCTGATTTTTCCTTCCTAGTTGTACCTGAGCTTGAGGGTTCACCTATCATATCAGAGCCAGCTGCTTGTGGTGGCTCTTTCTTTAAAGATGTTGGCATGCCTGAAAGTTCCTGAAAGAGGATTCAGATGACTTCCATGTTCAGAAGAAGACCCAGTAATAGATAAACATCTTCAAGAAGATCTTGCCAAAGTCATATTATGGGCACATAGAGCATCAGTAAAACACATCAAAAGGAAGAACTAACAAAAGAAGGGTGAAAATGAGAGGAAACAATACCAAAAAGAAGTAGCTGAGGGGTTATACAAGAAAAGGTGATATCAACTTCCTACTAGTACAACACAAAGCATATGTAAGGTATTTGGTCCAAAAGCAAAACATGCCCATGTGTCAGGTGACTACAATTTGTTTGCAGTGACCAGCTAAATAAGGGCCTTTTAACTCTTTTGCCAGCTCGACACCTAGTGGTGGTGGGTGGTATTATTAGGGGTTGGTGCTTTATGAGAAGTCGCCCACTTCTTTTTTCTTTTTTCAATAGGTAATATGTCTTGAATCCACAACCTCAAGGTTCCAACAGTGGTCTCAGCTCTTTATAAACAACATTTAAAATGGTGATTCACATCCATGAATACTGAAAGGCCACAGACAAATGCCTTTACCGACATGTTTCTTTTGTGAAGTCCAAAGTCCTAACTCCTAACCATCATGCTTATTTAATCTTGATGTAAATTAAGTTAAACGGTCCTTCAGTTTTTTTTTTTTTTTCAAGTCAGTACATTCCTTTTGTTATTACCTTTTCTAACAGTAGTTATATACTGCCCCATTTCAACGATTAAATGGCAACTGTCAGAAATGGTGTTCCACAAATACAATATGGCTGCTGGGATTGAACCTATCGTTTAAGCATCAGCACTATAGCCAAAAATCTTGCATTCTATGGGTGAACATAATTTTTTATGAGATTTTGCTTATTTTATCTCGATGAATGAATCAATAACAATGTGTATCATTTATTTTACTAATTTAGCTGTATATGTTCAGTTAAATGTTGTTATAAAAAATATATATATATATAATTTCAGTTAAATAACATATCATTCAGAAAATTATTATGAATAATGTCAACAACCCACAAGATGAAATGATGTAGTAAATGTGCAACTTCCAATTAATAGATTTCATTAGACTCGTCAACTATAGACATTGACGGATTTACATTTAAAAGCACTGGTAAAATGCAAATCCCTAAAACGATTAAAGAAGTTTGAGAAATCATATATTTTTTAATAAAAGGTACATAGAAAAGTCAAACGGTATAATTAGTTTTGCATAAACTCAGGGCAAAGCCAAATCCAAAAATAATAGGAGGAACCCTGCCAGCTTCCTACTTTTATAGAAAAAACCTGCAATTGAATGCTATGTATCATTTCTTCGTGCAAGCTTTGGGCTATTACTCATTAGTCATCCATGGCAGGGCCTACCGAATGAATTGTCCCCATCATACACATGGTGTCAACTATGGTGAAGATATGACTGTATGGTCAATGGATGTCCTACACAGGTCAATGAATGAACTCAACGAGAATTTATAATTCTGTGTTATCTATGTCGACTGGGGGCATAAAAATCTCTGTTGCCAAGGGAACTAGTTTTACAATTAGCACAGGCAAATGAAAGCATTTTTACCTTCATCAAATGCAATCTTAAATCGCAGGGTCGAACTCCTTCCCCAATGCACACCATCGCAAATCGTGAGTACTGGAACAATGCATCAGCAGCAGCTTGCTTTCTTTCCTCGATCTGCAAGGAACACCATGGCAGAAAGCAAAAACATTATATCTGCCAAACAGATTAAAAAGACTAGAATCCAAATAAAATGGGGGCAAGGCATGAAACTAGCTAATGAAACATGATATTCAAACTTCCGAGGCTTAAAAATCTCATATTCTCCGTGCGCACCTCCCTCGTCCCCGCAACCCAACCACCCCCCCCTCCCCCACCCCCCCCCCCCCCCCCCCCCCCCCCCCCCCATTTTTCCTCCTCCTCTCTCCTCTCTCTTCTCCTTCTTCTCAAATTACACTGATCCCATTTTTTTATACCCATCCAAATAGATTGCCCCGTTGGATTGACTCTGCAAATCTCTTTAAGGGTTAAAAATTTGTGGGCCATTGATCAAGGAGTTAGGATGATCGGATGGACGCCATATTTTGTACACAGGTAGGCCCCACAGCCCCATCCCCAAATGGGCCCCACAGTGAGGTGCGTATGGGGATTGGGACTGTATATATTTTTTTTGAAAGGTAACGAATTTTATAAAAGCTAAGCAGCATAAGAGACATATACTGAAAAGCAGAAAAACAAAACAAAAGGAGAACTCCCTGGACAACAACAGGAAAGACTAAGAAGAAGCAAATTGGGACAGTTTATATATATAGGAATTCTATAAACTGCCCCATTTAAAAGGGGCATTTTTTTACTCCCACGTAACATCCAAAGAAAGTAAGACACGTCATTAGCAATAATGGTCTACCTTGAAATTTGTGCTTAAGAGGCAGAAGCAACTAGGTTTCCTAATTTCTTTTGGAACTCAAGAGTGATTCGTGACACTCCTCCATGGGGACCACTTATGAAAAATCGAAACTAAACAAATTAAATGGCTTTATCTTTTATACACAGTAGCCAAATCTCACGTCAATAAGAGTTGGGCCCACCGTCAGATTATGAAAAATTTCAAGTTTTCCACGGTGCTTAATTTGACAATGGGCCCAGTCCCTATCAAATCAAATTTGGAGAGGGTCAATAAAAGTTAAGGCTATTTATTTTGTCAGATAGAATTTTTCCATATGTGGACCCTACTAATAGGTTCTCCAAATTGCCCCTCTATAACCTCTAACCAAAAGCGACACGTTAAAAACAATATTAAAAAGCAACCAACAAAAGTGGTAGCTCAGTTGGCCAAGGACTCTATGCCTCAAGAAGCGGAGAGGTCTTGTGTTCGACACCTAACTCTGTTGGCCACCTCCCATAGTTTTACCCGGTGCATGTGGATAGGGGGGTTTGCAGGTGCCCCTAGGGATTAGTTCTCGGTTGAATCAAGTGTCCCTTGGGCCCAGGGCCAAAGGCTTGAAGAAGGGTGCGTTCTTGCTTTACAAAGAGCTCGGGCATTGTGTTATATATATATATATATATAGAGAGAGAGAGAGAGAGAGCTTCTACAAAATGCCCCTTCCAAAAGAATGCCCCTTCCAAAAGAAGGGAAAAAAAAAAAAGAATAAAAATGCAAGGATTGATGTTGAAGAAATTGGCAAAAGGAAGGGCTCGGCTTTGGGTTCTCTTGAAGAGAAAGAGGTAAGAGATGGGAAAGTGTAATACTTTTGTATGGGCAATCTTGTGATATGATAAAAGTTTTGAGGACAACTGTAAGTCAAATAGATCCCATAGCCAGACTTGCCAAATGACACCTTAAGCTGAAAACATGGTTACTTGGGGAAGTGATGCGAGCACACACACATGTTTCTAAAACTTAAGCTCTCCTAAATTTAATCTCCCATCCTCCATGGATAAGAAAATTTGAAAGAAGCCCACTGGATGGAACAAAAAGAATTATCTTTGACAAGAGTAACCAACTCCATGAGAATAATCTCTCAACTGGTAACCAAAGCAAGCACCTTCACATCATTTGTACATCCTCTAACTGGCTTGAGAAGTTCCCAATAACAGTCCTTTCATGATCCTGTACAATACCACCTATCCCAGCTCACAAATGTATCCGAATCTACTAATTTAGGCAATCAACGCTAGAATTGAAAATCGGAACTTACCAATGAGGAACTAACGACCACTCATTGAACTAGATGGTTCCCTGACATACATTTCGTAATTCAATCTAGATATGGAGTCAACTGGAAACCTGGGACCTTCTGCACAAGGGGGTTCAATTTGGGACAATGGGGAATTAATCAAACTGGCTTATTAGGGTCCACTATGTCATTTGATAGTCAAAATGCCTGTGGTGCTCGTGCGCGTGGGAAGAGAAGCAGACAATTTACCAAAAGGGAGTTTATGGGGGTGGCTTTGGAGTTCATTCGCTTCTATCTACAGCTTGACCTACTCAAGTTTAGCTGGTTGTTGTGAAATATGCATTCTTTTCTATAATTTGGTCTCAATAGAAGAACCCTCATAAAAAAGATATAGAACAACCTCAAACAAGTTTTCCCCCCAAATCCTTGGATCTCTTCACATATATGGGATTATCTGAGAAACCCCAAATAAAAAAGAAAACCTTTTCTACATTAAACAGCATCCGGAAGGACCTAAGTCCACAGACGCAGTGGTGAAGAAGACTCTTCTACGGATTATGTATTCATAGTTTAGAAGAAGAAAGTGATCAGATTTCATTTTTCAAGGAACCCACATAAGATTAGACAAAGGAAAGATTAGAAAGTAAACATTTGAAAACCTGGGATCATCATCATCATCTAATCCTCATCCCTTCAATGAGTGATATGGAAATTCTGAGACCTAATTTCGTAGAAAGAAGGCAGATTTCAAGCGGCCACAAAGCATATTAACAACAACAAATAGATATGATAGACAAGGTGGTTAAGGAGAGGAAACCCAAATACAAACCTCGTAGTCTTCCATGACCGATTCGCACAACACAACGTTGCTGCTGGTGTTTCCTTGGCTTCTGCAGGTATCTCTCTGTGCGTACGCAGATGTAGCCGATAATGACAAATGGGTCAGTACCAGCACCTGGGTTTTTTAGTGTATGGATCTTATACAACTAGTCGGATCTTCCACACACACAACAAAACCACCACCCCCCCAACCGCACACCCACAAACACCCAACCGAAAAAAAAAACTGATTTTTATTGTTATCAGTTTTGAATAGGGGAAAAATACTAGCAAAAAATTAAAAAAAAAAATGAATAGGGGCCAAAAAGTCTTCAAAAATAAAATTAATAGGCGGGAGGTCATCTATGTTAATAATCAGAGTTTGAGTCCACCTTCTTCGTATCCAATTTTAAGGGGCTTTTCTTCCTGTACGATCCCCTTATTTTTATTGTTAACAATTTTATGAGTTTACTGCCGTCATATCCAATTTTAAGGGATTTTTCTTCCTGTATGATCCCCTTATTTTTATTGTTAATAATTTTATGAAATATGAAAGGAAAAAAAAATCTTGTTTGGGACTTCTTAAGATGCAAGAACGAATGGTTTATGTGTAAAAAAAAAAAGGTCTAATTGAACTAACTCTATATCAACTGCCATTTAAAAAAAAAAAAAACCCTCTAATTCTCTTCTTAAAAATATTAAATTAGAAGCGAAGAGCACCCATTTGAGACACTGCCAATCTACTGATGGCTTTAGTGGCAACGCAACTAATTTTTATGGTACATGAATCTGGAATCAATCCGCCAGTGAGGCTATAGGAGAGCATAAAAAGCTATTTGAGACCTAGCCATAAAGAAATAATCACCATGAGTGGCACTGGTATCCATTCAATGGAGCCCGACCTCTGAAATTATGGCCCAAAGTACTTATTTTGACCCACTGGCACAACATGACCTAATAAATAGATAGACATGTAGTTAGCGTGGTGATATGATTTTATCATATAATCTTCTAATCCAAGGATTTAAGATCAGACTTTGGAGAGCATTGCCTAAAAATGCAAATGTTGCTTAGTCACAATTCACAATTCACAATTCACATGTGGCTTGAACTCATGTCCAGATAGCAATGCTAAATAGGGCATTCTTTCAAGTGCTTGCAAACTTTTCTTTGGAGGGAAAAGTGGGCCCCACTAAGATTAATAATCCATCTTCTGATATGGTCGTCATCATGTGGTTGCAAACAAACAATTACGTATATGATCAATTGAGAGTGTCTTTATTTCATCAGGAGATGGTATATGGTACAGACTACATGCAGTGAAGATTATTTCCCACAAGTTTCTTCTCCAGTGCTATTGATATTACAAAGCGAGGTTGGGTTGATGAAAGAAGCTTGGAGTTGCTGGAAATCTGGGAGATGTTGCTTGAAGGGCGGGGGTCGTTGATAAATGATGGAGGCAACTCGAATAAGAATCCTTGCAGTTAACCCACAGATAATGAAGTTTTCTTGCTCTGACTTGAATTCAAAGAGATGGATGACAAATTTCCAATCCATCCATTCCCTCTCTTCAATCGTATGATTCTCTTCCTGTGGATTCAAAAAATTCCAGAAATTATCCATCACATGTATAAGCTAGCTATGGCCCCACAAAATGAACAGTCTTAATCATCTTTCCATGCAACTGGGGTCAGAGCAAATCCAATCCATTTGATTAATGGGCTTGGAGCTAGGACCAAGCCAAACTAGATGATGTATTTTGACATGTAAGAACCATAAAATGGGCTTAAATCTGGTTTCCCACAGGCCTTGATTAAAAGAATGAACATCATGTATATTATTTACTCAGCCCAATCCGACCCACCTATTGATCCAACAGGTGTTATAAATGAAGCCCAAATGCAGCTATAGCACCCCAACCTCTTTACTTCTCTAACCACAAGTAAGATTCATCCAATGGCTTGGATTGGGGTGTGTTTTTTTCCGGGAAATATTTAATTTCTTGCCTGATCACTAAATGGGTGGGCAAGTGATGGTTAATGTATGGGTAAGCACCCACTCCGGTCCAATATATTTTGAACATATGGCCACAGTGCATCATCATCATCATTTTCAAAATCTAGTCTCAATTATGTTGGAGCAGGGTATACGAATTCTTTTTTTTAATCAGGTGAGTCAAATTCTTAAATAAGTTTGCCCCCCTTCTATTTTCTATTTTTACTGTCTCACATATGGCCAGTGGCCAGAGAGTTAGGAAGGTGAAACATTCACCCGCAGGGGAGGCCCTATCCAACAGTCAAGGAGACATGGGGGCCCCGCAGGGGAGGCCCTATCCAACAGTCAAGGAGACATGGGGGCGGGGGGCCGTTAAAAGAGCAGGAACCCCCTGGATTTGAAGTCACCGACCATGACAAATCACACGTTCATCTCATCAGAGGAACGGCCGCTGGGAAGTGAATGGCCCATGCATAACATTCCAACCTGCATTTTAGCCTTTAAAACTAAATGGCATGGGCTTGGACACAAGTCAAAAGAAGCTAAAAGCAACAGAACCAAACCAACCTTGAGGAACATCTCCAATGGTACCTCGAAGATGCAATCTACTTCAGCAGTGTTGAGGAGAGGCTTGAACACTGCCCTTTGTGCAAGTAGACCCACTACTGGAACAACCTCTAGCAGGTGCTGCCCCACAATTAATTAAGGCATCTATTAGTATATAAAATGATATTTTACCTCTCTCTCTTTTTCTCTTTTTTCTTTTTTTTTTGGAAAAAAGAGGAAGGTTGGTATTAAAAAAAAAAAGAAAAAAGAAAGCAATTGACCTACCCTACATTGCTAGAAATCTGTTAATTATTGATATAACATGAATGTGTGAAGTATCTCGTTTTACAACATTATTAGATGGTTTTTTTAGGATTTAGTAACATTTGAAATCAATGCAATTTCTTCAAGCTGTCTTTGATCGGAAACAATCAAATATCAATCTCTCTTCTTTTCATTCTCTCGTTGCAAGACATAATTTGAAAGAATGGTGCACCAACCTGGGATATAAAAGGTTCTAGCACTGCTGCGACACAAATAAGTGAAGGATCCAATCCAATCTCTTCCATGGCTTCTCTCAAAGCAGTGGCAGAGTCATCTACATCACCTTCCTCCCTCTTTCCTCCTGGCAGTGCTACTTCTCCTACATTTACAAATGTGACAGCAATTCTCATGCAGGGATTGTGTGTGTGTGTGTACATTTACAAATGTGACCGCAATTCTCTTGCAGGTATTATGTGTGTGTGTGTGTGATGAGACTATAATCCACTAATCCAGTAACTTTAAAAAATTGTGAATTTGAAGAACAGTATGAGAGAGAGTGTGTCCATACCCGAATGTGTGGATAGATTCTTAGACCTCTTTGTGAGAATGACTCGGAGGTCTCCTTCCTCACCTTCAAAAAGGCATATGAGAACAGCGGCCCTCCTTTCCCTTTTCTGGTGGATTGGTTCAAAGCCAAGGCTCCTCTGCTCTTGTTCCTCCTCCTTGTCCATGAGGCAAGGAGGGTTTGGGGGATTGTAGGATTGAAGTTGGTGGGCCAAACTCTGAAGAGTACATGGCAGTACAATTTGAGCCATGCGGGTTGGGAGTCGAGACAATGCCAACCATAAACCCTTCAACCCAAGTTTTATATTAGCTGTGAGGAATCAGCATACGCTGGGCAATTGGTGTGCAATGAAGTCATCTCCCCCATCATTGGATCATAATCCACTGGCAAAGAGTAGCAGGCACAGGCAAGTGGAGGCCCATACCAGTCACAACTGAAAATTTCTCCTGTGCTAGCAGATACTTCTCTTTTGTGGTCAAGCTCGTGGGGTCCTGTTAGATTCGTGGTCACAAGTGTGAGTGGAGGGAGATGGAAATGTCTCCTTCATGGATAAAGGTTACAAAATAAATTAGCCTCGTCAAGCATCAGATCATCTTAGCCCTTGATTTAACAACTTTAAATTTAGTTGTCTTTATTCAATCCAATGATGCATAAACTCATGAATTTCTCTAAATTTAGTTGTCTTTAATGATAAATTTCTCTAGATTTGATGAGAGTAAAATATAATTGCAACACCTATTGTGTTTTTTTTCTAGCAGGAGCAGCTTAAACTCATGAATGGTATCTCAAAAATGGGAGCAAGATGGATGGACTTTATTTTGCTTCGTAGGCACCAACGAAAAGGGACTGCACCCTGTAATATATAATCGGGTTTGGTTTGGGGTCCATTGGATCTAATTTAGACCTGACATATTTGCAGCCCTATCATTAGGGCATATTGGAATGGACATTACAGAACCATACACTGGAATCCACTCACAAACAACTTGTATTATCAACGTGATAGGAACCTTGTTCTGCTATCATTGTCACACACAACGAGTCTGACAACTTGAAAAAAACCAGTACTTGTTTTTATAACCAGCTTTGGCCACTTTCGTCCATGACTTGGGAATAGGCTAACGGGCCATGCTTCCACTGAGAGTTGGACTCTATGCTTCGGCCTAGGGCTTAAAACTTACCATAAAATGGCCTATGCTTCAACCCAGACCCAATCAAGACAATTGGTGTGTGCTTGGTCCAAATAAGTAAGACAGGGTAGGTTTAATTGGGAACAGCCCAGGATCTTGTTTGACATCTCTACTCTTATTCTACAGTCATAAAAAGAAAAGAGCTAACTGTTGGGTTTATGTCTTGTATTCCGGTTAGATTGGAATCGTCCATTGGGTTAGCCAGAGACCGGGCTTTGGGTCGGGGGTATTTTGGTCATTGCATCAAGGTATTCTTGGGAAATAAGAAAGCGGAGAATATTATATATACATGTAAACTGTAATCCTAGACCTAAAATGGTGGAATAGCAAAGAGTGAGTTCTCTTTGGCTGTGGACATAGGCACTCTGCCGAACCACGTAAATCTCTCAAGTGGTTTTCTCTCTTCTTTTGTGTGGCTTGATTGTTGATTGCAAGTTTTGTATTTCCGTACACACGCGCACAACACCAACAAATTAAAACTCTTATTTTCACAAATCTAGAAATGAGGTGTTTTATTTTAAGAGGATTTGCCCATACTTTTTTAAAGTGATTAGAAGGTAGAATTGTGTGCCAAATTGAAGTAGTGCAGAAAGGTTTTGATTTCATGGAAAGGTGGGACCAACGTAAGGTCAAATAAGGTAAATTGGCGGTTTTGGGGCAACTTTTCGAAGTGTCCGTTTTTTGTGAAATTACATGGTATTTTTGGTGGAAACGGGCCAATGAACACAACTCAGCGGCATTTGCCGTTGACACACGGCCTTTTAAGGGCAAATTCCATTGTTCAGGCCCAGAAAAGTATATTTTTTCTATTTTTGGTAATATTTATTTTGGTAATATCTTTTAGTAGGAAGGTCAGAATAAGTTGCTGATTTTTTGCGTTGAATTAGTTGTGATTAATACTTTCCAGTGCTGTCGTTATCTCAAATTTTTCCTTTTTTGGAAAAATTAAATATTTTAAGCATTTTCGTGTTATTTTGTTACTTTTTCGTTTTAGAGTTATATTTATACTCCTTGTAAGCCTGATGGCTGTCAGAACAATCTTGAATGAAAATTGCAGAAGAGTTTTTCCCTTTGTTTCTTCCAATTTTCGGTATTCTATTGAATCAACAAACTTTGATGCCTATTATCTGGTATTCATAGTCCAATCAACAAGTTAATAGAGGGTTGTCTACCAACTTTCCATGTGGATCTTCCTCGTAGACGCTTCCGCTACATCACAAATGCTCTTATTTTCCAAACTTTTGTCCGCTTTAGACAAATAGAGGTTGGAAATAGAGACGCGTCAAGTATGAGGAATTTACATCCTATTCTCAGCTGTGTGGCCATGCCTTTCAAATGAACAGCCAGATTCCCTTAATTTGTCAAGAATCGGAACCTCTCAAGCACTTGTTCTACAAAGGTAAAATTGATAATAAAATTGTGGGGCACTGAACGCATGACAAATTTTTGGGTTCCTAAAGTACCATGAAATCTTAGTGTGCGTGAACGGCCGGGGTTGGGAGAGAAACCATCTATTTGATTGGCCTCAGATTAGATGGCTAGAAAAACCCTCTAACCAGAACCCTCATGACTTCATCCCTTCAACCATCTATTCTCACAAATATGCAGTTTGCTGGTGGGAGAACATTGTCCATGTAACATAAGCCTACATTTCTTGCGTTTAGACTAATTGAGCATTTGAGCTACTAGATAACCCCCCTTGAATCAGATTAATTAGGCATTGCTGGCCATTTGAGCATGGCTGTGAAATGAAGTATCTTTATTTATCAATTGCCCGTTTCATGATCTTAAATAAGATGTTGACAATCTCTAATTTAGACTGTTTCTGTATGTTGCACCAAGTGCTGATGATATGGAGATAATCCACGCTATGCTTAGAGAGCTTGTGAATTAATGCCTCATCAACACCAGGGGAGGAGCCCAATGTTTTTCAATATATTGGCCTATCTCATGTCGTCACTGGATGAGTGGATCTTATTCTGATTTGCTTTAACTCAATCTTCAACATTGCAATTAATAGATTATCACTTGTCACAAAGTGACCGCCCACAGTGTATTTCAAGATGCTTCCAAATGTGAGTGGCCCATATTGCTCCATGTGGAGACCATAGATCAGCCAAATGTGTAAGTATCTAACCAGCAAGCTATTTATGGCACAATTAGTGAATTTTGCATTTTGTTTCATTCATCATCAACCAAAAGAAAATGTGATTTCTCCATTACAACCATACCAGAAATTAAAATATGTTCTCACCATTTTGTCTCACCTCCTCAGATTGAAAACTGGGGCACCTGCCCATTCAGCCAAAACGGTGTTTCATGATTTCTTTTAGATGTGACTAATCTGTCTTTGGGGCCTTAGAGAAACTCGGCCCCAGTATTTCTCCATCTAGCGGTTTGGATATTCAAGGTGCGCCCACCGAAAGATTTATAAAGCTGGCAGCACATGATCCGGATTCTCACGAAAGTTATTGCCTTACTGGCTATTTGACATTTTGACTTTGCTGGGTAGTTGTAGGAGAAAGGTAGGTTGAAGTTGACGGTACAGTTGAGAACCGGATTAGTTCAGTATCCAGAGGTAGATATAGCATGCGGATTTCACATTGCAATTGAGTGCTTTTGTCGCCTCTTACGTGCTTCTCTCTATAAAACCCTATCCATTTACAAGGAAATAGACATGCAAACGTGAAAAAGAAGGAGAAGAATAGAGTGTTGTGATTGTTTGATTGAGTAATGGCAGCTAAAGTGGTAGCAGGCCCAAGAGTGGAGCAACTGACCGGGCTCCAAGCAATCCCGGTCGAGTATGTTCGCCCCAAAGAAGAGCGCACCAGCATCGTGGACGTGTTCGAAGAGGAGAAGAAGGTGGATGGGCCTCAGATCCCCATCATCGACCTCAAAGACATGGATTCGGAGGACCCGGCGGCGCGGTTGAGGGTGATGGAGGAGATGAAGAAGGCTTCCATGGACTGGGGTGTGATGCATATTGTGAACCATGGGGTGGACCGGGACCTGATCGACCGAGTGAGGTCGGTCGGGAAGGCGTTTTTCGATCTCCCCATTGAGCAGAAAGAGCTCTATGCCAACGACCAGAAGTCGGGGAAGATCGACGGGTATGGGAGCAAGCTCGCCAACAATGAAAGCGGGCAGCTGGAGTGGGAGGACTACTTCTTCCACCTCATTTTTCCTGAACACAAGCTCAACATGTCCATCTGGCCCAAGGAACCAAGCGACTACATGTATGTAATTGTAACCCCACTTGTTTATAAACCTGTATAGTAAGCTTACTATAAATAATATATATGCATTTACAAATATATAATATATGCTAGTGGCATTTGGTATTCATATGCTTTAATAAGATATCCTTGAACCCTAAACCGACTGGAATTAAGGTCTTGGGCATTGGTTCTCCATGGATCCGTTTTCATCCCTAGTGAAAATAGAGATGCCAATAAATTGAAAAACGCAAATACCAAATCACTAGAAAGTTCATGTAGTATATATGTTAATACACACATCAGGGTTTTGACATATTAGTCATCTTTAAACTTAGTTTTTCCAATTTTATGACCGAATGTTACTATAGTTGCTTGACTTTTATTTTAAAACTTTTTTTTTTTCAGATCTCATGATCATCATTGGAATTCCATTTAAATCAAAGAAATTGATAAATCTTGTAATATCATGGGACTGTTTCATGATGTCATGACTTTTATGCAGCATCTTAAAAAAAAATTTCTTATTCTAATATAACTAAAGAAATGGTGGTTAGATGTCTATTTACTTTTCACAAAAGAATTTGCTTACTAGTTGTAAAAAATATATAATATAAAAACTGATAAATCCAATGATATTATGGGACTATCCATGCTATTATGGGATATGATGCAAAAAAGTTAAAAAATAAAATATGTTGATCAGAATCAAGCGACATTATTTAAATTTCGGTCATGACCGAAATTAGAAAAATTGAGTTTAAAGAGGACTAAAATATCAAAAACCCTAAAATCTACCTAATAATTATAGGATAGTTTAATTAATTTAAAAAGATTGAACTGGGTTTTGTTTGGGTGATGCAGAGAAGTGACTCAGGAATATGCGAGGCAACTGAGAAGATTAGTGAGCAAAGTGTTGACGCTGCTGTCTTTGGGTCTGGGAGTGGAAGAAGAAAGGCTAGAGAAGGAGTTTGGAGGGATGGAGGAGTTTCTTCTGCAAATGAAGATCAACTACTACCCCAAATGCCCACAACCCGATCTCGCTCTTGGCGTGGAAGCCCACACCGATGTGAGCGCGCTCACCTTCATACTCACCAACATGGTCCCTGGCCTGCAAGTCTACTACGAAGACAAGTGGGTGACCGCCAAGTCGGTCCCCGACTCCTTTGTCGTCCACATCGGCGACAGCCTTGAGATCTTGAGCAACGGAAAATACAGGAGCATCCTCCATCGCGGCCTTGTGAATAAGGAGAAGGTTAGGATCTCTTGGGCCGTCTTCTGCGAGCCACCCAAGGATGAGGTGGTCCTCAAGCCGTTGCCTGAGCTGGTCAGTGAGGCTGAGTCACCGCGCTTCACGCCTCGCACCTTCTCGCAGCATGTTCGCCATAAGCTCTTCAAGAAGGCCCAAGAGGCCCTAAATCAAAGTTCCTAGGTCTCAAATATCTTTGATGCAGCTGCTGCTGCTATTTGAGTCTTTCTCAACTCTTTGGTCTTGGTAGTTGTTGTGTTTTGACTTTTGTGTTCTCTTTCCTCCAACCCCCCTCTACCCCCACATGTGGCGACTCCTGATTCGTCCAAACATAGCTCCTAGGGATCCATTTCCGTCTTTGTATGTTTACCGTGCACGAGCCATGCATGCTATGCTGCATGGCATGGAGGATACCTTCTACGTTGTCCTCTTGTCGTTTCAATTGGTCTATGAGAATCGTCCAATGAACTATTAATAAAGTGCAGAAGTCAACTTAAACCCAATTGAGATAGGCCTGCCTCTCAAAGTCCAATTATATGGATGTTAATTAAGACCGAGTTTCTATTGAAGATGGACTAGGTAGGATTTTATGCACCCATTTAGTTATTATTTCTTCTAAAAATTAATTGGTGATGGAAGATGTACAATTTAAAGTTTTATTAATGATTTTAGAGCGGTGCATAATGGCACGCCTCTGTCAAACAATCTCCCCTCACAATGGCGCTCCCGCGATTCGAATCCATGACTTGGAGTTTTGATACCACTTGTAGGATCTTATACACCCAATGAACTACCATTCCTTTTAAAACTAATTCGTGATGGAAGAGGTACAACTCAATATTTTACACGGCATTTGACATCGTGCCTGCGGGCTTGTTTTAAGAAAGTTCGCAGGGAGCGGCATTGTGGCACTTCTCTGTCCAATAGACTAAGCATAATGGGTAAGATAAGAGTAATTTAGTCTCTTAATTGTTTAAGATGGCAGGAGGAAAGGAAATTCTCAAAACAGCCCTAAAACGATTTCAAGCTTTACTAATAATATCAATCACAGGAGTTCTCTTTATAAAATGGAAATAAGTGAGGGGCTATTTTGATAATTCCCCAAAAGCAGAAGGAATATTTTTTTTCCCTCTGCTGAACTATATCTTTTCTAGTTCTTCTTCTTTTAGCCAACTTTGCAATAATGTAGAAGAAAAGATTTTCTCTACATATGGAGAAAGTTCCCTTCTATTAAAAAACTTGCTTGTTAATAAAAACTAACTATTTAGAAAATAACACTTAGATAGAATATTTTCAAAATGATTTTATTTTACAAAGTTTCCACCAAAAAATTCAAACATCCTATCAATCACCACCAACTTCAACGACTCAAGCATACCACTTTTTGATTAATCCAACACTCTTTCCTTTTTTCCCAGGGGACAATTTTGATTGACCAACTAATTAAATACACTTTTAAACCGCCAATGCACTCACGGTTAAATAGTGATGGAATAAGCATCACATCTGAGCTAGTATAAAAAAATCCACCTTTTAAATCATATTTAACATCCCTGTTTCACATTACCCTATGAAGAAAAACTTTACTCCATTTATTTCAAGTTTGATTACTTCTTAAAGCATATGATTTGACCCTTTTATTTTCTTTATTTTGATCACATATTTTAGATATAATAAATTGAAAGTTAGCATAACTCGAGTTGAAAACAAGTTTTTTTCTTAAATGATTTGGTGGGGTGCAGGAAAAAACCTTGAGCGTTTTGAATCTCAAAGGAGGAATTTCAAAAGCCTTGGCGCATTTCTTAATATGTAAGTTCCCTCTGCATTGTTTTATCGATTTCAATGAGTGGAGTTGGATTGTTAGGGTTCATTTTGGGTTTTGTTTGTTTGAATGAAATAGATTTTCTAATAGTTTTAACAAATATATTTCTAGGAAAGTGGCTAAAATTGAAAAGCCAAAAGTAAAGATCTATATATTGACACCAAGTGTACGTAAAAATGTATTAATGGCAAAGTGGAACATGATTACTCCATAATCACCATTGTAAATCAAATCTTAGGAAGGTCATGTTCCGACATACATCTCCACCTCGTTCGTCCTATAATATATTCCTAGGAATCAATTCCATGAAAATAAGTGTGCCTTTCTGAAAGTTTTTATAATTTATTTGTTAGTTTGTAATTGGTGGTTTTGACTCAGAATTTAAATCCTCTACCTAGAACTGGATGGGAGCTTTTTTTTCAGTTTTACTATTCTCTTGTTTAAAAAGAAGGGAACTTCGGCCGGAGGTCCCTCAAAGTATGACTTTGTTGCAAACAGTCTACAATAAAAAGTCATAGAGCCAAATGTCCATCCCACACTTTTTTCATACCTAAAATGTCTAATTTACCATTTCTTTAAATCATAACCCATGATTGGTGGGATATCTCATTAATAATGGCCAACTAACATTTAATTGCCCACGATTAATGAAATTTTCAGATTTTTAAATAAATTCTAAAAACATATAAATAAATTTCAAAATAACGAAAATAAATTCTAAAAAATGAAATAATTTCAAAAAATACAACAAGTTAAAAAAAAGCAATATATAATCAAATAACGCAAATAAATTTAAAAAGATGCAAATAAGTTTAAAAATATCCAAATAAAGTTAAAAAATATAAATAAATTGCAAAAGACTCAAACAAATCTCAAAAGATCTAAAGAAAATTTTAAAAAATACAAATAAATTTAAAATAACGAAAATAAATTTTAAAAAATGTAATAATTTCAAAAAATACAATAAATTTGAAAAGATACAAATAAATTTCAAAAGACGCAAATAATTTCAAAAATGCATATAGATTTCAAAAAATGTATATAAATTTGCTAAAAAACTCAGACAAATTTTGAAAAAAAAATGATATAAATATGCCAAAAACACAAAGAAATATGACAGAAAACAGATAAATTTGAACAGCACTCAGATAAATTTGACAAAAACTCAGATAAATCTGAACAAAACTCAGATAAATTTACCAAAAAAATCAGATAAAATTTGAAAAAATTCAGATAAATTTACCAAAAATAAAAATAAATATAACAGAAAACAGATAAATTTGAACAAAACTCAGATAAATTTGACAAAAGTGATAAACAGAGCCAAAAGCGATTACCGGGGAGATGTCAGTTCTCCACGGAATTTGACAAAAGACAAAAACAGAGCCAAAAATGATGAACATAGATCCTCTATTTTTTTTTTTTGCAATCTGGAATCCTTCCGAGATCGATCTACCTTCCCTTTTATCTCGAGACGAAGATTCTGTGCGCCGCATCTTCGAATCAGTCTCAGATCTCGAAGCGCTTCAGGTTATTGGCCACGGGATTTCAGCCGATGAAATCGAATCCGTGATCGGCAGCTCGGAACAGATACTTCTGATCCGGGAAGAGCAGGTTGGGTTGAAAGTCGAGGCCTTTGGCTTATTTCACTGCTTTGACGTTGAAGAGTGGATAATGGAGATGGTGAAACGGGTGTCGGGGCGATGGCGAGCAAGCGAAAGTGGCAGCGGCGAGATGCAACGGGCCAGTGGCAGCGGCAAACCAGGTACGCCGCTCTCTCTCTCTCTCTGTGTTACTCCTTGGCTTCTCCTCCCATCTTCTGCTGTTTCTTTTTTTTTTTATTTGCTGGTTTGGGGCTTCCAACGAAGGGTCTGGGTGTGACGAGCTTCTCCGGCTAAATCTCGTCAGGAACAACTTGATCGGCCAGATCTCGTCAGACTTCAACAAGCTGACCCACCTCGGGATGCTGTATCTGAAAAGCAACCAACTCTCCGGCAACGTCTCCTTCAACCAGTTGAACGGATTTCTGACGCAGGATCTCCGCCGCATGCCAACGACGTCCTTTTTAGGGATGCCGCTCTGCCGACGGCCGTTGACGCCCTGCCCCAACAAAGATATCAACGTATTTCCATCATCATCTAAGAAGAAGAAGAAGCTTTACGGCGGAGCGATGGCCGGGATCGCTATCGGATCGGCGGTCATGGTTCTCCTCCTCGAAATTCTAGTTGTTCTCTGCCGGAAAAAGAGAAAGAGAGAGGGGTAAGCGGATTTCAGTTCCAAATGAAGGGCCTTTTCTTCTTCTTCTTTCCATCTCTCTCTCTCTCTCTCTCTCTCTCTCGGTCTCTGTGGATAGTTTCAGAGACCCTTTGCCCATTCAAATCTAGGCTCGTTGCAGAAGAAGAGGGATAATATAAAATTTTAAATTTCAAATTTTAAAATTTATGCCTAAAATGGTTGAAAGGGCAATTTAGTCCAAAAAAATGAGATTAATATAGGTGAGTGGACCATAGGCCTTAATAAGTTTTTTCTTAAATCGGAGGCGATACATTCACTTACCTTTCACTAATTTTGCCTTAAAAGTACGTAGAGTTTTATTATAATCCTATGACTCAAAATGATCTTATCTTTTGTTTTTCATATGGTACCACGTCATCATTAGGTAAACGTTATCTCTGTAAATCTGCATGGTCACTTTCGAGTTTTTTATGATTTTTAATCTGCTATACAAGACGTCTCTCTCTATCTTCCTAGTTTCCTCTTTGTGCCAATCACACTCACCAATCAGACAGATAACTAATTGTTTCTTTTATCGCTTTTCATGTCCACTTTCTCTTTGAACTGTTGACCATTTTTTTAGTACCATCCATTTGATGTCTGTTCAATGGATGGTTAGGTCAAGCATATCAGAGACTTTAAATATCAGGTCATATCCTTCATCTATGCTATGTTACAATTTCATACCTTGATCTATGCTATGTTACAATTATAGGGCTTTAAAGGATCCACCCAGACTCAGGCCACGACTCAAGGTCAGAGACTCGGGGCTTGTTTGGCAATGCGCCAGTGGGATTTTTCCGCATTGCCATGGGATAGCAAATCCAAAAAACATGTTTGGTAGGGGGCTTCTCATCTATCCCAATTTTGGTTTCTATGGAACTATTTAGAATCCACCCCTCGTCGGTACAGAAATATTTTTAAAATGATCTATTATAGATTTTTTTTTTTACATAACCCGCTGGAACGCGTTGAGGATTCGAAAAAATCTTTTATTAGTAGAGTTACTAAACTGGCTCTTAAGATCTTCTTTTCGTCATTGCTCGCATACAATAGGTAGAAGGAAAACACCACAAGTTCTGCAATTATACCTCCCCACCCCTCCTTCCCTCTCTCACCCCCTACCCCCAAGCCAGAATTGTTGGGTCCCTCCTCTTTCTTCCCCTGCCCAGCCATATTCTATCTCTCTCTAACAGAAGTTCTTAAATTCAATACACACAGCTAGCCCCTTTATTTTGTCCTTTAACCATGAGATTAATCCCGAATATCCACTATCAAATTTATTTATAATTACTACAAGTCCAGTTAATCCCTTACACGGCCCTCGGTGACTACTAGATTCTTTGATGAACACCCAGACATGGACTTTTTTTTTTTAATTATTTTTTCATAGTTCAGCCATAGAATCCTCAAATCCCAACTGTTGAATGACATATTCAACTGCTAAATGACATTGTTCGGAATTGTTAGGTGCCAACACAAAAATACATGAGCTTGGTTGTAGAAGAAAATTGTCCAAATTGAACTGTCCGGCTAAGATATTCGTATATGGAGTTTGACTGCTGTGCATATATGCATGTAGTGATCAACACAGGGGTTTTCTCTTTTTGCAATACCAAGAAAGAGGAATATGACTCAAATTCAACATTTAGAGATTACAATCAGAATCACAATACAATAAAATATGGGTTGGTAGTATCAGGTGGGGCCCTACTATTCTTTAATATTTAAGATGAATATATGAATATTTATAATATATTTAAATTTAAAATTATTGACCAAAATGTTTTTTCTATTTTGTCTCTTAGAACAAAATTGTTATACTATTATCAAATAATTTTTGTACAGAATATTCTCAATAGATAAATTTAATATAATATTGTCAAACAAGTTCCGCAAAGAATGGTCTCAGCACAACCCGTTCCCGGCACAGCCAGGTCTTAGCAAAAAATTGGAAACAACACAAAAACATGCCAGAGGGGGCTTCAGTTTCCCAATTCTATAATTTTTCAACCGACTAGATCACGTCTACATCTATATTCCATGGTTAAATAACCTAAACAACACGAAAATATAGTACTGTAATATGTGAATGTTATAATATTTCTGTCCAGCTAATTTGGTGCCATCATCATAGCAATCGGTTCCATAGCTCTTGCTCCCTAGACTCAACTGATCAACTCACTACCTCTAATCTTGAGCTCAGACCCACTAGTGTTTGGGTCGAGTCGTGCCACGACCCAAGTCCCGAGCCACAAGATTCAGCAATAAAAATCTTGGATTGTAGAACATCTGATATGGTTCATTACAAAGAACTTATTACATCAAAATCAGTAAATCATAGCCTACAAACCAGTTCAAGTTGTACATCTAATCTAGCTCATAAAGACTGGGCATGAATCATGCTTTATTTGTGCTTGTGTTATGAACCCACTGTACCTTACATTGTTTGGCTCAGTGGCTGCAAATTCTTCACCAACTTCCAACTCCAAAGGCCGCAGGCTATCCACCCTCTTCTATCTATTTGGTGTTGGGCTTAGTAGGTCCAGACCAATTGGGTTCATGGACATGGGTATTATGGTAATTGTACCGGGACTTTCTTATTGACTAAGATAGGGTTTCTTAGGGAATAAGAAAGAGAACATTATATATATATATATATATATATGATGTAATGTGTAACCCATGACAGACAGACAGACAAAGAAGAGTGAACCTAAAGGAGAGTCGAGTTTTCTTTCCCGTGCACGTAGGCAAGATTGCCGAACCACGTAATTCTCTTGTGTGTGATTGTTTGTCTTGTGTGGTTTAATTGTTAGTTCGATCGCTGATTCACGTTTCCGCATACACGCGCACAACATTTGGTCCCCTGAATCCTGTTTCTGGATCAGGCATTAGCGAGCTACCGTCGGAGTCATATGGCCGTCGAGAATGCCGGAGATAGAGCCGGAGAAGGAGAGATAAGATAAATAGAGCAAAAACGAGGATGAGAACGCTCATCATGATCTTGCCATAAATAGCATAACGCCTGTCCCTGGAGAAGAAAAGTTCTCCCTCTTGATGTTGATCAGGGGCCATGTGGTATGAGAGAGGCTGGTTGGGCAGGACAAGGTAATAGGTAGGCTCTCTCTTTGGCCAGGTGAGCTATCACAATTCAAAAGCCAACAAAACTCATCCACTGCACGCGTAACATATATATGCATAGAGTTCGGATCCCCTCCATCGTAGAAAAAGGAAGATCCAACCCATAATTGCCAACTGTATAAAATCTTATACCAGCTAATGCACCTCTTTGCTCTATAGAATCATGATTTTAAAAACCGGTATCGGCCGGTACCGAGCCGATATCTCACTAAGATATCGGTCTCGGCGATTCGACCTCATATATCCCCAAAATCTCGGGATATATCGGCCGATATGGTAGTCATCTCGGAATTACCGAGATCTCGGCCGATATTTTTAAAATATCGGCCGAGATCATTTAAAAAGCCCAAAGTCCTAAATCTTTTTTACCTTTTTTCCCATCTTTATCTTCTTCCCCTCTCCTCTCCTCTCGATCCCCGCCGGGGATACCCCCAGATCCCCTTCGTGAAGCACATGTTTTAAAGAAGTAGCAATCATGAAGACAAAAGGATCCTACTTGACCATGATAGCTATGACTTTTTTATTGATTGTCTTTCATTTTTTGTGCTTGGATGTCTATTATTATTATAACTTACTAGATATGATATTAAACTTATTTAATTATGTTTGGAATGATATAGGAGTAAAACAGATTGTGTAATACATTAATTCATGAACCAAAAGGCTTTATATTGAGTGAGATTTGATATTACTCATTTATTTTTTCATAGATCTAGTATTTCACTAATTCAAGAACCAAAAGGCTTTATATTGAGTTAGATTTGATATTACTCACTTATTAATATTTTTGCGAATTTTTTTGGATTAAAAAAAATTTACACCGCGACTACCTTGACAGACCGATATCGGCGACGATATCGGTTTTTCGGCCCGGCCGATACCGCGACCGAGACTGAGATTTTAAACCTTGCATAGAACTGCATCTAACATATATAAAGGATGTTAATAGGTGGAGTCATTCATATGACATGCAGACTCACCACTTAATTTGGTCCAAAATATATTGGGTACATTGGGTGGGGCTCGGGCTCCGCGTGAAATTCTTGAGAAGGTCGGCTATTGATAGGGTGAGTTCATCTTAGATTAGAATATGTTAGATTTAGAGTACTATATTAATCAAAGGCTATATCATGATTAGGTTTTCTATTATTATGTGATTTGAGTTAGATTATGTTTTCTATATTGAGTCATTACATTCTTATAAATAGTTGTTGCCTGTTTTTCACGAAACTGACTATTTCACAAAGCTCTTTTATATAGTTGGCAAGTCGCTGGCAAATCTGATTTGATATTGTACAATATCACCGGATGGAAGGTTTTGCCCATGACTGATATGGAATGGATTATCCTGTGGAGTCTTATGAAACAGGAAAATTATGTTTCATTCAATCCCCATTCGCCAAGTACTATATATTTTAAATCTTATGCTAGCTAATGCATATATTTGGCAATGTGAATTGGATCATAAGACCGCGTCTCTTCATTTATGTTTCTATGAAACACAGATCCATACTCCAATGTATGTGTCTAGTTTGGAACCTAAAATGCATGAGAGCTCCATTTTTACTTTCTTTATGTTCTATGTTGTCACTGTTCCTTTTTTCTTTTTTGCCTTTTTGCATTATCATTGTTCCATTCAAAAGAGTAAAAGACCATAAAGATTAGCAACTTTTGCTCAAGTAAAAAGGGACATGAACAAACCTTATATCATTCCAGACTTCCAGTACATGTGGGCCATAATATGTAAATAATTATCCAGATGTATCAATGCCCCACAGACACTCCTGCACCATAATTGCAGGGTCTGGTCACATCCTATCCAGACCCAACCCATAGGCTAGCCTGAACCTGAAGCGAATCCAGACCGTTGAGTTCTTCTGATTTGGACCGCTTGTTATGGAAACTATTTGAGTAGTTAGTGTGATGGTAATGATATGGACAGGTGCGTTTAGTTGTTCCTTTCACACAGCACTGTGTAGATAAGATGATGGGAGCAGCTACAGCAGCTTTTGGGAATGGAAAGATCAACAAACATTGGATTGTAGCTCTCTATGGCACTTTGCTTGTGTGGGGACATCCTGGACCACAAAAAAACTTTCTTTTTAAGCATTATTACCTCTTTCAAGTTTTGTCACCTTGGAATCTGGCGTGTGGACTCTTCAAGCCTCAGAACCAATATCACACACACTGTCAATGATGATGAGTTATGTTACATTGTTTAGGGCTGGAAGATTTGTTTTTACTTGAAAAAAAAAGAAAACACTTTTGCTTGTTTTTCAAAAACTTCTAGATTTTGCAGTTTGACCCTTAACCACATTAGGAATTTCAAATTAGAAATAGCCCAAAAGTTTTTGTTCAAGTTTAGGGTCATTTATTAAAAATTAGCAATAACCACATCAGGTTTTGGTCTATTTGTCATTGTTCCCTTCTTCCTTGTTGTGTTATTTATGTGCTCCTTACTTGTTGATTAGTTGGCCTAAGACCACGGTTTGTCTGGTTGTACGTTTGAAATTGCACTACCACATTGGGGCTACATGGAAGTTTATCAGGCTTCCCTCTGAGACCGGAGGGATTAGTCTAGTCCAAAGAATTAGAACGCTAAAAAAAAAAATTTTGTTGCATCTATTTTAATAAAACCTATCCCTACGATTTAAAAGAAAATGGCCCTGAAAAAAACAGCTATATGGTGGTCGTCTTGCATGAAAGAAGAAAGGAGGATAGGAGACGTGGCACACTCAGCTCCACATAAATAAAGTAGAGAGAGGGGATTATAATGTCACCCTCCCCACCTCATCAGCCAACACTCTTTCTCCAATTCGAGTCCAAATCTAAGTGCCCACGGCGCGGGAATGGGAATCGGTGATGGAACGCGGAAATACTAAATTTTAAAATATTGATATGTCTAGAGCGTTTATATAATATAGTGCTTATGAGTTTATAAATAATTAGTTGATGGAAACAAATATATCTTATCGATATATTTAATTAAGTATTAAAAATGAAGAAAAAATTTAATTTTACAATTTGATCACATAAAATAGACAATAATTAATAAGTCAAAAGAAGTTTCTTCATTTAAAACATAAATCGCTTACCTTAGATTTAAAAAAAAAAAAAAAAACCAATAGGTTCTAATGAACCTCATTAGTACTGCATATTTTGCAAGGACTCTTTGGGATAAATGGCTGAAATTCGGGATTTTTCCAGTAAAATCCTTAAAGATAAATGTCAAATTTACGGAAAAAGAAAATGCGCATAAATTAAAGATTTTACACGGTTTGCTTCATATTTAATTGATCCGCGCTCCGAAAATTGTCAAACCGCACTCCTTGAACGGATCCACTCCGAAAATGCCGATCCACATTTTCATAATAGGATCCGGGAGGGGAGGGGAGGTTCCGATTACTAAGGTCCAAATCCTTTAAACAAGTGGGAGCCACCGTCCACCTAATAAAAATCTCAGCCCCTCAAAATGGTCACCCTCCCTATTCAGGGAGACCTCTCATTAACTTTTACTCTAAAATGAGTTGACTCCACAGTAGGATACAGCATATCATTGATAATGTGATTAATGAATTAATATGACTAATAATGCATAAGTTTTTGAATTATGTTATCATCGACATGTTCAATCTTAGTGTGCAGTCAACTTTTGTTAAATGAAATCTTGAAGAAATCAGATAATTAAAAAGGTTATTTATTTTTAATGGCTCGGGTTTTCATTAGATGGATCCCATTGTGGTTCCACTACTTCCACCCACCCGCAGCGTGCGTGTCACGGCCGGGATTCATATCCGTGGCGCGCTCTCTCTCTCTCATTCAGGTAGAGAGTCATGCGCGAGTAGTGGACACACATAGATGCTACACTATTGTTGACCTACTTGGCCCACCTTGACAAAGCCACATATTACATTTGCAACATGGGCAGCTTGGGTGGGTTGTTACAGCGTCGGGTATTGGCTTCACCTAAGGCCAGCTTATTTACTAGTATTTATTGGAATTCTTGTTTGAAGAATTTTAAAGCTAGTATTTTTGAATGCTCCATTATAATTGAGCATCTATAAAATTTCATCAATTGAGGGCCTATTTTTTTTATTAGAATTCCATATAAGAATTTGGTGGGGTCTTTTTTTTTCTTTTGGAGATAAGGTGTCATCTTGTCCTCGGACATTTATAAATGCCTTATTTCTTTCTAAATATTTTAGAATTTCAGTCACTCAAAAGGTCTCAAATGACCTTAATGTGAGAATTTATAAACTCTAACCCCTTTGTATTTTGGTGCAGAAACTTATGGACGCTCAAGTACAAGGGAGCATTCAAGAATTTCACCTTGTACATGGAAATTCAAAAATTCTATAGACAAAAATTCATTAAATTTTAGCAAAGAAACATGCCTTGAGGAATTCCATAGGAAAGCAAAGGAGCTGGAAACCCTAGATTCCCAAAGGTTAATTGAAATCTTTCGGGATTTGAAATGTTTGTGAAGAAACATGGCGTTTGCAAATACGCAAGGATAAGAGGTCATGTCATGTCTAAAAAGCCCTAACATGGTCAATTCTTGTCAT
Source organism: Litsea cubeba (assembly GCA_012931725.1). Lineage (NCBI taxonomy): Eukaryota > Viridiplantae > Streptophyta > Magnoliopsida > Laurales > Lauraceae > Litsea > Litsea cubeba. The sequence continues at coordinate 135,329,509 of CM022947.1, forward strand.
ATAGTAAAGAAACAGGCCCTAAGATCAATCATAACTATTATATTCTTTTCTACCACCCTAGCCAAGGGTCTAAGACCCATTATAGCACCTGCATATGTGGGGAGAGAGCCCACAGAAGTGAGAATGGAGCCCAGATAAGTGAGAAAGGACAGCATACGTAGGGATTGAAACCTTAGGTAAGAGATTCCATGGGACCCATTATAGCACCCACACACAGGAAGCAAGAAGGGAGCCCCAATAAGTGGGAAAGGGCAGTATACCTACGGATTGAACCTTAGGTGAAAGATTCCATGTGTATTAGTTACCCATAGTCATGTTTGTTTCGCACCCCCATCAGCTAATAAGGCGCCAACACGGGGCTAATTCAACCATTTTTACTTGTGGGGGCCATCAAAGATGTCCAATCATATGAGCCCATATTTGTAATCCAAACTTTCGGTTTGTTTATTAAACCAATAAAGTTGATTGTCATAAATTTTTTATATATTTTGAGTAATTTGTGAAAATGTCCCAACTTATAGATCTAATATTTTGGTCTTCCATGGGTTCCCAATTCAATATCTGAACTTTAAGATATTTTTGTATTAATGTAAAACATCAAGATGTAGAGTTTTGAACCTTTATTGTTCATGGATTGTGATAAAATAATGAAAAACGTACAAAAAATCCAAATGAATTTAAAACCATTGGATATCTCATTTACATATGTGAAAAATGATCATAATTCTGACAAACATGACAATGTATTTCACATGTTTAACATCTACAAGTAACATTTGTAAAAGAGACGTGCTATACAGCCTGGGAACTGTGCCCGGGCTGTGGCACGGTCCCCCCTGGAGACCGTGCCACGGCCTGGGCACAGTTCCCGGGCTGTGGAGACTTTTTCTTTGTAAAACCTATTTTCTTATGACATGCTTCAAAAGCAAATGACCCATAAACGAATCTTAATCTAACTTGCTTGCCAAAACACATATAACTCAATTCTAACCTAAATTGTAAATATTTTTTTATCGGACTATAATTTAAGTTGAGTCGATTTGGCTCAAGGGAGGTTGGAAATTCAATATTTTACTTTGATTTTTCTTTTCATAAAGGAAAAGAATTTAAAATATATAATTCATATAGTGTTGTACTATGCAATGGAGAACACTGATCCAATGCAAGAGGATCTAGTGCACACCACATTGCAGGGCCCACTTGGGGATACAACAAGGGGGATTGAAAGATTTAGGTGGGCCCCACTTGTGTACAAAACTTGGGGCTCACCGGATCACTCTACTCTCCCTTGATCAACGGCATACAGAAAATAATTTATATTAAAAAAAAAGTGCAATCAACTAGACAACAATTATTTCATTTAAATGAGTGCAAACCCCGGAATAAAGGGTATTCTTGAATGTTTTTGGTCCACTCATATGGGTGATCCGGTGAGGCCACTATGTGTGTAATGCCACATTGTGGCACCACACGCTGTCCTACATGGAACGAGCCAAGTTGCACTCACAGCACAAAGTGAAGGACAATCACAAACACACTTACAGTTGAGTTGTGTTAGACACACTTACAGTTGAGTTGTGCTGATACTTTAGTCTCAACCGATACCTAAGAATCGATTCCTAGGTCCTTAGAGCAGAGTACCACACCTAGATCAATAGCCCAAAATAGCAAAAAAAGAAAAGAAAAGGAGAAGTACATAACTTGCACAAGTTTACCTATTTGGCACATTTGTAGATCAATGTTTTAGATAGAATTACTGAATTAGTGTATAGATGAGATATTTTACAATGAGGCAGAGAATACAACTTAAGCAAATGGACAACACAAGCTACAATCCAAAACGCCAAAAATTAACATTAAAATATTAGAGCAAAACGGAGATTCCGACTTGTACACTTCTTAAAATGCTTGAAAGCGATACCATCCAAAGAAAATACGCCACGTATGTGAATCCAAATACATCTCACAATCCTGCCATCCAATTAGAGGGATTCTTTAGAAAATAACTGTATCTTCATCATCTTCACCCATTAATCAATTTAGCTAGAATTAACAAAGTAATGTGATTTTTTTTTTGGGCTGCAAGAATCAATAGCCTAGGATATCTAGAGGTGGGATTGCGCAACTGACCAACCTAGCCTGAAAGCCCACGTGGTAATTTCGTTTCGGAAACAGATTTTTTGTTTGGTCCAAACAGGTTCCTATTTTCCTGTTTAAATCAAACAGCGGGCGACACATAAGGGCGGATGAAAGAGAAATAACACACACCAACAATCCGATTCCTTTGGTTTCTGTTTACCTTTTTCATTTATTGACTCTTTTTCGCTCAGATTGGTTTTTGAATAGACTTTACTGATCCAACTTGACGACTCAACTGAGTCTTGGTAGTCTTGAAAAATCAATAGCCAGTAAAAAAAAAATTTTTACATAAATATAAGATAGTGAGAAGCATGGGCGGATATAGGGGGGTGCTGGGGTGGGCTGCAGCCCACCCAAGCTTTTAGCCAAAAATAAAAATATATATAATATTACAACTTACCAAGTGGTACTTTGTCTGTTTGATGAACAGTAAAGTAATCGATCATGTACTCATAGTTGCTAAATCACAACCTAACCTACAGCCTTTGATAGATTTCACCCTCTAACTAAGTCACATTCAGTATAAATCTAGCTAGTGTTCAACGAGTCATATCAGAAAATGCTTACATATCGTAAATGGATTCCATATCGTAGTTTACAAAATAACAAAAAGTCTACTTGGACAAACTTTTTGGCCAGAATCTTGGACAAACCCTATGATATCCCCTTGAATACTATAGGATATTCAAGGGGATATCATAGGGTTTGTCTAAGATTCTGGCCAAAAAGTTTGTCCATGTAGCACTACTGACAAAAGAATGTGTTCAAAGTTCACCGAATTACGAAAAGCATGACTAAGTTGAAATTTTAAAGCTAAAATATAACATGTACGTAACTTGTTGGTATACATATATATCCTAATGTAATGTGACATTGTCGTATGAATTGCCGGTGGCACTGAGTTATGCATTAATCCAAAATTTAAAAATCGTGAAAAATAATTTTTTTTAATATACGTTGTGCAGCCCCCCCTTATTGAATTCCTAGATCCGCCCCTGGTGAGAAGAGCAAGAGTGACCAAACCGAGTTAACTCAGCCTAGGTTGGATTTTGACAATGTTTGACTGAGTCATCAGTTTTGAGTTTCTCTGAGTTGAATTGACCCATCCAAGTTATTCAAGCAAAGTTGAGTTTCAAAACTAGAAAGGAAAGAAAAAGTAGAGCAAGTGATAAGGACTACATGATTTTAGCACTTTAGTCTTGCCCATGGAATCAAACTGCAGTAGATTTTTACTTTAAACAACTTGCTATCCAAACAAGTTAGCTGGAGCCAACTCTAACAAACAATACACACATCCCATTCTAATACCACTTGGATCATCCCTGTTTAGATTATTACTGACAAGTCATAGCTTTTTATAGTACTGCATTATGGCTCCTAGTGTCATAATAGAAAAAACCAAAAAAAAATTACACATAATCATCGGCGGTTTTGAAGGTAAAAATAAATTTGAGGTCATGGGTTAGACCCCCAACTTACCTGCGATGCGAATTCCCTTGATGGGTTTCTTTGTTTGTGGCCTGTAACTGCAATTTAAGGCTGTAGAGGGAAGAGAGATGATGGAAGGTCTCCTTGTTGCTTCAATCCTTGATTGGGATGGGCTAGTCGTGGGGAATGAACGGAATCCTCCTGCGGCGGTTTCCTTGAATGCCTGAGATAGAGGCGAAGGATGAGGAAGAAGAGGAAGAGAGCAAAGAGAAGGACTAGAATTATCATGATGATTTTGCCGTGGGCCGCGAAGCACCGGTCGTCGGAGAAGTGAAGCCCTTCATGTTGGTCACTGGCCATGTAAGGGAAGGGGAATTCAGGAGAGTTTGTTTAGTCAGTATGGGAAGGACGTCTTTCTATCTCTTTTAGCTGTCTAGAGAATATGGAGATGAGGACCACTGAAAATTTAGAGCTATAAGAAGAAGCACTGCTTGTGATTTGTGAAGCCCAGTACAGTTTGTTTAGTTATATATAATGCCTGGTTGTTTCTGTGGTAGGTCTTATCATTTCAAGAAGACCTATGAATGGTGAATTCACTGTGGGGTCGTCAGTTTTCAGTGTTCTAGATATTAGAAACGTGGGCAGTGAGCTTCACTTGGAGGAAACGAGGGTTGTAAAGGGGGTCAACTGCGGGTTGAGTACAACTAGAACTACAATTGGAAATGGGTAAATTTAAGGGTATATGTTTGTGCAGCCATATTTACACGGACAAGGCAAGAAATTGTTTGCTTTTCCACAGTGGAAGATTTTCACGTTTGCAGCTTACCATTTGCTACGAGAAAATGTACAAATGAGCTAAATTTTCTATGATTTTATCAACAAACATGCCCTTAGGGCTTCCGTCCAAAGGTTCATTTGTGCGTGTATGTGGAAGTGCCTAATTAACCTACAAACGATCAATTATACCACACAAGAGAGAGACACGCGGATTTTACGTGCTTCGGCAAAACCGCCTACGTCCACGGCAAGAGAGCAACATTCGCATCTTGACTCTCTTCAGAATTAGAGTTACAGATTACATGATATATATAATCTTCGCTTTCTAAGCCCCCTCAGAAAGTCTGGTACAATGACCAAAATACCCTTAGAGTGCTTCCGTCCAAATGTTCGCGCTGTGCGCGTGTGTGTGGAAGCGTCTAATTAACCCGCGATCGATCAATCATACCATATAAGAGAGGTGTGGATTTTATCTGTTCCGGCAAAACCACCTACGCCCATGGCAAGAGAGCAACATTCGCATCTTTAACTTTCTTCAGAGTTTAGGATTACAGATTACATGATATATATATAATCTCCACTTTCTTAGCCTTCTAAGAAAGCCCCGGTACAATAACAAAAATACCCTTAACCCTAAATCCAGTCCATTAGACCACTCTGGTAAATTCAAAATACAAGACATAAACCCAACAATTCATCCCATATATTTCTTTATCTTAAGAGATAGCATGACTATATCCAGCATAACATCAATTATTATAAGAATGTATTGTAAACTTTCAGGAACGGGTCAGCCTCTGGAGCCCACCTTCCTCTCTAATGATCAATTTAAGTCCTTAATTAACACTTATTACCCGACCATTAATTAACACCATCTTATGTTTTGCACTCATATAAATTTTGTAGGCCCTCCATTTGATCAAACAAAATTTGGCTCTTATCGCAATATCTATCGGTTAGGGTTTGGAAACTTTTGTCAAAATAATATCTAACTTCATGCGATCATGGTTCCAACTTACAAATCCTTATACAAATGGTAGACCTTTAAATCCCCATGATTTTCAAGCTTTCAATGGGCCCCATAGGAAAGCCTGTTCGTCCTAAATATAACTATTCAATAAAACGAGTAATGGAAAATGATCGTGTCAATGAGTTCACTCTCCTGCATATGGTAGCTATCTATTATACGGCCCCACACTTGATTCGACATTTATATCAGAACCCCCTCCATCTATATGAAGTAGCCCAAACTTCACTTGATCACATAAAAAATATAAAAAGAAATCATATATTCAACACATGTATATCCAACAGTTCATCAATTTGATTGGAGTGATGTTTGAGTCCTTTCATGTGCAATAAAAAGCGTGTATATATATATATGAGCCAGGTTAGTTCTGATTCGGGTCCATCGAAACCGTTAAGGAGAAGGTGGAATTAGATCTGAATCCGGTTTCTTGGCTCTAAATCTGGAATCAGGACCATATATGGAACGGGTCCGGATCCGGGTCCTGGTCTAGATAGAAAATTATATTAGAAAAAATATAATTTTTAGGAGAAATTTTTTAAAGAGGAAATATGTCGGGCCCACGGATCCAAACTAAGGTGGAACCGGATCCGGACTCATTTAATTATCGGGGCCTAAATGAGGACCCAGTTCTGATTTTTAACAGATCGGAACATCCACATAATCGGAGAATCGAAAACCCATTTAGATATATAGATTATATGGTGCGTGCAGCCACCACATAAATCGACAAAGAAAAGAACACTCCTACCATCAAAACATGATCACACAGGCATAAAGGGATCAAACCCTCGGTGAAAGAGAATTTATTATAAAAAAAAACACTCTAGATGACCACCACATCATCAAAGAGGCATTTCCACCCAAAATTCTTTTTGTTAGGGTGGGCGTCGACTTTGAGGTTTTTCTTATTTATTGCGAATATCTTCTTCTCCTTTGTGCTCAGCCCACTTCAGGTCCACCCACTTTATGGAGCAGTAAAGTGCGTCCAAAATTGGTATTTGTCATTTTCTTCCGCCCAAACCTTATGCCCCCATGTGCTGTATTTGCACATCTCTTAATGCATCAGAACCTTATAACCCTATGTTAATTTGCATGAGTGGATTGCAGCAAGACAATAATGTAGAAACAGTACTGTAAGACAATAATGTAGAAACAGTACTGAGTTATGTTCTTTGCAGCTCGAGTAAATGAAAGGGTAGTACAGCATGCGACGTTTTTTTATAGGTGGGGGCGTGTTTCTCATGTGAACTTGATACCCTTTAATCCAACTGAAGGGTCAGATTATCCAAAAAATAAAAAAATAGGTAAGTCTCATCATTCCTGCAATAGTGGAAATTTTTTAATGCACATTTGCATACTTGTGCTCCCTCAAGACAAAGCGCATCTTGCATTCCCACAGGCATTTCCTTGTAATAGAAGTTTGGACAGAGGGTGATATATATATTGTATTGTAGTGTTGAATGATGGTCGATGAGGGTCGGGCCATATTAACGTGGGTGATAGATATGATGAGGATTCATGCATATTTTCACAACAGTACAGCGGGCAGGGACTTATTCTTCCGATTGAGTCAATTAATAATCAACGTAAATGGCCCCTTGTGGAGACTTTGCTGTTGTTGGTATGTTGGTAATATATACTACGTTGATGAACGGTTGACATGGTGTTATAGTTTTGGGTGGAAGAAAATGATGAATGCCAGTTTTAGACGCACTTTACGGCTCTATACAGTAGGTGGAAGGCGGCTTAGGAGGGCTGAGCACGATGGGAAAGAAAGTATTGGGAATAAATAAGAGAAACACCAAGGTCAACGTCGACTTTCAATACTTCAAATGGGGTCAGCGTGACCCAAAAAAAAGAGTATAAAGATAGATTTTTGGGCGGGAAGACCTCTTTAGTATGAGATCACCTAAAGCGGCCTTTTTGGTGTAGATGACTTTTGGTGTAGTGACATCTAGAGTGTTTTGTTTTGTTTTTTTTTTTTTTCTGATAAAATTCTGAAAAAATAAATATGCGAATTCAGGAACTTGAATTTGCAGTACAAAACTAGGTCCAAACTTGGAAACCCAATATCCTTTTGGGATTAGCTCCATCCTCCCACGACATTTACAGCTCAAGCACAAACCATACAACTTTGAGGAACAAACAAGAAAGTCTGTTTCTGAGAGAGAGCTTCTACCGTCTCTTTCTCCGATTTTTCTTCCCCTCTTTTTATCTATCTGACGGATGAGAGTGGTTGGGGAACGCGGGCCCATACATGAAAAGAAATTATCATAGGATTCTGATTCTGCAGAGGAGGGCACGCATAACAACAACCCCATCCCAGTTCCCATTCATGTGGCCCGTCCTTGGACTTTACTGGGGCGATAAAGACAGTCGGATCCTAAGCAATCTACATGAGAGGAATTCTAAAAGATAAAGAAATAACCAAAACTATATTTAAAGGGAGATGGTCCTGTGCAAGTAACCCTTTATGGTATTGAACGAGATCAAGGGCGGGATCCTTGCATCCATATCCAATGTCAACAGTATAAATGTGAAGGCTCTCACCCATTATTCTAATGGTACTATAAGAGTAATTCTCATAAAAGCATCTCTCATATGTAAAATAGTACGATCATGTTAATATCACACGTATTCTGTATGAGAGGAATTGTAAACTAGTCTAATTTATCAACGCCTAGGAGTCTCCAAGGGGTACTCCATTCCTTTCCCAAGCGCTATGCATGTGTTACTTCCACGTAGTACTCCTCTTCTATCGTCCACCCTAGGATAGGAATGTTAAAAAAAAAAAAAAAAAACCTTCTAACCTTCTAACTGAACCGACGGTTAACAACCGCGTTTCACAGTTTGATTACGATTACGGTTATTAAAATTGGAGAACCATGCTTTACGGTTCAGTTATGGTTTTCAGTATCAACTCACGGTTATTATCCGAACCTAACCGTAAAATACAGTCTGGTTTACCGTTTTTTCCAAAACACATGGTTTAACCGAACTGCTACACTAATTAAAAAAAACTACAGGGCCTAAATGAAATAAAATGACTTAAGTTAAGCCCCCTTTTTCAATCTCTCCTATGAGAATACAATTATTTTGTGAGTTGGATTATACCCGTCTCATGTTTCCTAGAATTGCATTGCATGATAGATGTTTTGTAGTACCAGTTTAGACTTTTGATTGTTTTTATTTTTGTGAAAAATGATAATGTTGTTTTGTTTGTTATGTGAGAAATGATAGTGTTGTTCTGCATGTAAAGTCAAAGGCAAAGATAAAATTTTTTTTTTTTTCAAGTAACAATCAACCATAATCAAACCGTCAAATACGGTTAGCCGTGGTTAGGTTTTTAATAATTATTTAGGATACGATTACAATTTCGATTTTAACAACTGTAAACTGTAAAATATGATTCAATTAATGATTTTTTCAACCGAACCATTACACCCCTACCCAAAGATATTTCCCTTGCTGTACTCTGTTGGTGGCGGGATTGATTTCTCGCACCTTGATGAGAGTGAGATGCCCTTTACCATTGGGTTATCCCAAGCTTTTCAATTAGCTGTATTCATTTGTGGCTAAGAAAAGTGGAGATTTTATTTCAGGGTTTATATAGTTATCGTGGCCACTTATTTGTGTGGACGGTAGCTAGGTACCTTATCTATAGGCGATCAGTAGTTACTTTTGAAACCATCCATTCTTATATCAGGTTAAAGTTTTCATGTGCACGTTGCCACTTTTTGTTATGTCTCGAGTCCCTCTGGGGCCCATTGAAAACCAAGCACTTAAAAAGGTCACTTTAGCCTTTTTAAATCTTTCAGATTTTTACTTTCTTCTTTCTAAATGGTGAACAATATTTTCACAGTTTGCACCCGAAGGTCGTTGGTTCAAAACTGTACTACCACACTGGACTACATAGGAGTTTACCCGACTTCCCTCTAGGCCCGGAGGGATGAATACAGCCCAAAGGGTTGGAACCCTCAGGTAGAAAGAAAGAAAAAAAAAAAAAAAAAAAAAAAACTTTGGCCCTTACAAACAACTAAAAAGCTAGCATTAACCATGATTTGACATAAGTTATAAGTCATGATCAATCAGATGATCACATCAAGTAATAAATAGAAAGACCAGCATTAACCATGGAATTATAAGCACATCAAGTTTAGATGATAAGATAAGCGGGTCCCACTGCCGACACATTTCAGAAATCAGATTCACAATGGTATAGCATCATTGAGAGTACTACTGACAAAATTAAAATGTCTCACTCTCGAATCATAAACCTAAATAGGAAGGGAACTCAACTAACGACAAACACGTGATTGGAGTTTGAAATGAAATGTGAGAGCTTGAATGATGATTCAGTAGAGGTGTTCCTTCATGCTTCCGTTTCTTTATACATACATGCTAAGCTAAGCTGGAAAAAGGATCTCCTGTTTGGACCAATCAGGTAGCGTCACGCGCGGGGGAGGAGGGGGGGCAAAAGAAAGAAAAAATATTTCTCTTTCTTTCACCCCGCCTCTGACCCCTGCCCCCTAATTGACCAAATAGGAGATCCGGTTCCGCTAAGCTGATGTAGCAACTGGGCCCCACAACGTGGCAAGTTTCCTAGATTTTCTTTTTTGTCAAGTCCACACAAATCCAGCAAATTGGAACTAAATATGGTCCTCTTGTCACAAAATGAGATGTTCATGCTTATTAGACCCCACAATGAACCCACAATGAATAAGAAAGTGAAAAACCAAACACCCCGATTTCAAAGATCCAGCTATGCAAAATGAGCACCACATATAATTCTTTTCCCTGATCGCCACAGAGAACACCTATTGCTCACGTCATGCAGCAAACGTACGTAAAGTAAATTAGATAGAGTATTACCTGTTCTAAGAAAAGATAACCCATAAAAAATTAATAAAACCTGAAACTTAGACATCCTTCATTCATCACTATATTATGTCCCTAACCAACTAAGTAGCAAAATAAAATTATAAATAATCAATTTCTTAGTATAGTCCCATATCAATTGCAAAAGAGAGATAAAGGTAAGGATCCTCACATTTAAGTTGTTGGCATTAGATATGGAGGTGACGACCCTCACCTTATCTTTCATACTAAGGTGAGAGCATCTCTCATAAGAGCACCTCACATTTCTCGACGTACTTCGAAATACTATGTAAATTTGCCAATGAACATATATCTCTTTTGCTTTCTCCACACACCCAAGGATCGATCTGCCTGTGTGAGATGAGATGAACATTACTCTCTCAACAATATTGTTTTCAATTATATTCTGACAAAAACCGAACACTTTAGAGTTTTGAAAGTTATTCAAGTCAGTCAAACAAACAAAGGTATTAAGTCGCAACATCGGCGAAGCAAAAGTAAATCTCAAAGGAATGCCATAAATTCTGGCCAATCCAGGAGATTACACATGATGATCATCCACTTGTAAGAAAGAAATAGGTGGGAGAAACAATCAATCACTCAAAATCTGATGGAAATTTCAAAGACAACAGCGGTTCATGAAATCAAAGCATTATGAAAGAGAAATCAGCAAAACAAGAAATGCAGAGTCTCTAAATGGTCGGTGGTAAAAGTGCAGGGATGCAACTAATTTGGATTGGGGTCGTGTTTTGATACAACTCAGTCCCTGCTAGCCCAGACAAAAATATTTAGGAGTGCCAACCGCCAACTCAACCCGATCTGAACCCAACTTGATGTGTGCTACATGCTTACACAGTTACACCCCTAGTAGAAAGCCCCATGCTGATCATCAGCATATCAGTATGAAATTATCTCAGAAATTTATAAAAAAATTGAAACTTTAATATTCTAATTTATACTTTGTTAAAAAAATTGAAAAAGAAGAAGAAAGACACTCGAAACACGGTATCCACTCTTGAAGGAAGAATTTGCACCACAATAACAGGAAACTACATGAAGGCGGCTGTTCATACCTAGCTGCTTAGGGTTAGAACTTGGGCAATCACCTTCCCTCACCCGAGGCTGTCCTACCTCTCCCAAGGTCGACTTCCCTCACCAGAGGGCTGGGTTCCCAGGCCAGCCCTAAGTTGGGTAACTAAAAAAAAGGAAACTACAGTGTTACAGGCACATAAATAGCCAAGCTCCATATTTAAACTCCATTACATTCATAAGAACTACACAAATGACATCCACAAATCAACACATCAAAACAATGGGGCAAGCATTCCACGTCAATAGGACATCAGGCAAATTCTACAGAATTCATTCACAGAAAATGGGCTTTCATCAACGATTGAATGATTAAGGTAGGGCCTTGCTGCTAAATCCTTTGAGTTCAGCATTGAGGCATCTTCCTCTCCATTGAAACAATCAGTGATGGATCCCTTGTTGTAGCTCTATTGGTGACGGACCTAGGTATTGGGTCTCTGGGTGTGAATATTTACGATAACAAAACAATGGTTTCTGCATTAGATAGGAAATGATCAGCCATCCTTCAGCCAAAGTAAATGAATCATGGCATGTAAAGGTCCCTTGTACTTCTCCAACATTGATATATGACAATTGAGAGAAAAAAGTAATAATTGCAGTTAAATCCTGGAACAAGGCCCAACTCTCTCTCTCTCTCTCTCTCTCTCTCTCTCTCTCTCTCTTAAAATTTTAGATTTTTGGGGTAAAGAAATATATCAAAACAGACCCTTTTCTGTATTTTCTTTGTTGGCAGTGTGCTATTATGCTATGATTTGGCCCCCATGTGCCAATCACAGTATCCATTTTGTCCATTTAATGGCACTTAACAGTGCCATATTCAATTATAGTTTACTAATCAGATATCAATATTAAGTAATGATTGACATTTCTACATTATCATACAACAATACCTATTTTACAAAGCCTAAGCATCAGAGGACAAGGGTACCAAACACCAGCGAAGTTAAGGGAACGGTGAGATTGTCATCAAGCTCAGTACTGATAGGAAGAGACTCCACGATTGCTGTGGCAAGAGATACTATAAGGAAACCCAAGATAAGTCTCAAACTTACCTCAATAAGTCCAAACATTGAGAAGTAATACATGTACCTGTAGAACAGTTTAAAAAGCTCACAGGATAATGAACAGAGCACATTAGAGGATAAAAAAAAGGAATCAAAAGGAAAATTAAAGAGCAATGAAGAAATATTTACCCAACAGAAGCTATGAAACCAGCACTTGCCATTGCAAAACTACCCGCGACAGACTTCTTGCTGTTATAAGGAAGCTTTTGGGTACCAAATCGCCTTCCTACTATGTCTGCAAAACCTGATGCCACATATGCAATTGCTATTATATACTGATGGTGCATTGCACAAACATGTAGAAAGTAAATTCAACTAGAATGTCTTTGGTTGGTCTGTTCGATGACCCATTCGGATTAGTATCAAAATATTCTTTACCATCCCAATCCCAAAAATAAGAAACTTGACGGTCATAAATTGTTTATTAATGATTTGAGAAATACAGAGTCTTGATTTTTTTTAGGGCACGTTTGTGTACAAGCAATTTCCATGGAAAAAAGAAATTGCCACATCAGCAAATTCCATTATTTTTAAATACTTCAGAAAAGGTTTTCCGTAGAAGTTAGAAATTCATGTTTGGTGCAAATTCTTTTTCCTCGATGAATTGGTGCTAATGTTGTTTGGTTCGGCTGAGGATTCCTTTATGAAAAACTACTATTAAAGAAGAAATGGAGTAAATAAAGGGGGTCATATTTATGTGGAAGTGGACTTCCCATACCCCCCACCCCCCACCCGGAAGTCTATTTCCAGGCCTAGGAAGGAAAAAACTAACGTGGCGAAAAGCAATTCCGCGGAAAACTGCCACACCAAATGCATGAAAAAAGGGTTTTCCACAAAAAAAAAAAAAAAAAAAAAAAAAAAAAAAAAAAAAAAAAAAAAAAAAAAAAAAAAAAAAAAAAAAAACATTCTTTTCTGCGGAAATGGGCTACACAAACATGCCCTTAACCTTTTTCTCCCTCCATGGAATTCTAAGGGCATGACATGTCTTGGAGATGGCACTCAATCAAGCATGTAAGTTACATAGCCAACATGCACTCGATAAGGTAAACCAGCTCAATATGTTCTTCCCTCTCCTATTGCCTCACTAGCAAGGAAGTGATACTTCCAACCTAACGATCAAGGATCATAACCTGATCGTCTCTGTGAAATTGGTATGCCTTGCCACAGATCCATCAATGGGTCAGCTCAGTAATCATTTTACTTTAAACACGTAAAAACAGTATCTGCTTTTAATGCAAAAAACAACCAATATGAGCAAACAAAAAACAGTAAATAGCTTATACCAAACCAACTTATCTCAATGCAAAACATACTTTCAACAAGCAAATTGACTGTTGAGTCAAGGACTAGCAAGGTCAGGCTTGCCCATTGGGCATGCTAGACAAACCAACCACGATAACACCCGAATATTTCAGGCATGCAGATTGGTCTGGGCCAAGTTTATGGGGAAGCTATTGAACAGATCAGGTCAAGACCAAGTTCATACAACTTTCTATTGAGGCTGAATCAAAACAATCTCAAGGTTATTTACCAATATTAAGGCTGGAGCTCAGCCTTAAAAAGGTTCTAATAATCAATAGGATGGGCTTATATCAGAAAATAAGTGACCTATTAATAAATGGACTGTTGCAGCCTAGCCTGTGCCAGCACAAAAGCAGTCCATTCCTTCTACTACTAGAGCTGCCTAAGTCCATTGAGAAGACATTCTATTCAATGCATTGAGCTTTTAAACAACGTGCACCAAGCTTATCAGCGGACAATGACATGGATAGGATTGCAACTTGGATCAGGCCAAACCCGAACCCACAAGGCCCAACCCGACCAAAAGTGAAATTTGAATTGGGCCTGTTTGGGGGTCGAACTTGGGCCCTGCATTTTGAAACACTAATGGAATTTGGGTCTAGTTTGGGTCTAAGACGTCGGGCTTCGTCACTTTGGACTTTGAATGCAAAAATTTGACCTAGGAACTTGACCTTTCTGTACAAAATTGTCTATGTAATGTATAATGCATGGAATAAATTATAATATATACCAACTACACAAAATTTCTAAATATATACCCATTGCAAAGCCAAAAAGAACCAAAACTTCGGTACCTGACCCAACTGGAGTCAATCTGGCTCAACCCATATTGCACTTGGGTAGGGAGTTACATTTTGAGTGGTTTCGGGTGTGGTTTACCAAGATAGAGTTTGGGTCAGGCTTGGATTGAGCAAATACTCAATCTGACCTGCCTGAGCCCCGAGGGCCGAGTTGCAAGCACTATATTGGAAAGAGGATGGAAAGCACTACTCTCGCTCTTAATGGTGAAAAACAATACCGTCTCCAGCACACAAGTTGCAAATAGCAGAGATCGCGACTGGGGAGGTCCGCCAGAAAAATAAGGTAGCCAGAGTTATAGTGGAAGCATAATAAAGTGGTCCTTTGAGAAGTTCCCTGGGCACAAAGAAGAACTTGTGAAAAAAAATAACAATAATAATAATAATGCTGCATTTTTCCAAGTGCCATTTTCGCGTAAATTTCCAGAGACGAGAGTTTTCTTGGCTTCTAAACATTGAGGAGCCAACCACAGAATAAATCGCACACAATGACAAAATCAATCCAATTTTAGATATCATCAATAAAAGAAAAGGGTTTTTGGATCAAAGCCTTGAACAAGGCTCTACATATTGTACAAAATCAAATCATAATGGGTTATAACCTGTGGTCCCCATGTCTGCTTATCGATTTGACCATAGCATCATTTCTCCAAATTCCAAGTCCTAAAAGAAGCATTCGTATTATATTGAGCCCTGGAGCTAGAGATGCTAGAAATGCTGCCTGACGTCCAGAGCTGTAACAATTAGATATGGAGCTGAAATCATCAGAACCATACATCAGATAAAAGAGAGGAAATTTATTCAGCTGGACGATTACCTGAACAGTGGCCAGAAAAGCATGAATGCCAACCCAATGCTTATGTGAACTAGCTTCCGGTTCAATTTCTGAAAATTACAAAGAAAAGGATAAAGTGTTACAACTACGAGCAATGAACAATCAAAATAGTTGGCATACAGTACCACAAGAAGGTAGCTTTTACCAAGAAAATGCAGATTTGTTCCCACATTTAGAGAATATGCACTCAGAAAATTCTAAAACCACTTGTAACCATTCATTACTATAATTGCGGATGCCTTCACAAATTAATTTAACGTCACCAGATATTGAGAAACTAAGTCCTAACAGCTTCCAGTATTTTTTTATTTTAGGGTTCATTTCGCTGAGGAGAAAATGACAAGGGGGAAATCCCACTGGGTGGAGAAATAAGGATAAATCAAGGGATGAAGAACCCCTTGTAGAGATTCACCACTTCTATGTAGTAGTGATTATTCATTGTGTTTGGATTTAAACGGAGAAAGATGTAGAGGAAAACCACTTTGAAAAATGAAACGTTTATTTATTTTTATAATATTATTAAATGGTTAAATAGCATTTTTAATTATAAAATTACAACTTTACTCAGAGAGAATTATGTTTCCTCCTTCGAGGAGAAAAACACTATTTTTGCAAATGGTAGCAAATAGGAGATTCACTCTTCTCCTCTGAAAGAAATCCAAACAATGGAAAGAGGTTTCACTAACGAGTACCCTCCATATCCAAGCAGGCCCTTAATGCTCACAGCTCCCGCAATCCGCAAGCATCTTACATAAATCATTATGACTGCAGCAGGTCCCATGATACACATTTCTACCCAATATATTTCATCATTTGACCTTTATTCCTTTCCCTTTTTTGTTGGTGGGTAACAATAAAACTTAATTAAACTGGGGAAGGATATAGTATAGTTGCCAATTGCATCCCGGTCCATGTTCCAATTTGACCCTCTGCTAAAATGTTTCGGCATATTCTGGTCGATTCTGATATCCTGCTCTAGAAAAGGCGCGATTGAAAAATAAAATATATATATATATAAGAATACTTAAAATTGAAACAATAGTTGAATGCTAAAATAGGGAGATGCACCTATGAGAGATATCTCTCACCTCAAATGAGAGATTGGGTGGGGCCCTCACATCCATATCCAATGCCAACAACTTAAATGTGAGGGCCCCCACCCCTATCTCTCATAAAAGGTGAGAGATATCTCTCATAGGAATATCTCTCGCTAAAATAATTCTAAAAGTGCATACTTACGTCACTTAAATTAAACTATACTTTACAATTGACCATTTTCTAATTTTCACCGCACATGAATGGAAGCATGAAACATAGGCTGAATTGGGCAGAATTGAGCCGGAATTGAGATCGAAATGATTAGAATGGACCGGAATAGACCAGAATTGGGCCTGGAAACTTTTAGGGGGCATTCCATTCCGCCCCAAGCCAATTCAAGCTGGAACAGAATGGAATGACTAACTAATATAGAAAGGAGATTAAATCATTATAAGAGCTGATACTGAGATATGACAAGAAAAAATACCCGAAATGAGCCACTTAAAACGAACCAAGTGAAGAGCTAGAACAGCATGTATCTTATGAGCAAACTCACTGCTGATTCCTTTGTTTAGCTAAGGAATCAGCCACCTCATTAGCTTCTCTTAATGAAATCAACTTTGATAAATAGATCTTTAAACAGTTGCACTTGCACTATGACAGTTTTGAAGTATTAGAGGCTGTACTACTATTACTAGATAAATTGCTGATTTAGTTCATCCTTCACCTGACATTCCCACTCTGCAGAAGAACTTTGTGCTGCTTCTTCTTCTCTTCTTTTCTTTTTTTTTTTATCGCTATCTGAAGAATTTTTTATTATTGAAAAAAGGTCAACAACACTCACCCACACAGAAATATGTCAGAGAAATATGTACAATATGTTAGCTTGAACGTATTTGAGAACTCTGTGCCACTCCTTTTATCTTGATCATCATATTCAATCCCTCTAACTTAGTTTCTCACATCGCATCAAGATATACGTTAGCTGATCAACGTGTTCTGACTTTACATGTATCTTAGATCACTTGTTTCATCTTTTGCTCGATCAACATGTGTATCATGGTCTCTAATGTAATGCTTTCCTCTACAACCATCATCAACAGAACCAATGTTGCATTTGCTCTGACTCTAAGTACTAAATTGATGCAATGAAAATACAGATCAACTGAAGCTTGATCAGCAATAAATAAAGTGAATCTGTGAAAATCTTCCATAGTAGAGAGTCGAGCAATAAAAATGTTTCTATAATCTATCAACAGAAATTATCAAAATGTTAAGAAAAATAGTTCAAACTTCAAAGTCTTTTATTATAAAAAAAAAAAAAAAAAGAACTTTACAGCTAATCTCAGCCCTTAAACTCACTTAAAGAAATAAATTGTAGTCCTAACAAACTATAAAATAAATTATAGTCCTAAAAAACTATCTTTCCAAAACTAAGTAGCCAACATGGCAGGATAGAGTGGTGGTTAATGAGAAGTCAGTGTTAGTGTTCCATATATTTGGGTAGAAAGGTGGTTTTGAGTTCTATCTACCGCTGTATGTGTTGATATGCAGGAGCAAAGTTGGTGTAAACGTTTGGATTCAATGGTTTTCAAAAGTGTTCTTGGCTAGTTCCATCCTGAAGGCATGTATTTCATAGTCTAGAGCCTTTTCCCATCCTCATTGGTACTGCAAGGATTTTTTCCTCCAAGAGTAGAAGCGTTTTGTTGGTCAGCAGTTTGTAGTAAGATGCCCACGGTTGACAATTTGAGAACAAGGGGCATTTTGTCATCAAAGCTTAGATCTCTGTACAAGCAGAAGGAAACAATGGACCGCTCGCTAGCTCCTCTAGTATGATTTCTCAAAACAGATCACAATCACTTCTGGTCATTGCCGGGTTTATTTTTGGTGCTTCCCCAACTCTGACCATAGCATTTAGTTGTTGGGTCACTGGTCCATTTCAAGAAAGGGGCACACATTACGTAAGCTAGTTCTCAACCAGCAATTCCCACGCCTTGGTTATAACCTTCCTAACTGTATCATCGCCCCAACCTGAAAGATCATTGTGTAAGCAAGTGATTGTGGCAATTCAGGTCTTTTCAAAAGGGAGCGGAAAGATAGTGTCAAGGGGAGCAGAAAGAAAGGGGCACACATCACGTAAGCTAGTTCTCAACCAGCAATTCCCACGCCTTGGTTATAACCTTCCTAACTGTATCATCGCCCCAACGGGAGAGATCATTGTGTAAGCAATTGATTGTGGCAATTCAGGTCTTTTCAAAAGGGAGCGGAAAGATAGTGACTTTCAATGATAGTTCTCAACCAGCAATTCCCACGCCTTGGCTATAAACTTACTAACTGTATCATCGCCCCAACCTGAAACATCATTGTGTAAGCAAGTGATTGTGGCAATTCAGGTCTTTTCGAGGGGAGCAGAAAGATAGAGACTTTCAACGAAAATGAGGGGTATCAATGGTAAAAGTAAATCTCGGTTATAACCTTACTAAATGTATCATTGCCCCAACCAGAAAGATCATTATGTGAGCTAGTGATTGTGGCAATTCTGGTCTTTTACTAAAGTGGGATAGCCCTTCCCCGCCTACTTCCCTAATGCTTAATATGGATTGAGCTGCCATAACAAAAAGTGTGATAGGAAATTGGAAATGTGTTGATGAATGACACCCTTTCTCATCCATCATCAACATGGAACTCATACCCATTGAACATATCCTAAAGATAGAACTCCAAACCACCTTTCTGCCCTAATATTTGGAACACTAACACTCACTTCTCATTAACCACCACTCTATCCTGACATGTTGGCTAGTTAGTTTCAGGAAGATAGTTTGTTAGGACTATCTTTACAAGTTCTTTCTCAAACAGACTTAAGAGTAGAAAGTGAATCTACAAATGCAGTTAGTTGGCTATCACGAAAACGAAACCAAATTTCAATCCTAACCTAAAAAGCACTCATATCACAACAACATAATGTAATATATATATATAGAGAGAGAGAGAGACCTGATCGAAAAATCCTCGTTTGGCTATCTCTTCCCAGAAACGAAGCATCGAGAAAGCGAAAGCAGAAGCCACGGCTGCAATGCAGACATCGTAGGCAAAGGGGTTTTCCGGCAACATCGAAGCCGTAAGGGACGCCAGAATCCGCCGTTTTCCGGCCGGCGTGAAAGAGAAGGAGAAGAGACTGCTGCGGAGGCGAAGAGGGAGAGGAGGGGCGGAGCGAATCGGAGGAGAAGGGCGGAAGGGGGAGGAAGAATGAGGAGGGTTCGAGAGACGAGAGAGGGGAGATAGAATCGGGTTGGAAAACGGGCAGAGCTGAGTCGCCATAGACACGTTTGGATTGTAAATGGACTCGATGTGGACTCCGTCACTCTTCTTTTTCTAAACCTCGTGTGGACACACGTGCTAACCAATTTTCCTCTAACAATTCCAATGTAGCACACGTGTGTCACTCGAGCAATGGTGGACCCACAGTTCCATTTGACGGCCGGATCCGAACAGGTAGTTAGATTTTGGATGCAAAATCTAGATTCTCATGTGGATTTTAGATACGGTCCCATTATTTTTACGTTGATTTTGGAAACAAATTCAGATTTTCCAATTGCTTTATGGAGCAGGCAACCAACTCCAAAATCAAGATTTTCATGTGGATTTTAGATACGGTCCATTATTTTTACGTTGATTTTGGAAACAAATTCAGATTTTCCAATGGCTTTATGGAAAAAAAAAAACCCGCCCCCCCCCCCCCCGCCCCCCAACCCAAAAAAAAAAAAGCATGTACCCACCTTTAGGTGTGTGGATCATGGGTCAATTCTTTGGATGAGGCCATCAAATATGTTTGATCCAAAAGCAGTCCATGGATGAAATTTGAGAAACATTCCATTCAATATCTAGGAACCTACTCAGTAGGGCTGCGCTCGATATATATAATCTTGGCCCATTTAATGTTTGGGCTGGCTTGGAAAAAGTGATAGAAAGCCCAAAACCTGACCTGAATAAGGAGTGTCTTGTAATTTAGTGATAGTTTCTTTTAATCTATATTACTAACTAGCGCTTCGGGGCCCGCGCCCAACGCGGGCCTTTATTTTGTTTTCTATTCGTTCTTATATTTTAGGGAAAGGATGTTTTGAAGCGATTTTGGACCGTTTATATATGTTGTTTTTTGTGTAGTGTGGATTTATCTTTTATGCAAGGGAGTTTTTTTACTACAAAATTAGTTAGGCTTTAATAAAATTTTTGGTTAGGTATTTCATACAAATGGGGATCATAAAAAATAAAACGAAAAAGACAATAAAAACAAAATTAATAAACTAATAAGAATCCAACACATTGACTGACACGCAACATACAAAATACATTTAATACAATTATATACGAAATTCAAGATTGGTCACCATCTTTTGGAGAACCCCATATATGTTTATGGCTTCCAATTCTCATGTGGTGTCGATATTTGTAGGAGAAAGGCAAATATTATAAAAGAATCTTATATATAAATCTAAATCAATTGTTTGAAGGAAAACATTGAATAATGTTCGAGTCAAACATACCATTTATTTTATGGTATGAGTGGCTACGATGGTAGAGATGTATATTGTACGTAACATATCATAGGATGCAGTGGTAGAGGAGGTTGATGTTGACGCTCGAATCTGCAATGGAATAACTAAAATTTCTATTTCCATAAACCATGTATGAATGTTATATGAACCTTATAAGAATGAAAAAGAGAAAGCAAAATGATGAGCAGAATTAAGAAATAAAATTATTTAAAAGGAAATATTTCATAGATTAATTAAATTAAATTAGTATATAAAGAAGCATATAAATGAACTATGATATGAAGGGCCAATGTAT
Source organism: Litsea cubeba (assembly GCA_012931725.1). Taxonomy (NCBI): domain Eukaryota; kingdom Viridiplantae; phylum Streptophyta; class Magnoliopsida; order Laurales; family Lauraceae; genus Litsea; species Litsea cubeba. The sequence goes on from CM022947.1 coordinate 135,350,737, forward strand.
TAAAATAAAATATGAATAATGTTTATAAGTCTTCATCAATCAATTCATGGTATTTTGTTTGTCCATCAACTCCTTTGATTCGTGCAGTTGTTTCACCCTATCCACTTGCTTCATTTATTTCACTTGTCTCATATCTTGAACTTGTTCTAGCACATTGACTTGTCCCGGAACCCAATATTTTCTCAACAACTGCACTTGTCTCTGCATCTGCGCTTGTCTAATCACCTGCGCTTGTCCCAGCATCTAATATTTTGTCAGCAACTGCACTTGTCTCAGCACCTGCGCTTGTCTCAGCAATATTATTTCTATTTTTTATTGCTTCCAAATTATTTGCTCCAACATCTTCACTTTTCCTAATTTCTTGATTGTTTGATACTGCATGTCCAATTTTCACATGAATTAGGAATTTTTAATGGTATTTCATAGAAGAGTGCTGAAGATGTTTTAATAAGACTTACATTTTTCAATTTCTGCCAGCAAAAATTCAGATTCTTTTTTGTAATGTATTTCTTCTAATTTCTTGACCGTGATTCCACTTTCAAATGTCAGTCTGTTCATACTTGAGTCTATTTTTATATGAAATAAATATTGTTTCCACAATGCCTTTTTTATTTCAGTTGCCAATAGATCATACCAATTAACCTGCAAAACAGTTTAAAAGTTAATGTATACATATACATACATAATGTTTATATATAGAAACATTTAAAGTAAAGAACATAATTTATTTATATGCAGATAAACTTAAAAATACCTTATCCGCATAGTCTTTATATGCTTCTTCAGTTGCATTTATGAAATCCTTTAGTATTTCATCATGCATGAATAATGTTGCTTGCTTGGTGTGATCCTCGACTGTTATAGTTGCAATGTATCTAAGAATATAAAAAACAACATTAAAATTAATTGTGCTAAAATATTTGCAGGATGTAGATATGTTACTACTTTAATGTATTATCTACGTACCTCATCTTTGTTGGTATCGTTGAATCATTACAACGAACACATTTACCATTGTTAACACCTTCATAAATTTTCTTATCACATTTACTGCAGGAAAGTTGTGCCAAAGGGGTTTCCATATGTAACATTACAACTGTGGCCTTTATCGCAACATATTTTACCTGTATTTTTTATAAAAGAAAATTAAAAGTTACTATGCAGTTCATACTAATAAAAATTATTTTTATCAATTAATTGAAGATGTAGTTTAGTTTAAATTTACCTCATTTACACCATTTTTCAATAATAAAAATAACTCATGTAATGACAATCTGATAGAAGTTGAGTCATTTAACAATGAAAGCTCATTACTGTAATTCAACGTTTGACAATGATGTTAGCATTAACAAATAGAGAATAAAATTTAGTAATGAAAAAGTTAATCGCTCACCATAAAAGCAAACGTCTTGCCAATGGAATATTAGGGTTAATTTGTAACTTTGTTACAGTTGATGGACTGAGATAAATGTTTCCTGCACAGAACTCATGAAGTTTGTATTAGTTGCATATAAAATTAAAAAAAATCATTAGTGATAAAAAAACTATTTTTACCATTGTATTGCTTAACTATTATAGACGTTGCTATAATAACTCGGCCTATACTTGAATTTAAGGAGTAAAAATTGTCTAAAGCAAAGTTTCCCCATAGAGTAAGATTCATCCTCTTGCGACTACAAAAGCAAAATATGTGAGATTAATAATGAATATATTTGATGTTAAAAATATAAATAATTTAGTACAATTGAGTTTAAAATACCTCTCATCACATAGTGTGATATCTAACTTCGCAAGCTCCGTTTGATCTCTTTTTCTAATGTATGATATGCCACTTATATCTTCAATAACTCCAATGACGTCTGTATCATATTAATGCAAGTGAATACAGTTTTGAAGAGATTTGTATCTTTAAGAATATAAATGGTTATGAGAGTTGTAATACCTTGTAGATACTTAAATCTGTTGAGAAATAAATGCATTTTATCTAGTGATGTGAAGCAATACACGTAGTGAGGAATATCACATGTCTCTGTTATTTGTGAAATAATTGCATCTCTTGCTAATGATAGCTGATATTGATGAGGGGCAACATTATATGTATCTGGTGCTTCTTTGACTCTCACATTTCTAATCATATAACAATTTCCTTCCATTATCTCATCGCCAAATTTTGGAATCTCATCATTAAACAGTGTGAGAAGTATTTGATCTCCCTGAAAGTTAAGAAACGAAGAAAATAAATATAACTGCCATGTATTCGAAAAATAATATTTAAATAGGATTGTATTTAAATTTGAAAGGTCACCTTTATATCAATAAGTATTAATTTATTGATTCGCCCAGAACCTTTAGCATTGTTGTACTGTCTATCTTCAATTATTCTGCTTACTCTTACTTTGATGCACCATCTGTCATTATAAGGATGCAGCTCTTCGAGACGATGAAATCTGGTGGACGCCATTGATGATTCCTTGATAATCTAAAGATGAAATTTTCAAATAATTGTTAGTCTAATATTTATTTAAATTTTGATAGTGATTATTTTTTAATAGCATTGATAGATGTTTGAGCATATGAGATTGTTACATAAAAACTATTTATAGTTAAATACAATGATAAATTTGTACCACATCTCATCCATATTACATCAGATTTAATGAGAAGATAAGGAATTGTTTATACCTCTAAGAGTAATTTGTGCAATGGTTCTTCACTTCATTCAAGACTTCTTTGTATACAACATTTTTAGTATATCCAATTGGAATGGTAGCATTTCTCTTCAGTAAGATCTTTAGCCCTGATTTATCCGTCACTCTAGATAGAGCAACGTAAAGCTGTCCATGCGAGAAAACTGGCTTTGGGAGATAAAGGCCTATTTTTTGAAGGGTTTGGCCTTGACTTTTGTTTATTGTCATTGCAAATGCCAATTTAATTGGAAACTGTCTTCTTTTAAGTATGAATGGCAAATCTGTTTCAGCAGTTGACATCACTATTCGTGGAATGAATACACGTTCGCCTGCATTTGTCCCCGTGATCACATCTGCTTCTATTGTTCGTTGTCCCAATCTACTGATAATTAATCTCGTTCCATTGCATAATCCAATAGATTGATCCAAATTACGTAAAAGCATAATTGGGGCACCCACTCTTAGTTCTAATGAATGATTCGGCAATCCGGCAAACTTAAGAGTGTTTAAGTACTCTGTGGTGTATAACATATCCTGACTGGCTTCACTGCCCTCAACCTCAACCATTGTATCTGCACTTAGATATGTCTTCTTATCAAGATTATCAGAAAGCATATTAAGAATTTCATCATTGATCTTGTCAACATAGTCATTCAATGGAGTCAATATTGCTCTGTTTCTAAAATATGAATGATTATTTATATCGACATTTAAGTTATCATAGACAAAGTTGATTAAGGGAGAAATGGCATCATCATCAGCATCTATTCGCAATTCATTTGGAATCTGAATCCAATCATCATCTGAATCCATGTTGGTACATAGAGTATTGCAATCTCCATCTCCTATTTTCAATACCCAGCTCGCAAAGTTTGCATTGTCATCATCATTAGATAAATTATGTAGACGCATGTTCTCCGTAAGGTTTAAGACTTCACAATGTTTCCAAATTTCAGATCTTGTCAATGAAGCAGCAACTATATCTTCTCTTTTCCCCCTTTTAACAACAGGCAAAATCTGTCTAAAATCACCTCCCAATGCAACAGTTAGCCCACCAAATATTTTACTTTTGCGAGTATTATCATCAGCACTCACTATGTCGCGTAGAGTCCTGTCGACCGCATCAAATGCATTCTTATGCATCATAGGTGCTTCATCCCATATGATCTCAACAATGAAAGCTCATTACTGTAATTCAACGTTTGACAATGATGTTAGCATTAACAATAGAGAATAAAATTTAGTAATGAAAAAGTTAATCGCTCACCATAAAAGCAAACGTCTTGCCAATGGAATATTAGGGTTAATTTGTAACTTTGTTACAGTTGATGGACTGAGATAATTGTTTCCTGCACAGAACTCATGAAGTTTGTATTAGTTGCATATAAAATTAAAAAAAAATCATTAGTGATAAAAAAAAACTATTTTTACCATTGTATTGCTTAACTATTATAGACGTTGCTATAATAACTCGGCCTATACTTGAATTTAAGGAGTAAAAATTGTCTAAAGCAAAGTTTCCCCATAGAGTAAGATTCATCCTCTTGCGACTACAAAAGCAAAATATGTGAGATTAATAATGAATATATTTGATGTTAAAAATATAAATAATTTAGTACAATTGAGTTTAAAATACCTCTCATCACATAGTGTGATATCTAACTTCGCAAGCTCCGTTTGATCTCTTTTTCTAATGTATGATATGCCACTTATATCTTCAATAACTCCAATGACGTCTGTATCATATTAATGCAAGTGAATACAGTTTTGAAGAGATTTGTATCTTTAAGAATATAAATGGTTATGAGAGTTGTAATACCTTGTAGATACTTAAATCTGTTGAGAAATAAATGCATTTTATCTAGTGATGTGAAGCAATACACGTAGTGAGGAATATCACATGTCTCTGTTATTTGTGAAATAATTGCATCTCTTGCTAATGATAGCTGATATTGATGAGGGGCAACATTATATGTATCTGGTGCTTCTTTGACTCTCACATTTCTAATCATATAACAATTTCCTTCCATTATCTCATCGCCAAATTTTGGAATCTCATCATTAAACAGTGTGAGAAGTATTTGATCTCCCTGAAAGTTAAGAAACGAAGAAAATAAATATAACTGCCATGTATTCGAAAAATAATATTTAAATAGGATTGTATTTAAATTTGAAAGGTCACCTTTATATCAATAAGTATTAATTTATTGATTCGCCCAGAACCTTTAGCATTGTTGTACTGTCTATCTTCAATTATTCTGCTTACTCTTACTTTGATGCACCATCTGTCATTATAAGGATGCAGCTCTTCGAGACGATGAAATCTGGTGGACGCCATTGATGATTCCTTGATAATCTAAAGATGAAATTTTCAAATAATTGTTAGTCTAATATTTATTTAAATTTTGATAGTGATTATTTTTTAATAGCATTGATAGATGTTTGAGCATATGAGATTGTTACATAAAAACTATTTATAGTTAAATACAATGATAAATTTGTACCACATCTCATCCATATTACATCAGATTTAATGAGAAGATAAGGAATTGTTTATACCTCTAAGAGTAATTTGTGCAATGGTTCTTCACTTCATTCAAGACTTCTTTGTATACAACATTTTTAGTATATCCAATTGGAATGGTAGCATTTCTCTTCAGTAAGATCTTTAGCCCTGATTTATCCGTCACTCTAGATAGAGCAACGTAAAGCTGTCCATGCGAGAAAACTGGCTTTGGGAGATAAAGGCCTATTTTTTGAAGGGTTTGGCCTTGACTTTGTTTATTGTCATTGCAAATGCCAATTTAATTGGAAACTGTCTTCTTTTAAGTATGAATGGCAAATCTGTTTCAGCAGTTGACATCACTATTCGTGGAATGAATACACGTTCGCCTGCATTTGTCCCCGTGATCACATCTGCTTCTATTGTTCGTTGTCCCAATCTACTGATAATTAATCTCGTTCCATTGCATAATCCAATAGATTGATCCAAATTACGTAAAAGCATAATTGGGGCACCCACTCTTAGTTCTAATGAATGATTCGGCAATCCGGCAAACTTAAGAGTGTTTAAGTACTCTGTGGTGTATAACATATCCTGACTGGCTTCACTGCCCTCAACCTCAACCATTGTATCTGCACTTAGATATGTCTTCTTATCAAGATTATCAGAAAGCATATTAAGAATTTCATCATTGATCTTGTCAACATAGTCATTCAATGGAGTCAATATTGCTCTGTTTCTAAAATATGAATGATTATTTATATCGACATTTAAGTTATCATAGACAAAGTTGATTAAGGGAGAAATGGCATCATCATCAGCATCTATTCGCAATTCATTTGGAATCTGAATCCAATCATCATCTGAATCCATGTTGGTACATAGAGTATTGCAATCTCCATCTCCTATTTTCAATACCCAGCTCGCAAAGTTTGCATTGTCATCATCATTAGATAAATTATGTAGACGCATGTTCTCCGTAAGGTTTAAGACTTCACAATGTTTCCAAATTTCAGATCTTGTCAATGAAGCAGCAACTATATCTTCTCTTTTCCCCCTTTTAACAACAGGCAAAATCTGTCTAAAATCACCTCCCAATGCAACAGTTAGCCCACCAAATATTTTACTTTTGCGAGTATTATCATCAGCACTCACTATGTCGCGTAGAGTCCTGTCGACCGCATCAAATGCATTCTTATGCATCATAGGTGCTTCATCCCATATGATCTCAACAATGAAAGCTCATTACTGTAATTCAACGTTTGACAATGATGTTAGCATTAACAAATAGAGAATAAAATTTAGTAATGAAAAAGTTAATCGCTCACCATAAAAGCAAACGTCTTGCCAATGGAATATTAGGGTTAATTTGTAACTTTGTTACAGTTGATGGACTGAGATAAATGTTTCCTGCACAGAACTCATGAAGTTTGTATTAGTTGCATATAAAATTAAAAAAAATCATTAGTGATAAAAAAAACTATTTTTACCATTGTATTGCTTAACTATTATAGACGTTGCTATAATAACTCGGCCTATACTTGAATTTAAGGAGTAAAAATTGTCTAAAGCAAAGTTTCCCCATAGAGTAAGATTCATCCTCTTGCGACTACAAAAGCAAAATATGTGAGATTAATAATGAATATATTTGATGTTAAAAATATAAATAATTTAGTACAATTGAGTTTAAAATACCTCTCATCACATAGTGTGATATCTAACTTCGCAAGCTCCGTTTGATCTCTTTTTCTAATGTATGATATGCCACTTATATCTTCAATAACTCCAATGACGTCTGTATCATATTAATGCAAGTGAATACAGTTTTGAAGAGATTTGTATCTTTAAGAATATAAATGGTTATGAGAGTTGTAATACCTTGTAGATACTTAAATCTGTTGAGAAATAAATGCATTTTATCTAGTGATGTGAAGCAATACACGTAGTGAGGAATATCACATGTCTCTGTTATTTGTGAAATAATTGCATCTCTTGCTAATGATAGCTGATATTGATGAGGGGCAACATTATATGTATCTGGTGCTTCTTTGACTCTCACATTTCTAATCATATAACAATTTCCTTCCATTATCTCATCGCCAAATTTGGAATCTCATCATTAAACAGTGTGAGAAGTATTTGATCTCCCTGAAAGTTAAGAAACGAAGAAAATAAATATAACTGCCATGTATTCGAAAAATAATATTTAAATAGGATTGTATTTAAATTTGAAAGGTCACCTTTATATCAATAAGTATTAATTTATTGATTCGCCCAGAACCTTTAGCATTGTTGTACTGTCTATCTTCAATTATTCTGCTTACTCTTACTTTGATGCACCATCTGTCATTATAAGGATGCAGCTCTTCGAGACGATGAAATCTGGTGGACGCCATTGATGATTCCTTGATAATCTAAAGATGAAATTTTCAAATAATTGTTAGTCTAATATTTATTTAAATTCTGATAGTGATTATTTTTTAATAGCATTGATAGATGTTTGAGCATATGAGATTGTTACATAAAAACTATTTATAGTTAAATACAATGATAAATTTGTACCACATCTCATCCATATTACATCAGATTTAATGAGAAGATAAGGAATTGTTTATACCTCTAAGAGTAATTTGTGCAATGGTTCTTCACTTCATTCAAGACTTCTTTGTATACAACATTTTTAGTATATCCAATTGGAATGGTAGCATTTCTCTTCAGTAAGATCTTTAGCCCTGATTTATCCGTCACTCTAGATAGAGCAACGTAAAGCTGTCCATGCGAGAAAACTGGCTTTGGGAGATAAAGGCCTATTTTTTGAAGGGTTTGGCCTTGACTTTTGTTTATTGTCATTGCAAATGCCAATTTAATTGGAAACTGTCTTCTTTTAAGTATGAATGGCAAATCTGTTTCAGCAGTTGACATCACTATTCGTGGAATGAATACACGTTCGCCTGCATTTTGTCCCCGTGATCACATCTGCTTCTATTGTTCGTTGTCCCAATCTACTGATAATTAATCTCGTTCCATTGCATAATCCAATAGATTGATCCAAATTACGTAAAAGCATAATTGGGGCACCCACTCTTAGTTCTAATGAATGATTCGGCAATCCGGCAAACTTAAGAGTGTTTAAGTACTCTGTGGTGTATAACATATCCTGACTGGCTTCACTGCCCTCAACCTCAACCATTGTATCTGCACTTAGATATGTCTTCTTATCAAGATTATCAGAAAGCATATTAAGAATTTCATCATTGATCTTGTCAACATAGTCATTCAATGGAGTCAATATTGCTCTGTTTCTAAAATATGAATGATTATTTATATCGACATTTAAGTTATCATAGACAAAGTTGATTAAGGGAGAAATGGCATCATCATCAGCATCTATTCGCAATTCATTTGGAATCTGAATCCAATCATCATCTGAATCCATGTTGGTACATAGAGTATTGCAATCTCCATCTCCTATTTTCAATACCCAGCTCGCAAAGTTTGCATTGTCATCATCATTAGATAAATTATGTAGACGCATGTTCTCCGTAAGGTTTAAGACTTCACAATGTTTCCAAATTTCAGATCTTGTCAATGAAGCAGCAACTATATCTTCTCTTTTCCCCCTTTTAACAACAGGCAAAATCTGTCTAAAATCACCTCCCAATGCAACAGTTAGCCCACCAAATATTTTACTTTTGCGAGTATTATCATCAGCACTCACTATGTCGCGTAGAGTCCTGTCGACCGCATCAAATGCATTCTTATGCATCATAGGTGCTTCATCCCATATGATCAAAGATGTTTTTTGAATCACTTTAGCCAAATTTGATTTTTTGCCAATAGAACAGCATGATGCTTCATGAGTCTGTAATGGTATCTTAAAGCGCGAATGTGCTGTCCGGCCACCTGGTAACAACAAAGATGCGATCCCCGATGATGCTACTGCTAAAACAACTCTTTTTTCACTTCGGAGCTTTGTAATTATTGTTTCCCATAAGAATGTTTTTCCCGTTCCACCACTGCCATTGACAAAGAAAACTCCGCCTTTGCCATTTTAGACATGAATCAATAATCTTGTCGAACACCATGTTTTGTTGCAGGTTTAGTCTCGAATGTAAGACGTTAAATTCAGATGCAAGATCATCGATATTGTATGACATCTCTTCGTGTAGCAGGTTGTTTGATATAAAATCATCATGTTCATATTGTGGAAATGGCATATCATGAAACTCTTTTAACGATCTACCATTTTTATTTAGGATTGACTCAATCTCTATAAGTGCTTGATTTTGTATCTCATGTTCTGATAAATTGAGACTCATTGATCTTTCATGCCTACGTAGCCTCATCTCTATATCATCAGAAAGTGAATTCCAATGTTTTTTCCATACATGCAATGGATTTGATACTTCACAGAACATAAGCATCTCTGCAAACATGTTTCTCAATTGATATGCTGTCGCCCACTGTGATGTTTCTGTTAATGCAATGTCCCATTCGTTGTCATCATCTAATAAGCCAAGTGTATGCATGCTGATTTAAATGAAGTGTGTGTCTCTCCATCCACAGTTCTTAAATTTGCATACGATGTGGCACCTCTTATTATATGAAGCAACATTCTTAAATAATATCTCTCACCGGACGTCGGATGCGCATAATATAATCTTCCAATGCACCTTCCTTGTTTCCTTCTGCTCCACACCTTTTGAGTGCTTTTCCAAGTCCATTTGTTGGAAAGTCAACATATCTTAAATCTCTTGCATCAGGGATACTGTCGATTTGTCTCAAACCACTGAGTGAACATAGTAACCTCTATTCCAGGTCTATTTAACACAGATTCTAAAATGTCATAATCATTGAAAACAACGATTTGTTGATTTTCAAGATGATATGTAAACGCTCAACCTATGGATTTCTACTATGAAGGTTGAATTCAAATATTCTCCAACATGCTTCTGGAGCAGAAACATAACGACAATCAAAGTATTGATTGATTTCATCAACCTGTCGATATCTCATTTGGCCTGTCGCATCAGGTGACTGTGTGCTTTCCTCAATAACAATAGTTGCTCTATCTGGGCCTTTTGTGAATGTATTTGTACAAATAACTTAATGACTCGTGTTTGGCTACAATCTCAATGTTTAGATGTGCATTGTATTTTCTTGACAAAAAAGGATTGTAAGGAACTACCCATCTATTATCTAGTTCAACATATCCCATTTTTAATAGTTCTTCCATCATTTCTCTGCCTGTATGTCGGATAACCATTACTGTCAAGTGAGGTTTGTTGTTGAAACGTTTTGGATATTTTTTTGCTGCATTTACCCGTCAACCATACATGGAGAATTTGGCTTTAGTAGACCACATGGACCATGCATCATACATCGCTTGATTGTTTCATACAACTCTGGATCGGTGTCAAGATCTGGAATTTCGGCCGAGACGATATCATCTATTTCTTCAGTCGTAGATATCTTATCACATTTATCCAGTGTTATCAATATATGTGCATAGCGGAAGGGCCCCTCTTTTGAAACTCAATTGCATATATATCTGTGAACGAAATAGTGAGAAACTTTAGTAATAAAAAATGATAATTAAGGAAATGAGTTATTTTGCATATGAAAATCGAATTACCTGCAATAACTCTGCCGAAAAGTTTGTTGTCCCTTATCTCGTCCATTAATTCTTTCAATTTATATGAAATACCCTATCAACAACGTCAGGACGATCTTCTGCTTTTTTGACCTGGAAATAAGTCCAAAAGTGTTGGATTTCCTTCCATCTTCGGATTGCAAGTAAATGTTAAAAAAATGTCAGGGCATCCAGCCCATCGGCATATCGCCATTGCATCTTGATACTGTTGAATCACTGTAACGCGGGCTTCCTGTAAAAGAAGAAGGTAATATGTATCGTTGACCAATTGCTGATGCCTCTTGTGTCTCCTTGAACAACTGCATCTGAGACACCTTTGAAAAAAATCATATCTAAATGTATTCTGGTTATTCTGACGTACTTTGCTCTATTTTGCTCAATACATGCAAATGCGTCGACGATGATCTGGTGGCAAGAGTCTACCAGATAACTAAAATCGTCTTTCTCATCATTCCTTTGCTGTAACCTGTAACAGTTAGTACTCTCTCATTGACACATTAGATTTTGATAATCGTGAAGGCTGATTATTACAATATGTTGGCATGCCATCCATCTTCTCCATATGGAAATAGCAATGGGTATTGCAATGCCATATAACTTGGATGTAGTTCACTTATGATATCTCGGCTATCATTTTTCTGAAGATCCTTCACCAATTAATAATGCAGCTACCTCATTTGCTGTTGGACGATTATATTGTCTTGGATCTTTATATCTATCGTATAGTATTCTGATCTTTAGATCTCGTGGATATTCACGTCCAATCTATCCCTTAGTGATCGGAAGCAGCCTACATATGGATTGATCCCATCTAGTTCTTTTTCAATCCTGCTATGATTGAAGCATCCAAGCATCCGTATTCTGTATGACGTGTAATGCAAGATTTCTATTTTGAATCTCATGTTCGGTGTCATATATATAAAGCTGGGCGAATTTTGGAGCTTCCCCTGGCATTGGTAACAACGATCCAATTCTGTGGTGAGCTTGACCATGTATTCTGAATGTAAACGGCCCCACTCCACTTGTTACATTGTAGTCAATATTTGCTCCAAATGAAGTAAAATGAAAATGCATTGGTTGTATGCTCGGATGGACTTTTTGAACTTTGATGATTGTTGGAGGTTGGAGTTTTCCATTAGTGATCTCAAATATGTAGGAGGATGTTCTAAGAGGGGTAACAGTATCTTCCCGTCTCTACAACACCTATTGAAAAATATATCTTCGATCATTAGCTCCTCCCTTAGTTCCTTCTTGTTTCCACATCAAAGCACCACATTTAATACATGTCTCACTTGGAGGGCCAAAGTCTCTCCTTCCAACAGTTTTTCCTACATAATAATATTAGGTTAGCAACATTAAATTGACAACTTGATTGAAGAATAGGAAAATTTATAACGTCCACATACTTGAACATCTCGAGCTCATCGATGAATGACGTGGTTCTTTGTCATTTACTCTATCATGTACTGCTGAACACTCCTCATTTCCTATATGACAATTTATTGCACTTGACACAGTTGATAATTCTTGGCGATTTGATGCGCGATGATGTCGTAGCTTTATAACTCTTTGTCTTCGAGCATGTTTATAGACATAATGCTGATTTTGGGACGACAAACATTGTTGATTGATAACAATTGGAGTATGTACATCAGGTTGCTGTGTTGAGACTTGATGTATACGTTCATTGACTGACGATAATAGTAAACAATATATTAAATATTATTTATCAATAAGATATAATTATCTAATTAGATTTTATTATAAGGAAATAATTCATAATATACCTATTGAGCTCATCGATGAATGACGTGGTTCTTTGTCATTTACTCTATCATGTACTGCTGAACACTCCTCATTTCCTATATGACAATTTATTGCACTTGACACAGTTGATAAATCTGGTTGATTTGTTGCACGATGATGTCGTAGCTTCATAATTCTTTCTCTTCGAGCATGTTTATAGACATAATGCTGATTTTGGGACGACAAACATTGTTGATTGATAACAATTGGAGTATGTACATCACGTTGCTGTGTTGAGACTTGATGTCTACGTTCATTGACTGACGATAATAGTAAACAATATAAAATATTATTTATAAATAAAATATAATTATCTAATTAGATTTATTATAAGGAAATAATTAATAATAACCTCTGGAATCTTCTACTTCGCTGTTTAGATCATTTTGGAGCATCTGAATGCTATCATTTGGCATTCGGGATTGAAATCCACTTGGTGCATCTAAACGTTGGGAGTGAAATCTTGTCATTCTTCTCATTTTCGAAAGTTGATATTCACTTTTATGTGCATCTGTTTAATGAGAACGACTTAAAAAAATCAATAATCTAATTTTATTTATTATAAAATTAAAATAATATTTATTGAATAGGTTTTCACCTGTAGATGTTATTGTTTTTTCATTTTGACGTTGTCTTTTCACCGTAATAGTTGAGTTCGAAGTTGCCTTTGCAATCTTAGAAGGATTCATATCCTCTTGATGTTCCATTCTTAATTAAAGATAAGTAGTAGGAACATATTTGTTTCTTAGTATCATATAATAAACACCTATACCTTGTATATGGAAAACATAACTCATGCAAACAACAAGGATTATTAATATGTGATCGTACAAATTTATAATGGGAAAATAAAGAAAGATAGAAAAAATAGAAACTACATTAATATTTAAATATTAACGATGTACAATAAACTGTAAAATGTCAAATAATAACTAATGAAACTTACTTTCCTTCCGGTTAGAAAAAACAGTAATAAAAGAAATTGAGAATGGATTGAAAACTGAAAAGACTTAACATCTAATATTATAAAAGAATTAGAATATAGTACCTTCTTATGTGAAGATTTAAATAATTTGATGAGCTTCTCCAAACGCCCTCAAGTATAAATCCAGCAAACGTCTGTCATAGTAATCATAGATCATAAGTCATAAATAGCTGGCAAAAGTTTTGATCATGTGGTAAAACCCATTCAAATCATAAATTATAGCAGAAGAAAATAATGCATGGTTTAATGTAATATACCAGAAAACTAAGAAGAGTACTAGAATGGGAGGAACATTGTTATTGAGGTACTCAGATATGTAGAACTTTAGTTAGGTTTAGTACGTCCCAATCAGTCACCTTTCTAGAAATTTATATGTCCATATTTCACTGCTACCAATAACGATCAATTAGATATAACATCTCTTAAAATAAGTTTAAACAATTAGAAATATGAATTAAAAAATAGATTTAAAGGAACATACAAAGTTTGAAACTCATTAATTCACAACGTAAAAAAATAAAGCCAAAAACATATTTAGAAAAGTAGTGTTATACCACTACATACCTGACAACGCTTGATACGGTAGGGCTGGCACAGAACCGAGTCACCATAAAAATTGCAAGTTATATAAAATACAATCATCAAAAAGTAGAAAAAAGAATATAACAACTGTAAAATCACAATCTGATTTCTAACATCATGAGATAAGGATTTCAAGATGCCGAAAATTTAAAAAAAAAAAGATCACATACATTTGACCTAATTAATCTAAAATGTGGGCCACAGCAAGCATACATGTGTCAAAACCATCATCTTTACAATTATATATATTATAACACCATCATCTTTACTCCTCCTTACTCAAACTCCAAGCACAAAACCGAGCCCACCAACATATTTAATAGGCGCCCATCTATCCAACCAAACAGTACTTCACCCAATCTTCACGATCTACCTATATATATAGTTCCACATCTTCACAATCATCTCTGGCTGGTGGTGAGCTATTTGCCCGTATTTTTTCTACTAAAGTATCTAATAAGCCATTAGACTGGCTTTTTGCAGGTGGAAGTGCAGGGAAGGAGGAAAAAGAAGAAGAAGGAGAATGAGAGGGATGGGTTCTGCGTGATGCAGTGTGTGAGGTGTAGATCAAATGAAAACAATCAACACAGATTGATGTGTGTGTGTGAAGGTGGGTGTAGTGTGCAGGGGAGGAGAAGAAAAGGAAAAAATAAAGAAAGAGAATGGAGATGATGGATGGGGGCGCAGGGCTGTGAAGGTGTGTTGTGAGTGTGGTGCGCAGGGGAGGAGAAAGAAAATGAAAAAAGAAAAGAAAGAGAAAAGCCAGATACATCTCGTTTCATCGCTTGGGGTCTTTTAAAAATTGCCTGCATTACTGATACATGGGGTGTATTCCGGTGCCCCCGGCGAGATGGCAATGCGCCTCACAAACTTGTGTTTTGCCATTGATGGTGGAGTAGCAGGGTAGGTGCAGGCGCAGGTGCAGGGCTGAGATGGGTTTTTGGCTCGGGTTGAATGGGCTGTAAAGTGGGATTCGGCTAGGTTGTAGGTAGGGTTGGCTGGTCCAATGGGTTGTTGGGTTAATAGCAGCATAGAGGGTAGTTGTGAGCGAGAGAAGAAGAAGAAAAAAGGGACGGGCGGGGCGCCTGTGCAGTGGGTTGTGTAGGTCGTGTATAGTGGTGAGTGCAACGGCTATGGAAGATGGGTGTGCAAGTGGTGATGAAGGTGCAGTAGGTGGACGAAGAAAGAAGAATAAGAAGAAGAGAGGAAAAAGGAAGAAAGAAGAAAGAAGGTATTGATGATGAGACTCAAAAGCTGATTGATCTCCGCCTGGAATGCAAAGGTCTCAGTTTCTCCAGCCATCTGAACATCTGCCATTGACGATCTTTCGAAAGATGAGAAATCGAACTGCAGAAGCAATGCTTGTTTTTCAACACAATTGAGGAAGAAATGGAGGAGAGAGGGCTTTTATAGTTCTGTGGGCTTTATGGTGGCGACGGGTTGCTCAGGGCATTCCGGGGAGATGATGGTGAGACCGAGAGAGAGGGGCTGCCCGCGTGAGGGAGATGGTCGCGTGGGGGAGATGATTGGTGGATTCATGATGTATGTAAGGAAGGGGATAAAGACTAAAGAGATAGCAATGAGAGAGATAGAGAGTTGGAATGAGATTGGAAAGTCAAAATTTTAAAATTTAAATTTTATTGATAGAGAAGGAAGGGATTCGTTTCCGCAATAGCTAGGGACATAATGGGGTCCATTTTTTTGAACGTTTGTGATTGTTTGTGCATGAGATAATAGTGTATGTAGAGGGAGAGATGGAGAGATTTTAGGGATTGGATAGGGACAGGGATTTAAAAGGGAAATAAAATTAAAGGAGGGAAGGGCAATTCTGGAAGGGGAGCGCAAAAAAGCCCGAGGGCGCGCCACTTGTCGTCCTCCCGGGCAGCCTCCCCCGCCACGTGTCGCTCCCGAGGAAAAAGGAAAGAAAGAAGAAGAAGAGAGGGTGGTTCGAGTGGAGTGAAGTGAAGATGGGGGAAGAGAAAAAGAAAGAGAAGAAAGAAAACGTGCAGTGTGTTGTGCAGGTGGTGAGAGATTGGTGCGGTGAAGGTTGTACCAGGTGCAGGAAGGAGAGAAAGAGGAGAAAGGTGGCCAAAGGAAGAGAAGAAAAGAAAAGGAGATGGGTTCAGGGGGTGCACAGGAAGGTGTGCAGTGAAGATGAGAGGGAGGGAGAGAAAAAAGAGAAAGAAAAGAGGATGATGGTGGCGGCCGTGAAAGATGCAGCGGTGAGGGAGGAAGGAGAAAAGAAAAGAGAGAGAGGAAGAGAGATAGTGTGCTGATGTGCAATGGCAGCGTGGTGCGCAGGGAGGAGAAGAAGGAGGGGTACCTGGCGCAGGGAGATAGTTCCGGTGGAGATGAAGCCTATGGAGGGCGGAGAGAGCTATGGAGGGCGGAGAGAGATGGGTTGCTGCGTCAGGTGGTGGAGAGAGATGAGGGAGATGGGCCTGTGACGATGAAAGGCAGAGGATGATGATGATGGTGGAGTGAGGGGAGATGCGATGGAGAGAGAGATATCAGGGGGTGATGGATGGTTGATGACGGGGGGAGAGAGAGAGAGAGAGAGAGAGAGAGAGAGAGAGAGAGAGAGAGAGAGATGAAGGTATTGATGATGAGATGGAAGAAAGAAAAAAGAGGAAAGAAGAGGAAGAGATGGGTGTTGATGCAGATGCAATATTGGCTGCAAGGAGAGGAGGAGGGCCTACCTGCGCGTGTGATGGCTGCTGCGGAGGGAGTGCTCTGCGCGCTGGTGAGATGGGATAGGGGGTTGGCGTGAGATGATGATGAAGAAGAGAGGATAATGTGGGAGAGAGAGTTGTTTAGGTAGGATATGAGTAGGAGAAAAGAGGGGGAGAGACGATGATGTTTAAGGGGGGTTTGAGGGAGTCCAGAGATCTGGGACTCCTTTCTCCCTTATCCAATTGATGGGATTGGATGGGGATTTAAATTTAAAGGGAATTAAAAAGGAGGGAAGGGCAATTGGGGAAGCCACATTGCAAAAAGCACCAGGTTGCGCCACTTGTCGTCCTCCCACGAAACCTCCCCCGCCACGTGTCGCTCCCCGAGGAAAACCCCTGCTGCTTTACTATATATAACTAGCGCTTCGGGGCCCACGCCCAACGCGGGCCTTTAATTAATTCATAATGGAAAATTCCAATTTAAGTTAAAAGTAAACACCAAACTACTTTTAATGCAATTATATAGAAAATTCAAGATTGTTCACCATCTTTTGAAGAACCCCAAATACATTTTGCTTTCCCATTCGTGGGGCGTGGATATTTAAGAGAGAGAGAGGTTAGTTGAAAGTAAATTAAAATATAAATAGGAAGTAATTGTTGGTCAAATGCATATGGGAGGCATGATATTTTTATAAAGGCAATATGTTTTAAAGAATCTTGTATATAAATTTAAATTAATCGTCAAAAAAGAAAACAAATCAAATCATGTTCGAGTGAAACTTACCGTGTTTTTTTATCCACAATTCTTATTCCTTCATTAAAAATATTCTCTACTCTATTAAATTAAAGACATAAAAAAAAATTATGGGGTCCACCTCACAGGAATGAATGTGAAAAATAAACAGAAAAAATAAAAAAATATAAATCTAAATAAACCGGCCTCGTCATCAAAATATAATAAAAATAGAACTACATGATCAAAATAAATAAAATGTTAAAAAAATATAAATCTAAATAAACTGACTTCTTAATCAAAATATAATACTATAAATAGAACTGCATGAAAAAATATTAATAAAAAAGGAGTGAATGTAAAAAATAAACAGAAGAAAAAAATATATAAATCTAAATAAACCGGCATCGTCATCAAAACCACTCCGCCACGTGTCGCTCCCCCATGAAAAAACTAAGGGCCCACGCCCAACGTGGGCCTTGTTTAAAGAGTTATTAAAATTATAAATAGTATTAGCCAGTTCATTTAAATGAAATGTAAATGACTATTAACATATGATTCATTACACAATCGTAGTTAAAATAAATAATTTAAAAGAAATTATCTTAATGATTAAATAACCAAAATGAACATTATTTTGTAGTTGGATAATGGAAAAGGTGTAGGATATTTATGAAGAAGGAAACATATAAAAGTATTATGGTATTAAAACACAATTCACCACGTCCAATGCGGGCCTTTTTTAAAGAGTTATTAAGATTTTAAATAGTAATATTCATTTCATTTAAATTAAATGTAAATGACTATTAACATATGATTCTTTACAAAATCACAGTTAAAATAAATAATTTAAAAGAAATTATTTTAATGATTAAATAACCAAAATGAACATTATTTTGTAGTTGGATAATTGAAAAGTTGTAGGATATTTATGAAGAATGAAATATATAAAAGTATTATGGTATTAAAACACGAATTCACCTGCTGCTTTAATATATATAATTGATGCCTGATTGTGGATGTTCTACCATAGGGCTTACAATGAAAAATCATCTTTATTATTATTTTGCCATTAATTAGCACATCTCTACATATCATGGAACCGGGCTAAGCACCGGCTTGTGATGCTAGTGATGTTAGGAGGACTACAATTTTTGCAGACTGTAACTTATTAATAAATTAAATTACAGTGGTGGGAGATTAATAATTAGTGATAATGAATATACCAAGAATTCATCATAGAGTGGGGCATTTTCATTTATTCCAATAGAATAATGTTTTCTCCAACAATAGTACATATCATGATTTTTCCAAAATAAAAGAACTATACATACAAAAATCACAAAAAATGGTAAAAAAATAAATATAAGAGGACTACAATTTTTGCAAACTATAACTTATTCATAAATTTAAACTTAATATTTGTTTAAATATGATAATAAAATACATATATAATAAATAGTGATAAAAGGCCTTGTTATATAGAATTTAAATTTATTGGATAGGTTTGATCAATCACTCACGTTATTAGAAACATGGTATCTCTCAATGATCTGCAATACAAAAATGCATTAACAATTAAATCGAGAATAAAATAAATCTAATCAAAACATGTACCCGAATGCAGAAGAATCTTTCGTTGGATATCTAGAGAGTTTTTGACCTACAAGAAGAAAGAAAAATGTGAGGATAAAAATATAAATAGTGGTGACGATAAATAATAATAATAATAAAACTATTAATAAAATATGTTTTTAATAAAAAAAACATAAATAAAAATAAGCCGGCCTCTTCATCAGAATATAATAATAAAAATAGAACTACATGAAAAAACTAAACAGAAAAAAATAAAGAAACATAGATCCTATGTTTTCACTCATATAGGGCTATATTTAAAAAAAAAAAAAAAGGCCTCTTCATCAAAATATAATAATAAAAATATAACTACATGAAAAGTCACCGCTAGTGTACGCATATTAATGGGCATTCTCATTTATCAGTTGGATAAAACACAAAAGATAAATAAAACATTAAGCCTTAATGAGATAATTTCAATGATATGGTTATGAGGATTAAAGGAGAGTAACAGTCTGATGCAGAAGCCCAACAATTAAACACTCCTTCAGCTAAAACTACTCTCCTCTACCAGGCAGCAATGCACATATCAACTTCACCGTTACTATACAATTTATTTCAAGAAGAAAATCAAAGTTCCTAAAGTCCATCAGAAACTCACAACTTCAGCATTCCTGCATAATTTATTTAAGTTCGTAAATTCAGTACAGACTACAGATTCACAATACATGTGATTTAAAGATAGCCCCTGAAACTTGAAATCACGTCTCCTTCATCAAACAAAACCTCCTCCAGGATCCAATCTTCAATCATTGCCTGAGAACTCACAGCCTGATCAGCAGGAACATGGTGCCCAGCTCCCCCAACAACCACATGTGTTAGACTTCCCCATTTCTGCACGTACCCACTTAACTCTCCATTCACTTTCCACACAGGTGGTGATGGAGGTGCAGTAGGAGGAGGGAAGAAGAAGAAGAAGAAGAGAGGAAAAAGAAAAGAAAGAAGAAGAAAGATAGGGTGGTTCGAGTGGAGTGCAGTGAAGACGGGGGAAGAGAAAAGAAAGAGAAGAGAGAAAAAGATGGTGGCGGCAGTGAAAGAGAGATGGCTGTGATGAAGAGGTTGAATTGCACAGGTGGCTAGGTTCAGTATGTGGTGCTTGTTAATGTAGGCAGGCCGTGGGTTGCTGTTTGGTTATGGGAATAAGATGTGAAGAAGAAAATGATGCAGATATGAAGGGAGGTTATGTGTTTGGAAGGTGGGTCGTGGGAAGATACACAATGGCAGTGAAGTTAGATGGGTGAGAAATAGCAGAGACGAATGAAGTAAAACATGGAACTTGAAACAAAAATTGAAACAGAGAAGGTGAGGAGAACCTGAGATATAGCAGAAGGAGGAGGAGGGAGAGAAAAAAGAGAAAGAAAGAGGATGATGAGTGCAACGGCTGGGGAAGAAGAAGATAGAGAAGAAGATAAGATGATGCATGGGCGCAGGTGGGTGCAGGTGAAAAGAAGAAGAGTACCAGCACCGCGGTCTCCAATAGAGCTAGAGCTCCTACCGCCACGATGTGCAGCACCATCTCTGCCAATGCTGACACGCAGGTGATGAAGATGGGTTTGATGAAGATGGGTCCTGCAGGTGAGATGATTGGTGAGGTGGAGGTGTAACAGGTGCTGTGTGCAGGGGACTGATGGGATCGAGAGGGAGGTGAGGCTAAGGGAAGAGATGGTGAGGCCGAAGGGATGTGCAGGGGGGTGCGTGCATTGCAGGAAAGGAGGGAGAAAAGAAAGGAGAGAAGGAAGAGAGAGATAGTGTGTGCAGAGAGAGTGCATCGGTGAGAGATTGGTGCGGTGAGTGTAGGGGGGGAGCAGAGGAGGGAGAAGAGGAAAGGAGGAAGGAAAGAGAGGGAGAAGGAGGAGGTGGAGAAAGAAGAAGATGGAAGAATGAGAGAGGAAGGAAGAAAGAAAAGGAGATGGGTTCAGGTGCAGGTGGAGAAAGAAGAAGTGCAGGTGGGTGTAGGGGGGGGAGCAGAGGAGGGAGAAGAGGAAAGGAGGAAGGAAAGAGAGGGAGAAGGAGGAGGTGGAGGTGGAGAAAGAAGAAGATGGAAGAATGAGAGAGGAAGGAAGAAAGAAAAGGAGATGGGTTCAGGTGCAGGTGGAGAAAGAAGAAGTGCAGGTGGGTGCAGGGAGGGTGATGGGTGCCTGCACAATGGGCTGGGCAGGGCGTGGGAGCGAGAAAGGGAGGAGGGAGAGCAGAGGAGGGAAGAAGAGGAAAGGAGGAAGGAAGGAGAGGGAGAAGGATGAGGTGGAGAAAGAAGAAGATGGAAGAATGAGAGAGGAAGGAAGAAAGAAAAAGGGATGGTTTCAGGTGGTGCACAGGTGGAGAAAGAAGAAGATGGAGAAGGAGGGAAAAAAGAGAAAAGAAAAAAAAAGAAAAATGTGATGGTGCTGTGTGTGATGCTGGGCAGATGTGTGCGTGCGTGCAGGTGGTGGGTTGGAGTGAGAGAAGAACAGAGAGGGAGATAAGAAAGAAGAGGAAGGGGAAAGAAAGAGAAGAGAAAAAAAAGAAAAATGTGATGGTGTCTGTGTGTGATGCTGGGCAGATGTGTGCGTCTGTGCAGGTGTGGGTTGGAGTGAGAGAAGAACATAGAGGGAGAGAAGAAAAGAAAGAGGAATGGAAGAAAGAAAAAAGAGGAAAGAAGAGGAAGAGATGGGTGTTGATGCAGATGCAATATTGGCTGCAAGGAGAGGAGGAGGGCCCTACCTGCGCGTGTGATGGCTGCTGCGGAGGGAGTGCTCTGCGCGCTGGTGAGATGGGATAGGGGGTTGGCGTGAGATGATGATGAAGAAGAGAGGATAATGTGGGAGAGAGAGTTGTTTAGGTAGGATATGAGTAGGAGATAAGAGGGGGAGAGACGATGTTTAAGGGGGGTTTGAGGGAGTCCAGAGATCTGGGACTCCTTTCTCCCTTATCCAATTGATGGGATTGGATTGGGATTTAAAATTTAAAGGGAATTAAAAAGGAGGGAAGGGCAATTGGGGAAGCCACATTCCAAAAAGCACCAGGTTGCGCCACTTGTCGTCCTCCCGGGCATCCTCCCCCGCCACGTGTCGCTCCCCCGGGAAAACCCCTGCTGCTTTACTATATATAAAGGGATGTATACACTTCATGAGAATCCTGGAGGAGGACACCTGGCATGTCTTGGAGAGGGACACGTGGCAGCAACCAGCCTAGAATGGTGTTCTGCTAATGCAATCCCTAAAATCTCTCATTCTCCATCTAAAATTTCTCCATCTCTCCCTCCCTAAAATCTCTCTTTAATACTTTGATCATTATCAAGCAATTCATGGGTCCCAGCCAATTCATGGATCCCAGCCCGCATAAGATTTGGACGGTTAGAATATAGATGGTGGACCCCATTCATCTTGGGGGTCCCACTTAAATAGGTTAGGTTTGGTCAATTTGAGAGGTCTATGATCATTTGATCTTTATCAATCAATTCATGGGTCCCGGCCCGCATCATTTGATTTTATGGACGGTTAGAATAAAGATGATGGACCCCATTCATCTGGTTCCCACTTAAAAATATTTAGTCAATTTTTTAGGTCTACGATCATTTGATCCTTTGATCTTTTTAAATTAATTCATGGGTCACATCCCGCATAATATGGTTTTATGGATGGTTAGAATAGAGATGGTGGACCCCATTCATCTAGGGGGTTCCACTTAAATAGGTTATGTTTGGTCAATTTGTGAGGTCTATGATCATTTGATCCTTCGATCTTTATCAAGCAATTCATGGGTCCATCCCGCATCATATTGTTTCATGGATGATTAGAATATAGATGGTGAACCCCATTCATCTTGGGGGTCCCACTTAAATAGGTTAGGTTTGGTCAATTTGAGAGGTCTATGATCATTTGATCATTTGGTCTTTATCAATCAATTCATGGGTCCCGACCCGCATCATTTGATTTTATGGACAGTTAGAATAAAGATGGTGGACCCCATTTATCTGGGTCCCACTTAAAAATATTTGGTCAATTTGTTAGGTCTACGATCATTTGATCCTTTGATCTTTTTAAATTAATTCGTGGGTCACATCCCGCATAATATGGTTTTATGAATGGTTAGAATAGAGATGGTGGACCCCATTCATGTGGGGGGTTCCACTTAAATAGGTTATGTTTGGTCAATTTGTGAGGTCTATGATCATTTGATCCTTCGATCTTTATCAAGCAATTCATGGGTCCATCCCGCATCATATTGTTTCATGGATGGTTAGAATATAGATGGTGGACCCCATTCATCTTGGGGGTCCCACTTAAATAGGTTAGGTTTGGTCAATTTGAGAGGTTTATGATCATTTGATCATTTGCTCTTTATAAATCAATTCATAGGTCCCGGCCCGCATCATTTGATTTTATGGACAGTTAGAATAAAGGGCCCGCATCATTTGATTTTATGGACAGTTAGAATAAAGATGGTGGACCCCATTCATCTGGGTCCCACTTAAGAATATTTGGTCAATTTGTTAGGTCTACGATTATTTGATCATTTGATCTTTCTTAATCAATTCATGGGTCCCATCTCGCATAATACGGTTTTATGGACGGTTAGAATATAGATGGTGGACCCCATTCATCTTGGTCCCACTTAAATATGTTAGGTTTGGTCAATTTGTGAGGTCTATGATCATTTGATCATTTGATCTTTATCAATCAATTCATGGGTCCCAACCAACATTATATGGTTTTATGAACGGTTAGAATGGAGATGGTGGACCTCATTCATCCGGGTCCCACTTAAATATATTAGGTCAATTTGTTAGTTCTATGATCATTTGATCTTTTTTAATCAATTCATGCCTCACCTAAAGAATAAAACATTTGGAAAAAAAACATAAAGATCAAATTAGCAATAAAAAGAAGGACTCACAAGTTTACTAATTAATAAATTTATTAAAAATAATTCATATCAGTCTGTGCATTGGTGGTTCCGTGGGTTCCACTTAAATAGGTTAGGTTTGATTAATTTGTGAGGTCTATGATCGTTTGATCTTTATCAAGTAATTCATGGGTCCCAGCCCATATCATATGGTTTATAGACAGTTAGAATATAATTGGTGGACCCCATTTATCTTGGAGGCTCCACTTAAATAGGTTAGGTTTGGTCAATTTGTGAGGTCTATGATCATTTGATCTTTATCAATCAATTAATGGGTCCCAGCTCGCATCATATGGTTTTATGGACGGTTAGAATATAGATGGTGGACCCCATTCATCTTGGTCCCACTTAAATAGGTTAGGTTTGGTCAATTTGTGGGGTCTATGATCATTTGATCTTTATCAATCAATTCATGGGTCCCAGCCCGCATCATATGGTTTTATGAACGGTTAGAATGGAGATGGTGGACCCCATTCATCCGGGTCCCACTTAAAAAATTTGGTTAATTTGTTAGGTCTACGATCATTTGATCATTTGATCTTTCTTAATCAATTCATGGGTCTCATCCCGCATAATATGATTTTATGGACGGTTAGAATAGAGATGGTGAACCCCATTCATCTGAGGGTTCCAGTTAAATAGGTTAGGTTTGGTCAATTTGTGAGGTCTATTATCATTTGATCCTTTGATCTTTATCAAGCAATTCATGTATCTCAGCCCGCATCATATGGTTTTTTTGGACGGTTAGAATATCGATGGTGGACCCATTCATCTTGGGGTCCCATTTAAATAGGTTAGGTTTGGTCAATTTGAGAGGTCTATGATCATTTGATCTTTATCAATCAATTAATTGGTCTCGGCCGGCACCATTTGATTTTATAGATGGTTAGAATAAAGATGGTGGACCCCATTCATCTGGGTCCCACTTAAATATATTAGGTCAATTTGTTAGGTCTACGATCATTTGATCTTTTTAAATCAATTCATGAGTCCCATCTCGCATCATATGATTTTATGAACGGTTAGAATGGAGATGGTGGACCTTATTCATCTTGCGGGTCCCACTTAAGTAGGTTAGGTTTGGTCAATTTGAGAGGTCTATGATCATTTGGTCATTTGATCTTTATCAATCAATTAATGGGTCACAGCCCACATCATATGATTTTATGAACGGTTGGTCCCACTTAAATATATTAGGTCAATTTGTTAGGTCTATGATCATTTGATCTTTCTTAATCAATTCATGCCTCACCTAAAGAATAAAACATTTAGAAAAAAACATAAAGATCAAATTAGCAAAAAAAAAAAAAAAAGACTCACAAGTTTACTAATTAATAAATTTATTAATTATTAATTTATATCAGTCTGTGCATTTAATGGTTTCGTGGTTATGCACGGGGTTTTGCTAGTAATTGCTAAAAGTACGTTCAACTGACAAAAGGCCTAGTTTGGATTGGCCCAATTAACTAAATGTGAATGCTCGGGAAGCCATGGCCCGCGTGGATATTCCTCAGCCTAGCCCGACCCACATCCCTCTGTATCCAACTTGAGTCAACTTCTAAACTAATCAATTTAAGCTACTTTAAAAACAGTTTTTGGCCAGTGCTTTACAAGTGGAACCAGTGTTCAATAATCTAGACATAAAGGAATCTCGCCATAGTTGAAACACCATTAAATTATTGATTGGGCTTGCATTGAACATGAATTTAGAAATACTGGTCAAAGATAAAGATCATGACAGACGAGCCTGAGGTTGGAAGGATAGAGATGGATGAAGTACAGCAATGTTTTATAAATGTTATATCAATGGTCAGTATTGCCCAACTGAGATTGATCCATTTGCCTAAATTTCAAGTGAGTCCATAGAGATTTATAGGCACTACATTTGTTGGTCACCGGACACTAACCTCCCATAGTTTTACTTGGTGAATGTAGATAGGAGGGCTTGAATGTGCTGGTAGGGATTAGTACTTGGATGTTCAGAATTGAGTGTCCCTTGGACTTAGGGCCAAAGGCTCTTAAATTAGGCATGTTAAAGTTGATAAATGGTGTATATTTAAGGAACATTTGTACAGCATCCACAAAATAATAATTATGCATGGTTCCATTTTTCTTTAAATTCTTTCCATACCCATCCCAATAGAGAATTTCGAAAACCATATTCATTTTTATACTTTTCTACATGGGAAAGTATTCGCGCCAAACCATGAAAGATTTTCTCAACCAAAAATGTTCTACTCTTTTTGGTCTTCTCCACAAGACATGGGTGCACAAATATGCCCAAAGGATACCATCAAATCCTTATAATAAAATTTCATTGGGTGAGCATGGGGCAATCATTATTTCCATCACTGAAAACTAAAGTGCCGTTCTTAAACCCCTGTCATAGTCGGGATAATTTTAATTTTGGGATCATGAGTTTCTTTCATATTGGAGGAAGAACGGTATAAATAATAAAATGAAGAGGAAAAAGGGCACTTAAGGTTGATAAATGACAATTGAAAATTTTAATATAGAGTTGAAGATCAAAGGTCAGTATGATAGGATGTTAAATGACAATTATATAATTTAAACTGGAGAGAGGACTATTACCATTTTATTTATGGGCGATCGACTTAATGTGGCAATGCAAGGACCCAAGAGAATATTAAATGACAATTATATGACATAATTTGGAGACAGAGGGTGGTTACCATTCTCCACCTGTGACTTGATAAAGTGATGAAACGATCCAAGTGAGGTTATGGTATGAAAGGCTCCCCACAATTGATATGGAGGTGGGGACCAAAGAGACATTGAAGAAGAAATGTCAAAATAAATTGAGCATATGGTCAAAACCAATTGAGGCTGATTTTAATTTTCCATATATAATAATTGATTGGTAGGAAGGTGCTAGAATATTTTCATTTTTAATATGCCTCAAACAATTAATTTGGGAGCAAGTTGAGTTGAATCAATGAAGTTTGCAGGAGTCCGGATCTATGAGGGTTTACCCCACGGAGACATTGAGTGAACTTATCAAAGTCACCGTGAGTCAAAACCCTCGTAGGATCCCGATTCCGACTCAATTGTATATATGGGTACACAAGTCGAGTGGGGATTGCATTAATTCAACAAGGGAGCTGACACGAAACTCGAAAGGCAAACAAATGGATTGTA
This sequence comes from Litsea cubeba, assembly GCA_012931725.1. Taxonomy (NCBI): domain Eukaryota; kingdom Viridiplantae; phylum Streptophyta; class Magnoliopsida; order Laurales; family Lauraceae; genus Litsea; species Litsea cubeba. Next base: position 135,378,036 of record CM022947.1, read on the forward strand.
TATTTACTACTCCAATTATATTCCCATGTTAGAGAGAGTTTTATATAGAGGAAAGCATCCCCAGCTTTTCAAGTATGATCACTTCAGTGTCTCGCTCATATTTCTCTACTTGTGCATCGAATGTCTTCGAGTTTCACCCAAATAGAAGTTGGACTCACCATAAAATTGAATTTATTATTGCAATTTGCGAGATAGCTGGATCAAAGAATTTGAATTGTGACATTTCCAATACTTCTCTTAGAAATTGCAATTCCTGGTTCCTTTAGTTGTATATTTTAAGTATTTGACTTTTTCAATAAGTGTGAAAAAAAAAGTGTGAGTTTTTCACCTATGAAAGCTCCACACAAGCGGTGTGAAATTTTGGGTCAGGTCCATCCACAAAAAAATCCCCACATTCAAGGTATAACCGGGCCCAGTAGCCCTTATTGCAGAGAAGAAAAATGTGGGAGAAAATTCGTCTTCAAGACAAATTAGCATTCACAAAATTCTCAAAATATCGTGAGAAAATGGGAATTTCACATTACTTTTTTCTGCTTTTCTTTGAAAAACAATTTTTTTGCAAGTTTCCAAGATTTTACAATTGTGTGCACTATTCTTAGATTTTCCTCATAATATCTTGAGAAAAATTGAAAATGCCCCCAACTTTTACTGATGTGTAAAATTGATGAGGATGAGAGTTTTTATTTATTTAAATGAGAATAAGACATTTTTACAATGGTTTCCGCTGCATAATAGAAAGGCCATTAAGTAGAATATCTTTGGAGAATATTCTCCTACGAGCACATAGGGCCCACTTAGATGTCTTTTTTATATGTGGAGGCGGGTTCCATGAAAAAAACCTCCTAATGTAAAATGGTCAAATAAAAAAAATCAGTCATGTCAAATCATTCTACCCGTTAATTGAATAACCTTAATGTTCTTGTAACTATAGATTTCTTTGAAATTCAATCCAATAACGGATAAAGGTTTTTTGATAGTGAAATTGGGCCTAGTACAAGATCATGGAGAGAGTGAAACACCCCCCCCCCCCCCCCCCCCCCCCCCCCTTCAAAAAAAGAAAATAAAAAAGAAGTTGAACTGCTTCCCCTTTGAAAAAAAAAAAAAAAAAGAAGTTGAACTGCATATGTCGTAGCTGATAGGATAACATTTCTGGTGTGCTTATGGGCTCGTTTGGATCCTTTGAACTTGATTGCCTGGTAATCAGTTTTCCTATGCAACTCAAAGTACTTGTAACTCATGTTCTTGGCAACTGGATAATAGAAGAATATAAACAACTCAATTTATTGTAACTTAGCTTATATCTAAATGCAAGAATGTCAATTTAAGCATAAAACATTTACAGAGATCCAAATGCATGAATGTTAGTTTTTTTTTTTGGATAACGGATGGTGTCTCAGCCCTTTAGACTAGAATAATCCCCACAGGCCTAGGAGGAGCCAGATTAATTCCTTATGGCCTCAGTGTGGCAATGTAGTTTCAAACCCTCAACTTCCGACTGGGTGCAAACCGTGGTCCAATGTCGTGACATCTGGTACTAGAGGTGTACAAAATGACCCGTAACCCGACCCGACCCGGTAACCCGACCCGACCCGCGGGTCAATGGGTGGGTCACTCCACCCACAATCTTTGTGCTCGACCCGACCCGACCCGACCCGTGACCATTGGTACGGGTAACGGGTCTCACGGGTCGGGTTACCGGGTGACCCGTGAACCCGTTTTTTTTTTTTTTTTTTTTTTGTAGAAGACCAAGGAAAAAATCTAAGAGATATGCCCACTTGTCAAGATGTGGTTTTAATTTCTCTTAGATGTAGTTCACCGACCAATTTCTAAATATTTGAGTTATTATATTGGTCTCATGTCTATGAACTCAAGGCCCATGTATACTATAATATATTTAGTGCGATGAACATTTATTTTATTCCTATCAACAGATTAAGGTGATCTCACATGAAAAACACGGTACGTTTTGAAGCCTTATTAGTTATTACATCTATTTGACATCAGTTTGTTTAGATTTGTTAATCTTGAATATCTTATTAATTGTATTTAATCATTTAATTGGTGACCACTGAATTAATGATCAAGATGAGAGTGATTACGTAGTTGAAATTGGATGTGGTTTTTGAGTCAAACCGCAACTACTTCTTTTTATACACCCCTACCCATGGTACAAAAGAAGGCTAGCAAACAACCGCAACCACTTTTTACTTTTACATAATTACATCTAATTACTTTTAGTTCTCTAACAATTATCTGAAAGTTGTTTATATAAACAATTTGGTCTTCTACATGAAAAAAAAAAAAAGAAAAAAAGAAAAAAGACCCGAACCCGACCCGTTTGACCCGTGACCCGTTGAACCCGTGACCCGTTTGACCCGTGACCCGTTTGACCCGTGACACAAACGGGTCGGGTTCGGGTGGGTTTTCACCCACAAAAATTTAGACGGGTCGGGTCGGGTTTGACCCGAAACCCGCGGGTTTCGACCCGTGAACACCCCTATCTGGTACATTGCAAACCGTGGCCATGTAGTTTTCAGGGTTCCGAATGTTAGCTTAATTAGCAGAAACATTGTTCTAATATTCTTAAAAATTCTTGTGATAAGAAGGGAGGAAAAGCCCAAATGCAATAGTACGAGTCCTTAGATTGGCTCTTAGTCTTACCCACCAAATGCAGCCCGACCTAACTCATAACCCTTATTTTAAGGGATTCTTTCCATCCAGGAGCCGGCAATGTCGTGACATCTGGGCACGACGACATTCGAACCGCTTTTACTATTATTTCCGTTTAGGTATTCTCGTGGGTGACGACAGACGAACTTCCTATTTTGGAACGACGCTCATGGGGGATGCTCCAACGACTAGCTGACAGCTTTGACCTGATCACCTTCTAATTCCCACCATTCAACCGTGATTATCTTGGTAGTAAAGAGTCCTAATTTTCATTGGAAAGTCTTGGGTTCGAACATGCTTCTCTCTCTTTATATATGTGAGTTTAATTGTCTCACTTATGTGAGTTGTGTTTATATTCTTCTATGTGTGAGTTTTCATCACCTCACATGTTTGACTTGTGTTATGTCTCCTCGCATATATGAGATTTTATTTTCATTGCATATGTGAGTTGTGTCCGTCTCTCATCTCATGTGTGAGTTTCCATCACCTCACATGTGTGAGTTGTGTCATGAGTCTTAGGGTCCCAGCTCCTTCGTTGGGTTACCCAAAAATACCATGATTATCTTGTGGTGAGATATCTTAGTTCTCACCTGGATGCCTAAGATCGACCACAGTCATACCACCTCCTTTTCTCACCCAAGGGCTATATATCTCACCTCAATCGATGTCCTTTTCCTTCATTGGAGGGCTTCCTTACCTAACCTAAAATCTCCTTCCCTCATGCGAGGGCTACTCTACTGGCATGAGTTCGTAAGGTCCCAGCCCCCTTAAAGACCCTGGAAGTGGACCCAAACCAAAACTTAGCGTACATATAGCCTGCGTTTTCTATTTACATGCATTATGTTAATATTGGCCTTTTTATGAGCAAAAGCCCATTACTAAATCTACGAAGATATACCTATATTTACAATGAAAACCATGATATAGAGGGGGCTTTTTGTACCTTGCATATAGATTAGAAATGCTTTTATTTGATGATGATTAAGACCATCTTATGAAGATCTCTAAATTTGAGACCAAATATAATTTCTTTTTTTATCGTCTACCATAAGTAAATGATGCAGTGGCCATGTAAAGTAGATCGGATAGTGGTCATCGTCCATCATTTACCTAATCCGTCACCAAGCTGACCATGGAAAAGGAGCCCAGATCCACTGAGCCGTTAACCTAGAGTAATCCAGACTTAAAAGAAGAGGAATTTCACAAGACTACTCTTACATCTAACATTTACTCAGTCAAAGTAAAATATTTCCCGAATTATTCAAATAATAATGGTGTGATATTGTATGGCTTTAAAATATCGCATAAGATAATATGTTGGATATCGCACGATCCTAAAATATCGAGCAGTACAATGTGTGCGATATCACACGACCATAAGAAATCATACAAGAAAAATACTAAAATTTTGACCTCTTTTGGGGGTAAATGTCAGATCTAAGGCGGTTGTACAGAGTACAGACAATATCCCCCTTAGATTTTTATGTTGATCATGTTCCCCCTGCTATTCAATATCTTTGTTAAGCAATCAATCTAATGATACTTAAATTGACAAATCGGATTGATCGGATTGATATAAAATTTGAGCATGAGGAGTTCACTCACAGGATTTCTCTAGCTTTATTATTATTTTTTTTATGGTCTTTCCAGGTTTAGGACTTAAAAGCCCCGTAAAGAGAAAACTTAGAATGCAGTTCTTCTTCCACGTGGCAGCAAATCCACGCGCTAATTCACTAACAAACAAGTCAATGGTTCAGACATCGCCGTATCTTTTTCACCAGCCACGAAAAAGACATCAGCCAAAGACAAAAAGACAACGCCAAATTCAGTAATCCGCAGGGAACACTAATTCGGATTGGCCATTACTTACAACTTACTCAACTGGGGTTGAAGTGAAATTTGGCTCAATGCGAGTGTTGGCGTTCATAAGAGATTTTAAAAGAGAAAAGTTGCCAATCACTGGTAGCTAAGTCTAAAGAGGCCATTGTATAACGAAAATTATCAAATATTAAATAATTCAAATCCCTCATTACAACTCTAATGATAAGAAAATTAAATACAGACGTGTGGCCTGAAAAATCAGGCCTGAAAAATGGCGGGACAGGCCCTGGACCCTAGAATCTCACTGTGACAATGAGATCCTAGGGTCCAGGGCCTTTCAGGCTATTTTTCCGGCCTGATTTTTCAAGTCATTTAGACTTTTACAATTAAATAAACATGTATCGATGTGTGAGTATTTTACCAAAAGAGAAAAAACAAACCTAAAGATAAAGAAAGCTAAACCAATTGATAATAGCCCTTATACATTGTTGTTCTTAATTACTTAGCTCGGATTGGTTTTTGAGATAGAGGGACCTATACCAATTGCATGACTTACCCAACAAATGAATTGAATTCATGGTCCCCCTGACCACTAGACCATTTCTTTGTAAGAATTAGAATGGCTTAATCATGATTAAAGAAAGGGTTAGCAGCTAAAGAAGAAGATATTATGAAATGGTGTTGAAAGTAGAACCTGCATGGAAACAGCTCCACCAATCATGTTTGCCGGCTTCCTCCCTTCAGCCTCTCTGGTAGAGTCCCTTGTTCACATATCCAATGAGGTTGCATCCATGGACAAACTCTCCTTCCTCCAGTCGCGCAATAGCGCCTCCATGATCCGGCGAATCAAGCTCCTCTCCTCCCTCTTCGACGAGATTCGAGACATGAAAACCGCGCTCCCACCCTCCTCCATCCTCTGCTTCACCGAGCTTTTCTCGACCATCCGAAGATCCAAGCTCCTCATCCAAGAATGCAAGGCGGCGAGCGCTTTGTGGAGTCTTGTACAGACAGAGTTCATAGCTGAACAGTTCCATTTGTTGGAGAAAGAGATGGGAAGAGCTCTAGATATTCTACCCCTCAGTCTTCTCAACTTAACTACAGATGTTCGAGAGCAGGTGGAGCTTCTTCACAGGCAAACCCGGAAAGCCCAGCTGCTTGTTGAACCCAGAGATGGTCGAAGAAGAGAAGGCCTATTGCAAGTGATGGACAATAACAGAAGCAATAACAAATACAACAAGAACAGTACAGATTGCCAGAAATTGGAGGAGATCATGTGCAGCCTTGGGTTGAGAAGCTCATCTGGTTATGATGATGAAATTAGCAAGCTGGAGGCAGAGATCCGGAAGCAGGCGGGTACCGGCGGTGTCATTGTAGTCTCCAACCTCAACAATCTCATCTCTCTGGTTTCATACTCGAAATCCACCATATTAGGTGAGGGTGGAGGGAATAATGAACAAGTTAAACAAGGCAAGGGGCAAGGTTTGAGTGTTCAAGAATCTTCTTCTTCTTCTCAATCCTTTGTTGTCAAGAACATTGCGGATGAATTCCGGTGCCCAATTTCACTAGACTTGATGAGAGATCCAGTGATTGTTGCATCTGGGCACACTTATGACCGCAATTCGATTACCCGGTGGATCGATTCGGGCCACCATACCTGTCCCAAGAGTGGCCAGAAGCTAATTCACATGGCCCTCATTCCCAATTATGCACTCAAGAGCTTAATACTTCAATGGTGCCAAGATAACGATGTGCAATTGATTGACAATTACTTGCCATTGCCTTTACCAGATTCAGATGAGGATAGTTTTTATCAAAAACCGTCGCTGGGGAAGGCTGTGGACCACATCTCAGCTGTGAAAACTGCGGTGGAAGCTGTCAAGATGATGGCGGACTTTCTAGTGGGTAAGTTGGCTACTGGGTCCATGGAGATAAGGAGACATGCGGCGTTCGAGGCCCGGTTGCTTGCAAAATCTGGCATGGACAATCGCCGGATAATCGCTGAGTCGGGGGCGATACCCTTCTTGGTCACACTGCTAACTGCCAATGATACAAGGACACAAGAAAACGCGGTGACCGCCTTGCTCAACCTCTCCATATTGGACAACAACAAGGTGCTGATAATGGAGGCCGGTGCAATTGACGGAATCATTGAGGTTCTGCAGATGGGCAAGAGCATGGAGGCAAGGGAGAATGCTGCAGCGACGATCTTCAGCTTGTCAATGATAGACGAATGCAAGGTGATGATCGGGGCGCACCCGCTAGCGATCCCTGCATTGGTAGGGCTACTCAAAGAGGGAACCAGTGTAGGGAAGAGGGATGCTTCCATGGCTCTATTCAACCTGGCCATCTACAATGCCAACAAGGTGAGTATTGTAGCCGCAGGCGCAGTTCCATTACTTGTTCAGCTGCTGATGGATGATAAGGCTGGGATAACCGACGATGCCTTAGCGGTGCTGGCGCTACTATCTGGGTGCACTGAAGGATTGAAGGAGATTAGGGAGAATAGGGCGGCAGTATCTCTTTTTGTTGATCTAATGAGGTTTGGTTCTGCAAAGGGGAAGGAGAATTCAGTAGCTCTTTTGTCAGGGATGTGTAGGGATGGAGGAGAGGAGATAGCTAGGCGTTTGTTGATAAACCCAACTAGTATTCCTTCTCTTCAGAGCTTGGTTTCTGAAGGGTCTCCCAAGGCCAAAAGGAAGGCAGAGGCCCTTCTAAGGTTACTCAACAGATATTGCTCCCAATCTCAAAACTCTCAATGTTCCAATGAATGATTCTATCAACAGCAACAAACACAAATAATACCTTCCTAGGTGATTAGCAATTTCATATACCCAAACGGATCTCTCTCTCTCTCTCTCAATGTACATGGAAATGTTGTTCAAACGTTCTTTTGTGATTATTTGAGAAAAAGTTCTGTTCAAATGTTTTTAACAAAGCAATCCATTTCACTCAATAATTATAAAATGAGCCTCATGATGCTAATGATGATGGTGATGACTATGTAATTCATGTATGGTTTATGCTGATGTTACTTGATTGACTAGCAGTAGTAATGCTTATTACTTCAATAGATTAAGTCATATGAATCTGGGAAGATCTTGAAAAACGTGGCAAATGTAGTACAGTAACTTTAATATTTGATGATGTTTTGGAAATATCACAATATTTTTTGTTTCATTACATTCATCATTTTCTTGTGAAATATCACAATACTTCAAAAGTTTCCGCAATATTTGTGACAGATTGTATTAGGGGAATTATATGATCCCAGACAGAGGATATATATGTAAAAAATCATTGCCTTCTGAATGTGTACTGAATATGGGGCTCTTGATTAATTTGGTGATCCAGATCGTTAACAACGAAATTATCCTTTAAAGGTTATTAATATGCTCGTTGCTCTTTAAGCTCCAAGAGTGGGTGCCTTGAATTCTAGAACATAGAGGAGATATATGCCTTCTGCTTCCACAAGCACAGAATCAAGTCTCTGCATCCCTGTAAGATTGGGGAGTACTAATTCTATTTCAAGTTTCCTGGTCTTTGTTTAGGAAGATAAAGGGGACCCTTAATGGTCTCTCCTTTAATGCTCTGCTTCGCGCATCTGCCATAGACTTCAAGCAATTGACCCGTTTTATATGGTTGAAGTTAAGGTTGATAATGAAGAAAATGAAGTGGAAATGTGAGGACTCTAATAATCAAACCAAACCTTACATTTCCCTAAATAGAATTACAAGTAGATTCAATCTTGTACTGATATGTTTGTTACCCTTTACTCTTTTTGAAAGGTGATCCCATTACTGAGGGAACCTTGCAATAGCCTGTAAATACATTCTCCATTAAATAAACTCTCTCTCTCTCTCTCTCTCTCTCTCTCTCTCTCTCTCTCTCTCACCTGGGATAGAGATTCTCATCCAAATCCTAACAATTTTATACTGCTCAACCCTGCTTTGCAAGAAGTAAAGTTGCCCTTTTGTCATTCCTTTAATTCTCTTATCTACTTTCTTAGCACACTGTACTGTACTGAGATTCTTCAGGCATAGTTTTCTATAGTAGCATATGTGACATTCTGCTCATCTAGCAGAATAGTCAGCCTCTAATGTTAGGTGCTGTACTTATTCCACCAAACCGTTATCTATATCAACATCATCAATAGTGTTATTCTTAGAGGGCATTTATTACTACTACAAATAAACAGGAAGAAAGGTTTTGCTAATCATTAATGATTTTTAAAAGATTGAAGCATATTCTCAAAAAGTCCAGTGATGAATTCCATACATGATCATTTCAGTTGGATAATCTAATATCAATGAGTGGTTTAGATTGATTAATATAATGCAAATCCAAGTTGCTCTCCTATTTGGAAAGTCAATTCCACTGTCTAGAACCATAACCCCTCCCCCCATTGCAAGGTAGGTGCGAGTGCTCCTCTTGTTCAAAACAGATTTTTTTTTGTCTTAGAATAAGAGAATTACAAAAAGAAGAAAGTAGAGTCTGAAAAGAAACAACAACATAAATAAAGTAACATATAAAAGGAGCAAGTAGGAACCCTCTGTTACCAATATAAAATGACTCAGACCAACAGATTTGGTTTGGCAAATTTGTATGACGAATTGTCTATCTGATGCCAACCCTCCTCCTGTTTGGAATTTGAGATTGCGCTTATGACTAATGATGGTGAGGATTGACAAATGGTGCAGGATTTATCTTAAGCGGGACACTTGAAGAAGACAAAATAAACGTGGCATTCAAGGGACCATCACAACGATCGCCCAAATGTTTGCTTATTAATCTATTAATGTCACTAAGGTTCAGTTTGGCATCTGTGTTCATTTCAAATGGCATTAAGACAATTAATGTATATTTCATGAAGTCAAAAAAAGTAGCAGATTCCAATCAGACAAACTGGTCTGAAGCGAATAGATGATTATCGCTACAGTGATATGGACGTCCGATTTTCATTTATTTTATTTATGTGACCCACAATCATGATCCAAACCGTTAGAAATATTCAGAATGTCAAACATCGCCGCGTGTCAAAATTTCAGCCGTTGGATCTTCATATATGTTAAGATATTTGCAAAATACTCCAGCCCCTTTGATCTACCTTTTTACTTTTGTGGGCCCCAAACGTTAGATCTGAGCCATTAGTTCCCTTTGTAAGGTCAATCACAGCTATGCTACCAAATTTTAATACTTAATTCCTCACAGATCTCAAGGAGTTTAAGAAACATCATGGACCGTTTGTTTAAAAAATAAGTGGTAGTTGAATTTTGAAAGGGTCAACGAGCAGTCCTTTTTTTTGTATTTCTTATAAGTTGTGGGACCATATATCATGATCCAAACCGTTAAATATATAAAGAACGTCGGGCATGAGTATCGATCCAAATTCTAACCGTTGGATCATCATGGATTGTGAGATATTAGCAGAAAAACCCTCAGATATTTTTATCTATTTTTTAAAAAACCATGGGCTCCAAATGCATGATCCAAACCAGTAATTCTCTTTATAAGACTAAATAAGGTTATGGTGTCAAATCTCAATGCTTGATTCCTTATGCATCTCGAGATATATATGAAAGACTTTCAGCCATAGCTTTAAGAAGATCTATTTCAATCAACTTTTTGTGTGTTATCAAACACACTATTTTTAAAACATCAATTTCAAATTGGGCCATTTGAAACAGATCTATTCTATGCAGATCTATTTCACCAAGATAAGATTTGTCAAACACGCCCTAATTAGATGGTAAGACATAAAGCGCAACTCATATTGGAGATTGATCTCTTACACATTCCCTGAAAGCACGAGTGCAGGCATGCAAAATGCAACACAAACAGATCCATTGAGCCAACACTTTGTCCCGCCAAAACTTAAGACATTGAAATTAAGCAACCTATCCGGCCCTTATTGACACCCTAGAGTAAGGGAGGGCCACCTAGAATGGTTTATTGGGCCGAAGCCCCAAACATACTCGAAATGCATTGGTCCACACTCCACAAAGACACAAAAGTACCAAGCCATGTGACCAACAAGGCAAGGCCCTGAGTCCTTTCTTGGAAGACAAGGTTGAAAGCTGAGCCCCAATAGAGTAAGGCCTAACTATGGCCAGGAAAGCTAAATTTTTATAAGCCATGTGCCCATGGCCCAGTAATTATGTACAAAATCTTTGGTGACTTCCTTCAATTGAGCACAGAAATCTCTGGGGCCAGCACTAAATTTCTATCAGCAGAGTCTATTTCCAGAATCGAGACCGCCCAAAAGTCAATATTAATGTCTGTTTTGTCCACAAAACTCATTCCAATGACAATGCCCTCCATCAGATTAGTCATATGCAACAAATAGAATTTTAGAAATTGGATTGGATTGGCTAGTCGTATGGGGTTCAACCAGAACCAGGCCTTCACTGGTCCGGTCAAATAAAAATTAGGATGGTAGTAAAGATTACCAGGTTGTTGAATTGGTTGGACTTACCATTTGTTGCATAACATTTTATCAATTCTTTCTGTCACTTTTGACCTGTGTCAACCAGGATAGGCCAACTAGGCCAAACCAAACTGTCTGTACACATCGCCGTTTGTAGATATGGCAATCAGTCAGGTTAAATAGGTGACATGTCCTGACCTGCTCCTATTAAAGGTGGGTTCAGTAGTGGCTTTTCGGGTTCGGAGTGAATATAACATATATTGTGACCCATGCCAGACCTATTGCCATCTCTAATCTTTGGTACCTTTTATAAAAATACAAGTAACAAACGCCCCTGCTATGCCCGATCCCAAAAAAAAAAAAAATTTAAGTTTGGTTACATATTAGTAGAAAGAAAATAAATTTAAAAGAAAAGACTATTATTTATCATTTTTAAAATTCTATATATCATAATATAAAGGTGAATAAAATGAAGTAAACTTACATGTGAAAGAATACAATAAAGAAAAATTAGGTAGATTGTTCAAATCTAAATTCAATTCAATCAAATCTTAAAAGAAAATTGAAATCGAGAAAAGTGCGGTGCTCTCTTGCACGATTAAAAAAAATGGAGAGATGGAATTCTAATTGTGTAGGAAAGAAATGAGAGGAATTGAAATAGAATGGGCCCAAATGTCACATGGCAACCCATTTACCACCGGGCATCATAAGAGTCACACATAAATTCAAATCAAGAAAGGTAAAGGGCAATTAATTTTGGAAATTGATATTGACACTCTTTTTTTTTTTTTAACGGAGGCACTTCAATTCAAGCAAATTTCATTCTCATCAGTTACCTTGAAAAGGAGTGCCTCCATAAAAAAAAAAAAAAAAAAAAAGGAGTGCCAATATCAATTTCCTTAATTTTTTTTTCCTTATATAAACACCGTACTGTTGTAAGATCCAAGAAAATTGTGTAGATCATTAAATAGTGCAAAATAAGCTCCCCATACATAAATCAACACTACAAAATGGTAAACTTTTATGTTAGCATGCACACAGACAACGACATAAAAGTACACATACTTTGTTCATGAGAGAGAGAGTAGTGATTGGGCTACCGGAGAGTCCCCCTCCATCGATAATCCAGAGTCACATTTGTAATCACAATACACATTTGTTCGCACCTACAAAATCATAAAACAGAAAATAAAACCCTTACTCAATAACACAAAAAAAATAAAAGAAGGATTGATCAACTTGTATATTGATGGGCCTATCTTATCACCCCCGATCTCTTCAAAGTTAATGCTAAAAATCAGAATGATAAGAGGATTGGTTAGACAAATTTTAAGATGGATTAAGATTAGAGAGTGATCTGAGGATTAAGATAAGAAGATAAAATAGAAAAGTTAGGAAAAGAGAGATTTTAGGGGAAGTTAAAAGGATTTTATAAATGTAGGTTTATGAAATCATAATCTTAATTTAAAATGAGAGATTTAGGGAGGAGATTTGGGAGATGTAGTAGCCCACATTAAACCCAAAGCTCTATGTGTTTCTATAAGTACTTTTCTAGAAATGAGAAATAATGGGTGCTCACGTTAATGATTTGATTTCATTTTCTTTATAAACTTGTTTTATAATAAGGCTTCAACAATCTGATTAGAATTAATGATCAGATCATTAGACTAAGGATTTATTCCGATTATCTTCAGTTTGACAACTGTAAACAGCTAAGGATATGGCACCATGACCGTGGGGAGCGTGTATGAAGTTTCTTGCTCTAATGTATTGGAAGTCCCTCTTTCAGTATGCCGTCGTGCTCCTCCATGATCTTTACTTAAAGCCTTCTAAGAAAAAAAGTGAATGGAACCTAATTTTTTATACCATACAAAACTTTTAATTTCCTATACTAACAAATGCTACAATAATCTCGAGTTATTAATAGAGGTAGTAGAAATATGTTTTGTAACACTTTCCTCTAAGGTAAAACCCAATCAACGAACTTATTTGACGACAGGCACGCTCGTTACTTCATGAGATTCGAATTCGGAGGGAGTTATAATCACTCGTTGCTGTATTTCCTAACCCTACTCACATAGCAAACAAAAAGGGGAAGGAAAAAAAAAAAAACTTTTTTCTAGTCCTGGCATTGATTAAATCAGAAAGTAGCTAGGAATGTGATTTATAATCCTTGCAAAGCTTTTCCTATGCAACCTTATATGGAAAGTGCATGGATCTTTGATTGGGGCTTGGCGGGTGTGGTTTGAGGGGCACTTATTGTATGCAGTGATGAGTTTCAGCTATCAACTAAATCATCTGATGGTTGGTATTCATTTCCGTCGTTCCTTAATTCAATTTATATATAAGGGTAGGTCATTTCATTATCATTTTTGGATGGCTATTTATTTGTTTATACCACTTATACGTACCAATACTAACGGGCATTCAATTACATAAAACAAACATACCCAGAGCATCCTATTAAAGGAAAGAAACATTAGATCCAAACCAAGTGTTAACCTAAATCTTTTGGCCCACGGCTAATTATGAGCATCATTATTAAGCCTAATTGCTAAACAGGATGGGCCTCCACATCTGGATTGGTTGGAGCTAGCCCCTTCATTTCCCTGCCGGCAGTACAAAAACTTAACTCGCCTTCTCTTGCCTGAGTTAAAATTTCTCACTTGGTCAAAGCTATGTGCCCATGTCCGTTGTAACTCGCCTATCTACATAATGTTGACTTTCCTCCTTTATTAAATTTCTCCAAACAGACAATCCAAACCTTCCTTTCCTCCTTTATTAAAATTCTCCAAACAGACAATCCAAACCTTCCTCAACAGTTTTCATGCGGTGGACAAATCCGGCCATATGATTGGATGATTAGGTTAGACCAATTGGTTCAAACATTGACTTGGCCTTTGTAGGTTAGGAATCATTAAAAGAATCATTCTAAATCACAAATGTGAGCCACAGATGCAATTCACGTTTGAGATGACACCCTTGTGGCTCACCTAACTACCACTCAAACTAATTATAAAGTACATGAACCATGAGTCTGCATAAATATTTAGGGTTACAAAATAGGGGGTCTTTGTGGGTCACCTAACCAGTCCTTTATAACAGTAAAGAGTACTAAAGTAAATAGATAATGAAAGATTTGGTTACATAATTTCATTCGAGTCAAACCCAAACTCACTTAGTAGTTAAACACATAAATGCCTCCATGCCTCATGTTTTCATGTATAAATATAAGATAGTTAAGGAGAAGAAAAACCACATAAGAGAAGCCAAGATTGAGAAATGGACAAGGGCATGAACATGTTGGTGCATGGTACCTTCTTCTTCTTCTTCTTCTTATTCTCCTCTCTCTTTATTTCTTTTACTACTTCATCTGAAATATCGGCGATTTATGCGATCGGCGATTTCAACCATTTGACGCCGGCAACAACGACTACATAGTCACAGCGGTCAGTAGTGATCATCGGCCATATGGGCGCGACTTAGACGAAGGTCATTTCGCCACCAGGAAGGTTCTCCAATGGGGAAGCTGATAACTGATTTTTTTGGTGTCCAAGTTAGGACTAAAGGATCTGCTACCAGCCTACTTGGACCCCATTATCAATGACACGACTTGCTGACTGGCGTCAGCTTTGCCTCGGCGGGGTCCGGCTTTGACGATCAGACGGCAGAGATTTCTAGTGTCATTCCAATGGATAAACAGATTGAGTACTTTGAGCAATGCAAGGATAGGATTAGTGCAAGTGTGGGAGTAGAGGTGGCAGAGAAGATAGTGAATGATGCTATCTTTGTGATCAGTGCTGGAACCAATGATCTGGTGTGGAACTACTACGATTTGCCTACGAGGAAAGTTGATTTTACAATTTCGGGTTACCATGATTTCCTGCTCCAAAAGCTGCAATCTCTTGTTGAGGTCTCTCTCTCTCTCTCTCTCTCTCGCTCTCTCTCTCTCTCTCTCTCTCTCTCTCAAACTACAAAACAAAGTTTGATGTAAACAAACATCGAAAACTTCTTGAATGCACAAATGAAAGTTTCAGATAGGGGTGTTCATGGGCCATTTAGCATAGATATGCACCTTTGTGCTAAAGATGTTACGCCAGGCCAGGGATTTAGGGAAACAAAGACCTAGACTAGCTAGCCACTAACCATTAACTCTCGGACCAGAAATGAGGCCCAATTGCTGCCCATAGGGTGAAAAACATCGCATTAGTTAAAAAATATGATGATATTTTTAACATTTCCAACGACATGAGTTTGATATGGGACAGTTGAATTTTCCTTTTCTTTGTAATTGCTTAAAAAATTTGTGTGTGTTACAGAAAATTTACAGTTTGGGAGGCCGGAAATTCGCTATAGCCGGTTTGGCACCAATTGGCTGTTTACCAATCCAGATGACAGCCGCAGACATATTACCCTCCAGTGAAACCCCGCGTATGTGTGTTCATCAACAAATGATGATGCCGTGGCTTACAATATGAAGCTTCAGGCCTGGTAATCTGGATGCAAGGGTCCCTTTCAGGGACCAAAATAGCATATGTGGACACATACAATCAGATCATGGATATGGTTTTGAGTCCAACAAAATATGGTAAGATTGATTTTTTTTGCTTTTCTTTTATCATCTTTGATTGGATAGCTAGCAACATCATTTTATGGTTAGAATTTGACGGGGTCATCTTGCATGATTTCATCTGGTCAGGAGCACTCTTCAAATATTGTCTTCATTAATATTTTGGGTTTTCATTTTCTATGTATGAAGGTTTGGAAGAGACGATTCGAGGGTGTTGTGGCACAGGGTTGGCAGAGACTGGTGCTCTATGTAACTCTCTTTCTTTGACATGCCCTGATGCATCAAAGTACTTGTTTTGGGACGCTATTCATCCCACGCAGGCTGTTTACCAAGTTCTTGCCAACAAGTTTTTGGAAACTGTCATCCCCCAGCTAAGTGATTAGATACGGTTGGTTGGATGAGGCCTTGTCCACGGATGTCCCACTACATCAAGGAGATCAACAAGATAAAAAAAAAAAATGGATTGGGCATTAATGAAAGAGAACAAAAAATCAGGAATAATTGGATAATTTTAGACATTTATTTGATCTTTGTACTACAAATTGGTGGTTGTTTGTAATGTGACATTTTTATTTCTTGAGAAGTCCATCGGTTAATTAAACATTTGGTATTTTGCCCTATCTTGGGAAGCTTCTGTTGATGACGAATCTGTTTTCGGATTTTCATTTTATATATACAAAAGAGAATTTGGGTATAATGGACGACAAGTTGAGGGTTTTCATGGGCCCAGCCCAGCCCATAATAGGCTAGATTTTGGCTTATTTATGGATTCGTAGGGTGTACCTGAGTTGACTTTCTTATCCGGTAGTTAACCAGGGCAGACATGGGGCTTGTATGCTTAGAGGCCAGATCGTTTCACACAGTTTATATATACATTGTGCACGTGGGCAGGTTTGGGCTTGAGTTTCAGGCCCATGGGCTGAAACCATATCTAAAATTAGGTCCGATAATTAACCAAGCCACACCTTTTACAAGCTTCAGCCTTGCGCAGCCCATGAACACCCCAAGTAAAGAGTGAAGGATGAGGGTGTCTAGATATATATTCTAAGACTTTGTATTTCTACAAGTCTTCAAAAATGAAAAATCAGAAGTGAATTAAAAAATAATAGCCATCAAATTACTATTCTTTAATGGAAATTGAATCAAAAGAAGATGGAAAATGAATAACCAGCCATCAATACCTTATATATATCCGTCACTTGTCTGCTCTCACCTCTTTAATAATCTTTCGGTGGAGATCATTTGACTATGAAGTCCTATATGATCAATTCTCATGTATTCTATAAAAACAATTAGGGGCTGTTTGGATAAGTGTATAATATAATATCAACAAGTTTACATACATGTATTCTATAAAAATAATTAGTGGGTATTTGGATAAGTGCATAATATAATATCAACGAGTTTAAATATTGTAAGATTTCATTATCATAGAATAAAACAGTGTCATATTATTATATTGTGTCACTTATGGTGTTTGGCAATCTTCACAGATTTTAATATACCTTTTGAAGTGTTTCACAATTTATAAAAAAAAAACTCACAAGTTGATGTGCCAAATAAGAAATTGAGAGAATATAATCAATTATCCCAACATAGGACCCACTAATTAGTAATCACAGGTGTTAATAATCATTGTAGGGCCCATCTATTGGAAAAAGAAATATAAAATTAAATTTAAATCATGAGATCCAAACAATGTTAATTAATTAAGGTGGGTCCACCAAATGTTGGTAACTATTCTATAATACATCTAATGGTGATTATCACAAATGACCATATCTAATTTTTTTATGAGAAATCATTGTGGGACCCATTTGATGTGGGTAGTCATATTAACGGTAAGAGAGCTATCAAATTGTGGGACCCATTTAATGATGGCAAACTAATAATTACAATCACACAATTCAATCTTCATAATCATGGGACCCAGCTAATTTTGGTAGTATGGGACCCATCTAATGTTAGTAATCACAATGAAAGCACCGCGCATGACCTTTGTAGGACTCACCTAATATTGATAATTAACAAGGGCTAGTTGTGATATGACTATAGGACCCCACATTAAATTTGTAAGCACTATGGGGCCAATCTAATAGTGGGACCTATCAATATTCAAACTTATAGTGGGCCATTATAATTAATGGTTGCTCATGAACTCTCCTATGGTTTTTACTCAAACTTTCCATTCGTAGTTAGAAAATATTATTTTATTATGCATATCCTTGAATAATGTAATATAAAGGTTTTTGGAAGAAAGTGAGATATTGTAAGATACTTTCCAAGTTATCCAAACACCTCATTTTTAGATGAATAGATTACATTCTAAACTAGTATATAATATAGTAAAATATCTTATTCTTTTTCAAAGCTTTTATTTCCTCAAATCTCCTAGAAATTCAATGGGATGTAGGGCAATGGGCCCAAAAATGTCTCACTGATAAGAGCCATTTCTCTGGAAAGTTGGGGTGAGTCCTAACAAGAGATATAAGATATAAAACATTGAAAATCTTTACCTCATTCCTCATTAACCAAGATTGCTTTTCAAAGGCATGCGCAAGTTTGTGAATAATTTATACCAATCACATGAATAGGGCGCGCACCTATGGGTTTTTTATGTGATTAGATATTAGCCAAATATCATTATAGTGAGAGACCATTTTAATTCTTAATTTCTGGGCTTTAAAGTTGAATGCGTTTGTGATATTATTTTTGGGTGTGTTAAATCCAACACTAAAGTGGTGGGATGAGTGTCAAAACAGGAAAATATTATCGAGCAGTTTAGGTTCAAGAGAAGTGTGCACATATATATCATTAGTTTATATTAGGATTGCAAATGAGTATCTAATTAGTATCCAAAGTCTTCGATTCCAAAGAAAGCGGGTAGGAAACCCATTTTTGGATGCAGGGAAATTTTGGATCCAGATAGATGCATTTAGGGTCCAGAATGTTCAGATTCAAACCATATCCTTGTATTCCCACCCAAAACTTGGATGTATGATGATTACAATTACATATTAGAGGTAAACATAGTTTTCAGGGTCTAAATAGAACAAGTATTCATATTTGATAGTCTATTGTGGCTTCTGTACTTGTGCTTTAATTATGTTTCAGTAATCAATTTATCCCCTTATATGCTTCTTTGACTTCTTCATATGCGTCTGCAAGAAAGGGTATAAACACTCAAGGCCTAGCCGATCAACTTCAAGATGCTATCCTCACCTATTTTATCCACTCGATCCTGCTTGATATGGCTTTTCGCGTCCTACGTGCATATTGAAAAAAAAAAAATTTTAAGTTCTTCATCCAAATTTACAAATGCACTCTACATCTTCAGAACCAGAGATGTGATTTTTTTTTCTAAGTTGACTGCAAATCCATACAAACACACATATAGTTACGATATATAAATGACAAATCCAAATCCGAATCCGAATCCACCATGATTCCACCCTCAGATTCAAGCTATTTGCATCCCTAGTATGTTTTAATGCGATTGGATTTTTGCTATGGAATCCAATGCAAAGTACCCATACCATATCCGCTTGTATTTGGATTAAGGACTAGGCCCACAATGGCTTGTCATAACCCAACCCAAAACCGACCCGTCAGAAACACAAGATTCTTTTGGCATTGCAAGTAGATATAACATGTTCACATGACATGAGAGGTGTTATCGTTGTAAGCTAAAAAAGGGACTTGAAATATACCAACTCCTCACGAGACCGCCGCCTCCATCTCTTTTCCAACCACTCCTTTACTAGCTCCTCTTCTTCAATCAATCAACTTCCAACGGTCTTTTACTGAAAAGTGGAAAGCTTTGTGTTTGATGTTATTACCATAAGTCCATAACCATGGTCCCTCTCTTCTACAACACAAACTCCCCTCATTAAATTGCTATTGCATTATCAATCAAACCCCTTAGAGAAGTACTGAAAATTCACTTCTCTCTCTCTCTCTCTCTCTCTCTCTCTCTCCTCTCTCTCTCTCCTCTCCTCTCCTCTCGCTCTCTCCCTCCTCTCTCTCTCTCTCTCCTTCTCTCTCTCTCTCTCTCCTCGCTCCTCTCTCTCCTCTCCTCTCGCTCTCTCTCTCTCTCTCTCCTCTCCTCTCCGCTCTCTCTCTCCTCTCTCTCTCTCTCTCTCTCTCTCTCTCGCCTCTCCTCTCTCTCTCTCCTCTCCCTCTCTCTCTCCTCTCTCTCCTACCTTCCTGTTTCATGGATGTAGGAGGTCC